>JADWQK010000440.1:0-521157 GCA_017933935.1 Sesamia nonagrioides | reverse complement strand
TTCCAGTCCCTCGATGTACGCGGTATAAAAGAGGAAGCGAAACGCTTCGTCCGGGTCGCAGTGGTATCAACAACGTAAGGGTGGAAACTCGCCGTATGACGGGTCGTCCGATGGTGGAACGGTGATGGGGGAATTAAATCATGCAATTCCCTTGCACACTCACCAGAATGCAACCTATAGAAGACCGAAAGGCTGGCCACTCTACGCCTGTGCTCCAGGCTTTGGAGACCGTTTCGAGTTAAGTCTGGGTCGCCAATCAGCCTCTTCGCACGCCTCTCCACTGAATCCAAAGCATCCAGGTGACATTTCGCAGCACCAGCCCAAATGTGGCTGCAGTACTCCACACACGAGCGGACCTGTGCTTTGTACAACATTAGAAGCTGCCCCGGTGTGAAGTACCGCCGGACCTTTGCGATAACGCCAAGTTTTCTAGCAGCCACCCTGGCCTTGGACTCAATGAACTGCCCAAAGTTAAGGTTCGAGGAAATCTCTACTCCCAAAAGCTGAAGGCGGTTGGTGCACTCCAAGGATACATTCTGAAAAGTAGGAGCCAAGGTGAACGGCCTCCTTTTGGCGGTGAAAAGACACGCCTGTGTTTTGGCGGCATTGAATGCTACAAGATTGGCTTTGCCCCATTCGGAGACTGCCTGTAGTGCAGCACTCGTACGCTCTACCATAGCCCCTCTTTCGGACCAGATTGCTTCCTTACTAGCCCGAGCTTCCGGCAGATATCTCTCCACAACTGTGCTGTCATCTGCATACCCATAGATACCGGGCATCAGCAGATCATTAACATGCAGCAGGAACAGAGTTGCAGAGAGAACAGACCCCTGAGGAACACCGGCATTGGTCGACATGGGCTCCGATGAGCATCCGTCGACAACAACTCGAGGGACCGTTCAGTCAGGAAGTCTTTTACCCAGCCAGTCAGGCCAGCGGAAATGCCGTACGCTGGAAGCTTACTCAAAAGGCCAGCGTGCCATACCCGGTCGAAGGCCTTCGAGACATCAAGGGAGACGGCAATCGCTTCCCCATTTTCTCGAGGGCCTCGCCCCACAGTGAGTGGCATACACTAGTAGGTCCCCAGTTGACCGATTGCGCCGAAAACCGTACTGTCGGTCACTGAGGAGATCGTTACCTTCCAGGTAAGCCAAGAGGCGCGAATTCAATACACGCTCCATAATCTTGCAGAGTATGGAGGTTACCGAAAATCGGCCGATAGTTGGTAGGATCGGCACGACTACCCTTTTTGGGCACGGGCTGCACGTTGGCAAACTTCCAGGACTTGGGCACTATACCAGTCCCAAATGAGAGGCGATACAGGCGCGTCAATACAGGAGACAACTCGGGCGCACATGCCTTAAGAACAATCGCTGGTATACCATCTGGACCACTAGCCTTATTCACGTCCAGACGACACAGTGCTCTCAGGACCTCCTTGTTCCTAATGCGAACCTCCGGCATTGAAGCTCTGCAATGAGGTAAATTAGGTGGAGTAGCACTGCCAGTATCAAGACGCGAACTATGGGCAAAGAGAGATGCAAAGAGACCTGCTTTCTCTCTCGCCGTATGGGCCAGTGTTCCATCAGGCCTCACCAGCGGTGGCAGTGTGGGTCGACAGAAGTTCGCCTCGACCGATTTGGCAAGGGACCAAAAAGATCTGCTACCGGATGGCTGCGCAGATAGCTTGTTGCCAATATGGGTAATACGGTCGAAGCGAGCCCTCTTAAGCGCCTTTTTGTAGGACTTGGCAGCACGGTTAAAGGCTCTCTTCTTTGAGCTTAGATCCGGAGCTCTGTGGTCACGAGCGTCAACCCAGGTGAGAAATGCCGCGTGCTTATGCTGTTCAGCTTTGACACAATCGGCATTGAACCATGGGCGAGCTGAGCCACCGACGGGCACGTCGCTGAAGGGGATAAAATACTCCATAGCTTGACGCACCACATCGATTTTGACAATTGATTTCGACATTGTTTGATCTAGTTTTAATATATTTCATGTACTTACGATCTGGTAAAAGTAATTTCGACTAAAGTTTTTTTTTTTAAATATGTACCATGCTATTACATCATTTCTGTGTTGTTTAAACACATGTAAAGACGGGATGAATATTAAATGTATGTTTCTCGGTGATAGGCCACGACATTGGCCGCCGGCATAAGTTACCACCCACCAGACAAAGTCATGCCGCATAGCGATTCGTCGTGTTCCGGCATGATGTCTGGTGAAGCCGTACGGAGGACGGGCAGTTGCGTTGCGATGTACGAACTACGTGCCGGGTACGATGCGCGAAATGTTGTTGTGTCGGGAGTTTGGTTGTGGAGGGTTTCCAGATCAATCTCCCTCTGGCGCAGCATCGTTGGTCGTGTTGATGGGTTTAACATTGCATCACCGCGCTCAACTGCCGTCTTCATCCCTATATACTCAGTTCTTTTGAGTGAGTAGGCTTAATAAACTAGCGCACCTTACCATCAACGATTGCATCACTGCTTACCATCATGCGGGATTGCAGTCAAGCGCTAGTTAGAAATTACAAAAAAAAAAAATTATGGCAGCGTTTAATTAAGGCTACACAAAATTTGTAAAATGATAGAATCTTTATCATGTAGGAAAAAACATGAAGCATGCACCAGACGGTGTTTGACATAGGTATAGATATGTAGCGTATGTAGGTACTGCCACATCAGACGGCACACGAATTCTACATCTCGCAATCAAAGTTTACCGTGCAACTAGCATACATGGAACTTCCCAATTTCAAGCATTGGGCAAGTGCCCGCCAGACATAACACCCGTCTGGTCGGAGGATCCTCCCTTTTCTACGGAGGATGAGTTAACTTGAACGTGAACACCCTGTTCCTCATGCCTCCACACTGGTGACCCCGAGCATGAACGTCAGTCCAGTCTTCGTGCAGCAACTCGAGCGTGACGTCATCATCACCACTCTTGCAAGCTTCAGCGGCGAGTCACCCAGCCAGCCAGTACCCACGGCTACAACGGGTATCTTGACCACAAGCATGCAGCGACCGTGCATAACTGGTCATCACCCATAGCCTCTTCAGCAACCTCGGCACAGCACACTGCACTTTTGGCCGGTCAACAAGCAGAGCCCTCTCTCCTGGTCGACGCAGCAGCCAGCCTCAACCCGGCGCTGTACGACATCCGATGCACTGGAGTATAACGCAGCGCCACCACCCGACTCACTGGGGAATCTCCGAAGACAGTTCCGAGTCACCGTGAACTTCGCAGCAACCGGTTCCGACTCACTGGAACCTGGCCTGGCAAGCATCGCAAGATAAAAGACTCAGTCTACTCCGGTCTCCGGAGGGCAGTGAGTGGCGGCACCTACATACGCCACAAATAAACAACGCGTCAATCGTCATACTGACGTCACACGAATTCTACATCTCGCAATCAGAGTTTACCGTGGAACTAGCATACATACAACTTCCCAATTTCAAGCATTGGGCAAGTGCCCGCCAGACATAACACCTGTCTGGTCGGAGGATCCTCCCTTTTGTATGGAGGATGAGTTAACTTTACTCTCTGTTCCTCATGCCTCAACAGACATATCGACTTTTATAATTTAGAACTTGCTATTTCTGCCTAGCTGAATAACAGCTGTTTTTGTGTCGAAATCAAAGGCTTGTCTAAGGGGACAAAAATAGGATGCTTAGTATTTTTCCTTCACTAACATGGAAGGGATACCATTATCTATCAGAAGATCAATCGGGAGCCCCGTCAATGTGACGCCTGTCAGGGCACATCTTTGGGGAGAGGGTAAAGGGGTCTCCCCGTAACCTGACTATGCAAGGCAGCATATGATCACTATGCGCCCAGGTCACTCAGTGGGCGGACAAGAGTCTGATTGCAGGCCTACAATAGTTTGAGGCGTTTACGTTGAAAACACCACTACTATCCGGACGAAGCCTTTCGCCTCCACTTTTATACCGTGTACATCGAGGGACTGGAACAATTTGCCAGCGGCGGTGTTTCCGTCGGACTACAATTTGAGTGTCTTCAAGGCTAGAGTGAATAGGCTCTTAATAAACTAGTGTGCTTCACCATCAACGATTGCATCACTGCTTACCATCAGGCGGGATTGCGTTCAAGCACTAGTTTATCCATACTAATATTATAAATGCGAAAGTAACTCTGTCTGTCTGTCTGTCTCTCTGTCTGTTACGCTTTCCCGCTTAAACCTCTCAAACGATTTTGATGAAATTTGGCACAGACAATCTTTACATTCTGAGAAAAGACTTATATGCTACTTTTTATCTCGAAAAAAAATGATATTCCCAAGAGAAATCTAATAATGAAAAGTAAAGAAACTAAAACCCAACTACGACAAAAAACGACGCTGAAAAAGTTTAAAACAAGATTTTCAGAATACTGAACCGAACAAAGTTGCTAATATGGTTGCAAGTAAATGGACACAGTAGACTCTACCAAGATGCCTTCGTAGTCACACGTTACATATATCTACCTACCGTAGCAACTTGACAACGTGTGACTACGCCTTTCCAAACATGAAAATTTATCTCTACATAGTGAATATTGCATACTTCAGAATAGTATTGTATGACATTATTGTCAATTTACAACGAAGACATCTTGGTAGAGTCTACTGTGTCCATTTACTTGCAACTATATTAGCAACTTTGTTCGGTTCAGTATTCTGAAAATCTTGTTTTAAACTTTTTCAGCGTCGTTTTTTGTCGTAGTTGGGTTTTAGTTTTTTACTTTTCATTATTTGTACTATTTTGGTGTTAAAGTGTATTTGTGGCGCATAATATTAACAAAAGTTAAATTGATGGACTAAAAACTAGGTACTTGACATATTACATCTGCACGCACATATAACAACATAAGCCCGAAGGCATATAGTGCAGAGGACATTTTTGTGAGAGTTTTAGCCAGTTGTCAAACTGTTTCCGCCTTCACCGCGTGGAGTTACTCCCAGCTTTTGTCGTTTTCATTAGTGCATTACATATTCTATTAATGTTCACACTTCTCTACATTGCATAAAGCGATTCACAGTTCCCGTGATCCGCGCTTTACTATTATCGCTCATATTTAACATCATTAAAGCATTCTTGTAATTATGTACAAACATAAAGTACTCGTGAAGCTCTTTCACGTGATACCAAACACGGTATATTTATTTTAATTTTATATTAACATAGAACTTTTTATCCGCTAGAGGGCGCAATACTAAATTTGGTGACAAGCTTTATAGCTCATAACTAACAGAATATCAAGGCCCTTCTAATGGTACTGCAGTGGCCTTTTTCTGATAAGTAGTAGAGAAGCTATGAATGAAAATAAGTGAATTATATGCAACCAGCCCATGAATACAGGTAAAGTCACAAGCAAATGCTAGCAATATATATATATATATATCTTTATATATATAATTCTGCTGTACGTGTGTATGTCATTGAACTCCTCCTAAACGGCTTGACCGATTTTAATGAATTTTTATGTATGCGTTTGAGTGGCGCCCTGAATTGTTTAGATTCACAAATCAGCCCGGCAGATGGCGCTGATTGCTTGAAAAAGCATGTGATCTCGGAAACGGCCCTAACGATTTCGCTGAAATTTGATATGTGGGGGTTTTCGGGGACGAGAAATCGATCTAGATGGGTCTTATCTCTAGGTAAGCGCATGTTTTCGAGTTTTCTCTTTCGCAATATTTCCCGCATAATATGGGCGCTAATTTCGCGCGGCTTGACATAGCCCCTGTGGCGTAGTCGATAGTGGTATGGTCTACTTGCGATGGCTGGTGTTCCTCGGTTCAATCCCGGGCAATCACAAGTCTTTCTTTTTATTTTAGACAAGTTTATAGTTTTTTTTTAATTTTTGTAATTACTTAAAAAAAAAATTGTACATAAAAACTAAAAGGGGAAAAAATAAACAAAAATACCTATTTACATTTTTTTTATTTATTAAAATTGTACTTAGGTATGAACTAAAAGAGAAAAAAATAATTAGAAATAAATAAATATTTAAGATTTTTTATTTAACATTAAGAGACTGAAACAAGAGCTCTAGATTTGTTACAAATGTGGATGACAATGCTTTCCATGGGTATATAAATCCTAAATCTGCTGTACCTGTGTACGTCACTGAATTCCTCCTAAAGGGCTGGTCCGATTTGAGTGAAGTCCATGTATATAAATGAAAGTCGTGTTAGTTACTCTATTTATAACTCAAGAACTGCTTAACCAGTATGGCTCAAAATTCGTAGGGAGGTAGATAAGAACTGGGAGAAGGAAATATCACATAGGATACTTTTATCCCGTTCCCGTTGTTCCCGTCGTTCCCGTGTGACGTGACATAAGACATGGTATAACAAAACGCAACTGACATGGAATTACAAAACAACCCAGTCAAAATATACAGTTAGCGGTTCATTTATTAAAAATGGTACAAACACACGGCTGCACTACTCAGCATATTAAAAAAAAAATCTTACCGGTTGAATGTTGATGCATTCATTTAAAGCAAGGAATATAAATACTCTCTGTCGGTTTAATTATTTAATAAAAGCCCCAAAGCAAACTTCAACTTCAAAATTTCTAATATTGTATTGCTGTGCCATTTACCACTTCACTACATACTATAAAACAAAGTTACTTTCTCTTTCCTTATGTCCCTTTGTATGATTAAATCTTTAAAACTACGAAACAGATTTTGATGAGGTTTCTTTTAATAGATAGAGTAATTAAAAAGAAACGTTTATATGTATAATAACATCCATTAAATTGTGAAGAAACACTATCCCTCGAACACATGTGGGAGTGACGAGAGGAGGCATAACTCCGTTGCCGCGAAAAATCGCAGTACAGCGGACAGAGCTCCGGCGGGACCTCATGGCGACATGGAAAGTGTGATTGTCGCAATCCAGCACTGAACACGCCACAATAGCGGGGGTAAGTCCTCTCTTTGAGGAGTAGCTAGAGAGGCGCCACGGCGTCCTCACCTTCCGACTGACGTAGGTCCTCACCGGACACGGCTGAATCGGGAGGTTCCTGTTCCGTATAAGGCGGGAGGAAACGCCAGGGTGGTCACCCTGGCGTGTGCATCGTGCATGTGTGCATGTGTGCATCGCCCTGAGGACACGGTGGAGCATATGGTGGAGGTCTGCCCGGCTTGGGTAGAGCACAGCCGTGTCCTCGTGGCGGCTATCGGCGGCGATCCCATCTCTCGCGTCCGACCCTGGTCCAGGCCATAGTCCGGAACAATAGTGCATGGCAAGCTTTTACCTCCTTCTGTGAAGCAGTGATGCTGGCAAAGGAGGAGGCGGAGCGCATGAGGGAGCGGAAATCCCACTACCCTCACGCCCAAACCGCCGCAGGAAGCGCCCTGGTCGGGTGGCAACATCGGACTCCTGTCCACCGTAGGCGCGGGCTTCCGGGCGGCGAGCGATAGGCAGCTCGCCTTCTGGTAAGAACCAGGCCCGGGTTGACGGCGCGTTGTGTTTCACACGCGCCTCAAAGAGATGTCAGCACACCTTGACGGAGTCCACGAGGACTGTTCCACAGGGTTGCGGGTTGGTTAAAAAAGAAACCATGGCACTGGCCGTTGCACAGGCAAGTGAAGTAACACGGGTGGGTTTTAGTCAATAAAAGTCTGACACGCCCTTCCGCTCCGCCCAGAGCGGAAGAAGTCATTTGATGATTTCCCATCCTAACAAAAAAAAAAGAACTGAAGAAGAGCAAGAAATTGCACTTGAAGAGCGCAGCCTTAGTATGGCTCGACTTCGTGCTTCTCACTCACCAGAGCATTACGAAGCACAAGAAGAAATTCATCAAATACTGATTTGAATCGGGCAGCGTTTCAATACGCATATAATATAGCGCAATGACGTTCGCATTGGGCCAATGGATGTTGTTTGCGAGTATTGTAGCACATTAAAGATTTCCGGAGAACCGCCAGGATTGTGCTCCCAAATAAAGAATCATTGAATAATAATATTTATTTATTTAAAATTATCCTAATTTAAAAAGTAGTCATGTGATATTGCCTTTAAGGTGGAACGAAGTTCGCCGGGTCAGCTAGTATATATATATATATATTCAAAATGTACAAGTAAAGCGCTTTCAAATGATACCAAACACGGCCTATTTATCTTAACTTTATTTTTTACTCTGTATATTTTGTCCGCTAGAGGGCGCCACAGTAGATTTTGTGAAACCCCAAGCCTATAACCAGCGGACAATTAAGACGCTTCTAATGATATGTCATTTGTCGAATTCTGATAAGTAGTTTAGAAGTTACGAGGGAACAGATGAACATACATACATACATACATACATACATACATACATACATAGCCTGTCAAAACCATAACCCTCCTTTTGCTTTGCCGTAGTCGGGTAAAAAGCACGATTTAACCGAACTCCACGCGAGCGAAGCCGCGGGCGGAAAGCTAGTAATTTATAAAAAAAAAGGCATAAAATATACATCCAATGATACGAAGAAACACTAACAAAGTATACATAAACAAACAATATGATATATAACACAAAGAAAGGAAAAAAAACATTCATTCATTCATTTCATTTCAAAACGCTCAATTATCACTAGGGATTGCTATCCCAACTCGAGATTAAGTTCCAGATCAAGATAATTCAGATCAGATAATTTCGCCAATTAGAAATATAAATCCCGCAGGATAGCGATATTTTTCGGTTAGTCTCCTAGTTAAAAAAAAAAAATCACTTTTAAACCCCTCACAAACTCACAGTAAAATTATGTCATCATCATTATCAACCTTTTATCGTCCCAGTGCTGGGCACAGGTTTCCTCTTGTGCAGAGAAGGATTGAGCGTAATCACCACGCTTGGTCAATGCGGATTGTCGATTTCAGACTTAAAGTCCAGGTTTCCTCAAGATATTTTCCTTCACCTTTTAATCATTCATTGGTGTTCAAGATATACTTAGAAAGTACATATAACTTAGAAAAGTTACATTGGTACTTGCTTGATCTGGAAATGAACCCACAGACTCATACTTGAGAGGTCTATCACACGCACATAACCATAATCAAAACAAAATTAGGTATAGCTCATAAAGAAAAGAACGTCGAACGTCGTAAGAAGTGTGGTAAAGAAGTAGTTATATTAGTGATTTTAAAAGTAACATCTTAAAAATCAAAGTGTATCAAGAGTATCTATCTGCTAATCGGCGTCTAATGTCCATTACAATGCACCCAAGAATACACTCTTTGACTCAACACTTATTGGCAATAATAATAATAATAAAGCCTTTACTCAACAATCTTACAAAACACATATTTCTTATATACCAAATTAAATTTCTAATATTGACACCAGTTTTGCGAAGATTGTCTTGCTACTTAGCATAGGCCTTCCTTAAAGCTTGCCATAGTTTGTGATCTCGTGTCTTTCTTTGCCATGTGGCGCCAGCTATACTTCTTATATCGTCTTCTCATATCCGATGTTGTCTGCCCCTTTTTCTTTTGTATTGTCTTGGACACCACTCCGTTACGTCTTTTGACCATTTGTTCTTTTCTCATCATGTGGCCTGTCCACTTCCACTTTAGTTTTTTGATGCAATATGTCACATCTGTAACTTTGGTTTGCTTTCGAATAATGTCCAGTTTAATTCTATGTCTGAGTTTAACCCCAAGCATGCTTCTTTCCATCCCATGTTGGCAGGTCTTTAGTGCGCGTATATTTTGTTTCGTTAAACTCCATGTTTGGCATCCGTACGTCATGACAGGCAGTATTATGAAGAGATAATTTGTCCGTTATTGGCAATAGCATGACTAAATAATTACAATGCATGCAAAATGCAAAAATCTCCCCCTTGTCCCTCCACACACAAATAAATCCATTTCAATTTTTATCCCAAGTTTCGAGCGATATGTTAATGCCCCGAATGGATATGTCCAGCATCGTTAACCTTTGCCGCCCAATCCCGTTAATACCGAACGGGATCTCGTCATAATATGCTTCAGCATTGATCCTGAAAAAACACACGGGATTTCACGAGATCGGAATCCCGCGAAATCGGGATCCCGCGAGATCGGTATCGCGCGATATCGGGATCACGTGAGATCGGGCTTAGTACTGCAAATTCAATTAAACTGTATCAATTTATACGCGAACGGTAGCTTTATTACAAAATATAAAATGAGTTGCCTAATTGACTGTAACACAACCAAACGATGTGCTTAATTATTATTGGTTATGTTGAGAGCTTTTCAACGAAATTCTTTGTAAGCTTTATCGAAATATTCACTGAAATACATGCGCGCAATATACATTTTCCAGGAACTCTTGCTGCATTTCATACTTCCCAATTCTATCATGGTTTCATGGATTGATGTAATCATAATGAACATATTTCCAGTAGTTGTTTAAATGAGAAATTACTAATGTTTGGCGACGTTTTTATAAAACAAAATATAGTTATATTTTTGTAACAAACAGCTAATTATTAGGTTAAGTTCTCACCACATCAAAAATATAAATGTTTTTTTTGGATAGTTCAATATTGTTAGTTGCATTAGTTACCTTGCTAAATATGATTGTAATAAATATTCAGATTGAAGAAGATTCACACAAGATTGATAGTTTACAAGAAAACATCCAGTTACATTACTCATTTCAAAACAATTGAAATGTTTTCCCTTTTTTTAATCGTATTACTAATATCGATGGAAAACTACAATAAGACGACGCAAAGGCTTTGTTCGTCTACGGTAATTGCTACTTGAAGGACACTTAAGCAGATAGTTGTATTTTCAAAGAAAAACAGCAATGTTTTTCCTACGTATTTTTCTTAATCAATTCGTAAAACAGTTTCAATAAGGATGCATCGGTGAAACGAGAAAAAATTAAACATTAAAATGGATTTATATTTTAAACCAGCATGATTTAATTAAGAATCAGTGAACACAGTTGAGTTTTCGTTAAACCCACTTTCAAGCTTTGCCTTGATTCACCCCTGCATCCCTATTCAACCCGTTTAACTGTTATTTACTTTTTTATTTGGAAATGATTGGTTCGATTCGGTATTAAATAAGCATTAATTCTGTTCAATTTTATACTCTCAATTAGTTCTTGTTTCCCGGTACTATGATTTTGTTTCGGCTGCAATTCTTGTTAATTGACAGTATTTAATTAACTGTGCTGTATTAGTGAAATGTGGTAAATCAGTAATTAATTTCATGTTTTGTATGTTTTACAATGTTTAAAGAAACATACTAGATCAGCGTCATAAAGTAATTTTTAATAATTTTTTCTTTATATAGAATGGTGTTCAGATTATTGGGTTTCGTGCGCTCGAATGGCTGTCAAAGACACATTATCACAGCTGTCACAAATGACAACTGTGACGAGCGTATATCCTGTAACTGGATTTTAGAGGTCAGATAGACACTCAACTTGATTGGGACTGAAATATTGGAAACCGACTTTGAGTAGAATTTATATATTAAACAAGTCCCGTCAACGATGTATTGAGAAAGTAGCCACCATAGGCATGCGTATTCAAATCTATCTAAACAACAGTTCTAAAGTAGTATACCTACTTAAACAATTACGTGAAACGACTAGAGGTAGATGATGAATTCGGTTCGCTTTAAACGTGTTACTAAAGCACAGTTCCAAATCCCCGGTTAAATAAATTGTGTTGAGACTGGGATATTTATTTTTATTTTAATCCGTACTACCTATTATAAATCGGAAAGTGAGTTTGTTTGTTTGTCTGTTGCGCTTCACGCCGTAACTACTGAACTGATTGCTTTGAAATATTGCAGACGTAAAGTTGGAAGTCCGGATTAAATCATCATCATCATCATCTCAGCCACATGAAGTCCACTGCTGGACATAGGCATCCCCCAAAGATTTATAAAAAGAGCGGTTGGACGCGGCCTGCATCTAGCGCTTCCCTGCGATTTTGGTCAGATCATCAGACCACCTAGTTGGTGGGCGTCCAACGCTGCGCTTGCCGGTACGTGGTCGCCGTATAAGAGCCTTTCTGCCCCATCGGCCATCGGGTAATAATAGGGTACTTTTTATCGCTGAAAAATTGATATTCCCGAGGGAAATCTAAAATGCGAGATATAACCGAATTTCACGCAGGCGAAATCGCGGGCGGAAAGCTAGTAAAATATAATTATTTACTTTGCCACCAGTCTCCTTGCGTAGGACTTATCCAGTATCACAGTAAAGCTTTGCTTTTATTCCATTTGTAAGCCCGAAGCAAATTTCTAGTTACAAATAACGTGCAATTATTAAATAATACTGGCTCTATTTATAATGGTTTTCATGAAAATGGTTTACGTAGGGTGGCGAGGGGTGGATTTTGCCCAAGCTCGCAGCTGCATCCAGGCTGCGTTACCTGTAACCTTGAGCGCGCTACAACCACCCCAGTACCGCCCACGACCACCCGACAACGCCCTCTCTCCCTCCCCCACCCCCAGTCCGCCACTATCCAGGACTGTGCAGAAGTTGAGCGCAGCACTCTGATTTCCATTTATTTTATACAGAAATTGTGTAATGTCAAACGTCAGTCTTTGTATTCTTTTTACGAAGTAGGTATTCAAGGTCCCTTCAAGGTAGAATGCGTATGTGCCTCTATATTAACTGTATAAAAACCGGCCAAGTGCGTGTAGGACTCACGCACAAAGGGTTCCGTACCATTGATTTATGAAATTAAAAGATTTAAGTTATTTGTATGAAAGATTACGCGGTAATAAGCGGTTTACGATTTACGAGGTATTAAAAAAAACTGCTTACTAGATCTCATTCAAAACAATTTTCCGTGGTAGTTTTTATAGTAATGTACATGTTTTTGTTAGATTTTTAATTTTCTTATTTTAGAAGTTCCAGGGGGGCTACTGTTGGGAATGAGACCCAACATCGGTCTGCACGCGCCAGCGGCGAAAGCAGTCTTCATCGGCAGCGGGAGCGGGGCGCGGGCGGGGGAGACGACTGAGACACCGAGTGAGCGGACCGGCTCGGACCTCACCACTCGCTTCCACGGACCCCGCCGCGATACACACCTCTTTTAAATTAATTGTTTGTCCGGGATTTTGTTATATGTATAGAATTTATTCATCATCATCATCTCAGCGTTAATCCCAGTCGCATCCGAAGCTTTTCCAGCTCTGGAGTCTGGGGTCCGCTTTTACCAGTCTAACAGTGCAAATATTCATATTCATGCATACAAATATTAGCACTGCGTGGGGATCGAACCCGCGCCTCCTTGCGCAGCGGCCGCGTTCGCTACCGCTACGCCACGGAGGCTGTCAATTGTAATGTTACTGTGTGTATTATCAACGGCAATATACCAGACCCTTAAAAGTACAGTCCATTATTTCGTCACCCTTTAAACAGCTACTCTTTTGCACTTTGGAAGCGTCTGTCACGCAAACTATTCGGTTTAGAAAAAAAGTGTTTTAGAAACTTCGATATCATTTTTGAAGACCTATCCATAGATACACCACACGTATGTATTTGATGAAAAAAACATTTTTGGAGTTTTAGTTCTAAGTATGGGGAAGGCCCCAATATTTATTTTTTTTTTTTAATTTTTGCATCAAAATTTTAATGCGGTTCACAGAATACATCTACCTACCAAGTTTCAATAGTATAGCTCTTATAGTTTCGAAAAAAAATGGCTGTGACATACGGACGGAGAGACGGACAGACGCACTATGGGAAAATCGCGTATGTTTCGTCTCAAAACTCCGTATCTCAGTTATTTCAAAACTAAATTATCTGTAATTTTGCACACATATACGTGAAAGTATAAGGTTTAATATAAAAAATTTAATGAAATTAAAATTCTTTTAAAACAAAAAAAAGCAAATGTATGTTCGTTATAATATTAGTTTAAATAAGGTTTCGTCGATGGAAATAATTTGGTCCGTGGAAGTATTATACATAATTACGTGAATGTCATTTTGGTAGTGGTCCCGTCACGGTGGCCTTGTTTTTATATTCCATTTAATCTGATGAATTGGGTCATCGCAACACAGACGGATGTGTTTATGGAAAGTTGGACGCTTTTAGTCGAGATTTGCTTGTTGATGCGCATGTTTGCAAAGTGTTCTAGGGGATTATAAACTACTCTGCATAAGCTTTACGCAGTGGGCTTTCAGTACCTTACAAGGCGTACAGACTGCAGCGCATCAGCGAATCTTTTACATTATTTTGTATTTTATTATTTATGGAAAACTTACAGCATAGCTGGCTGGCTGCTTCACCGATTTAACTATTGATAATGAATCTGCTTTCTTGTAAAATATTGTGGTAGTATGTCTGTAGGAGGGATACATTAAATTTTTTTGTAAAAAAGGCAAAGTCTTATACAAGTTGAATTGTTTTATTAAGTGTGTCTATACTTCACTTCTAGCGACTTCTTATATGGCCTCACCAAGCCAGTTTTTGGTTAATACGAAACCCGTTGGCAAGACTGCCAATAATTTGACTATAGTATAGTCATTTCACCGACTTTTTAGGGTTCCGTAGTCAACTAGGAACCCTTATAGTAGCACTAAAGTATTGAGAATTGGTACTTTTATAAGGGTACCAGTGATTTTTTTTTCATTTCCATCCTAACGTGTTATATGTTGTTCGACAGGGATTTAAAATGAATAGGTGTTTACTGCAATGATTTTTAATATCGTTATTTTTCTCTGAAATAATCGCTCTAAAAGAAAAAAAAAGTGCGCCCTCTAACTTTCGAACCATTAGTTTAAAAAATATGAAAATATCACTAAAGTAGTACTTTATAATAAAAATTAATAGTCATTTATTGTTAATTTATTTAAGCTATTTTATTAAAAGAAATAAATGAATAATATATTTAAAAAAAGGTTTGTAATTTAATCGTATATGAAAGCATATTATTTTGTTATCTTGGTTACACGAATCGTTGTTGCAATCAAATGATAATATTTTTTTGAACTTCTCATGTGTACTTTAACTTTTTCTTCAGCTATCACCGTCCTTCGTGGGTCCGTTTTTTTAGGAATTCGTACTAGTTGTTTCGTACTTTGTTGCATAGCAGAGCGTATTTTTAAGTTTTTAATGGTGCCACTTATTGTGACGAGAAACTACTGAACCCTACACTGAGCGTGGACAAAATGGTACAAAATGCACTCATTATCAGCAATAAATAAGGTACAAAACAGTGATTCGTTTGATGTGAAATGGTCACCAAAATATGAGTTATTTTGCAGTTTTAACTAAATCAAAAACGAATGTTCAGTGGAACTGGATATGTATGTATGGATTTTACTTGATTGAATTATTCTCTTTGTTTTTATTACAAAATATAAGCTCAACATTTTTAAAGGATATGTGACAAAAATATACATTTTAAAGTTCTATTTGTCGATTCTCTTATCTTTATACTATTTTAATGCAAATACAACATGGATACGCAGGAAACCCACAAGAAAACGTTGGCAGATATCAGCGCTTTCACAACAAAGGAACTGTTCTATGTGTAAGCAGTACTTAGAGGATTATTGGTAGTGGTTGAAAGCCGTTTTCTGCACCTACATATGTTCAATCAGCTTTGCGTATTAGCCCGAGAGCCTACCCTTTCAGGTTGTTAATAGTCAGACATAATTCTATATTGTCGGTAGATTATGTTGCATATGTATGTAGTAAGTAATCACTCCCCCAGATGCACTGAAACGAAATATTCGCGTAATAACCACGAGGCGCTACCATATTATTAGGAATACAGTTCACGATAGATTTATTGAATAGAATACTCTTTATTATATTGTACACCATATAGATTATAGAACATAAAAAAGAAAAGAAAAGAAAGAAAAGAAAAGGAACCAACAAACACAAATGATAAAAAGTGAAAAGTGTGACACTATGGGCGGTCTTGTCGCTAGGAGCGATCTTTTACAGACAACCTTTGGATGGAATACTAATTGAAAGAAGAGATAAATAATGTAGGCAGTCTAAAGTGTACAATTTACATGTACATGTACATGTGTTTAGTGTATCGTACTAGTTTAAAAAATGTACACCTTATTAATAAACATCATACAAGAGCAAATAAAACATAATGATAAATTTAAAGAAAGAGGACGCCGTACGGACACGGGCAAGTCGTTCCATAACCGAACTGCTTGTACAGTAAAGAATTTATCTTAGAAACTAGTAGAATGCGTCATATCTAATATCAGATTTTCCGATGCCCTCAGATATCTATTATGTGTGTCATTAATTTAGATTTATTGTTCGCTTCAGACAATATCATCACAAACAACTTAATGTTTCATGTGCTGGCATAGATAGAAGTCTTCTTCTAAGTATGTTTTATGAGTTGATAAAAATAACTGGTCCCTGTGATTAACACCAGACAATGTCACACACATTGTCTGGAGTTCTTTCTTCGGAATTAGCTTACTGACACGTTATATGAGTTTATATATTTTACTTTTTACAATGCATAGTTAATATGTGAGCGGTCACGCTCTTTACACCTGGGGCTTTTATTTAGGTAATACGTTTTTACTTATTTACACTTCCATTTAATGATATTTTATTTTTCGTTTTGCTTTGCTTTGCTGGTAGTTTGGCGTGGCTAGCTGGCATAAGGTAAATAATGTCATGGTTGTTGTGTTTTCTAGTGTTTATTACTGTACCTACATAGTATTGTATAAAGTCACGTGTTTCCTTTTCTGTTTTAACTGAACAGACAGCTGTGCTGCCGGGGAGTTTGTTCCACCACTTCTTCTTCCCAGTGAAAGCACTAGGAAGTGGCGATGGGTGGGCTTTTTGGGGGGACTGTCTTATGTAATATTGACGTTCTGATTCGTTAAAGTGCTGATTCTCAGCTTTATTTGATAAATACTTTTGATTTGATTTAAGAGCAGGCTTCGCCTTTACCGTTATTGAAGCAGATAGAATTTACTTGTTTAACGCTGGGCTTGAGTTCAATCCCGCGACCTCGTCTCTGGTGAACTTGTAAGTCAGCTGATTAATTTTGAGAAGATCTCTCTTTGAGAAGTTAGGTATAGGAAGCTTGAAGTGAGTTGTTAATACTGTCTATTACTGGAATTAGTCGGAATGTAATCACTCCATGCTCACTTAATTTAAACATTTAGGGTGAGAAGATTGGAGTATCGCTCTGCTGGGAATTTACCCCAGTGTGCCTATCTGAGTTTTCATTACGAAGACTCGATCATGGATATCGATCGCGTTTGACTCGTCGATTGGCCCGCTTCAAGGTTGTAAGAACTCTCAACCAATGAGAGCGCCAAATGCGGGCGATGCATATGATCGAGTCGCGTAATGAAAACTCATGGTAGCTTCACAGGGCCATTACTAACAAAAATTCAGTAACCAGTTTGCCAGATTAGGTACAAAACGGTTTATGGAAAACCATTTACGCCCTCAACATTATACAGGCCACCCATGGCGACCCGTTCTCTGCCGCTGTCATCGCCACGCGTCCGACTCACACACGTTCGACAACAACACGAAGTACCTAAATGCAACGCAAATATAACTACCCTCAAATTGGAAATAGTCGTACGAATCGTACAAGACTTCATTCAACATTTTGAGTGATACTTGTTTATTCATTTCGGAGGGGTTCGGTGTAACTGATAAAAGCCGACGGTTGCCAGCTTTGGTAAGGTTTGATTAGGTTAAGCTACCCCTGCCTCAAAAAGCACGGTAAGCAGTGTGGCTACCATGAGTTTTCATTACGAAGCCTCGATCATCGTTATGGACCGCGTTTGACTCACCGATTGGTCCGCTTCAAGGTTGTAAGAACTCTCAACCAATGAGAGCGCCAAACGCGGTCAATGCGTATGATCGAGTGTCGTAATGAAAACTCATGGTAGCTTGCAGGTAGTTTACAGGTCAAAGCTGACATTCTATCTTCTGCCCTTTTCTTAATGAAATAGTAAGAAAAATAAGCAGTTAGCTTAAAATTAGTTTAGTTTGAGAACAACAGAATCAGCGCCATTGTCAATGTCAGTCAGGGTAGGCGACACGTTTCTTACAACGTAACTTAAAACAGCGTTCCGTACCAAGACGCAACTAAAAAAAACGCTTCTCTTAATATTTTTTAACCTATTTTTTTTTTATGGGACAAAACCCGCCACACTGTTCCCAACCCCCTGCAACTCCTGAAAGCCAGAATCAACAGTGGAGACCGCCAGAAAAACGTCGAGCAATGAAGCTCGACGAGTCCCGGAGAAACGATTCAAATGTCTTGGGTCCCGCAACGAAATTAATCAGAAAAGAATAGCGGAGGAGTAAGAAAAAAGATATTTTTTTCCACTACCCTCCATAATAAGCAGGAGACAGAACAGAACTAGGCCAATCGGCACAAAGGGACATTATGGCAACTGGGAGAAGCCCAGATTGCCAAGCACCACGGAATAACATTTGATTAAGTTAATGGGTCCTAAGTAGGTATGTGCTGTTACAATTGATTCCAATAATAGGTATGGCAAAAGCGCCTGAACGCACGGAAATTAGTTCTAGTTTCTACAAGGTCCGTATAATAAACGACTCCGGATGTAACTTGTACACTATCCAACATAATATTGCGTTCATTCTGCCAAAGAATACACTCCCACAAGATGTGATGTGCGGACTGTTCAAATTCACAGTTCGATGTAGAACACTGACACAAAGGCGAAGGAACAAGTTTAAAAGAATACAGTTTACTTTTAAAGTTGCCATGACCTGTGAGAAATTGGGCAATTATTATTTACTAGCGGCCGCCAGCGACTTCGTTCGCGTGGAATTAGTCATGCTCAGCTCCTATTGTCAATATGTACGGCCGCGTTAGCTCCCGTTTTCGCATCATTTTTTGTTACTGCTCTGCTCCTATTGGTCATAGCGGGATGTTATATAGCATAATAGGCTATCCAACGCAAAAAGAATTTTTCAAATCGGACCAGTAGTTCCTGAGATTAGCGCGCACAAACAAACAAACTCTTCAGCTTTATATATTAGTATAGAGTATAGATAAATGTATATATTATATAATATTTTATTATACATATATATCATATCATATTCACAAATGGTTGACAGCTTAAGATAGATTGCTCAATATTCATAGACGGAATTGGGTTATGCACTTAACCTCGATATTGAATCCAGGAAGCTAAGCTTGCTTAGAACAGGTTCAATCCCAAATATAATTAGAAACACGAGCCCAAAATCAATACAAAGCAGTTACAAAGTCCGTCACAGACGGACACTGAATGAAGGTAGCGATGAAGCTTTTGGCAGTAGGTCCACAGTTCAGTATCCATCATATAACTATATAAATTGCAGCGAGTTATATAACTACTCAGTTCCGAAACTGAGTATTTTAGTCAACACTCGACAAGAATTAAATGTATTCTCAGTATTGCTGGCAAAGTCTTTTGCGCTGTTGTGAAAGCAATTCTCGGAAGCGACCTTCAGCGTAGAATATTTGCTAAGAGCATTTCCCCGTTAATTAATTCGTAGCTTATTTAAGTTTTCAGGACCACGACGAATGCAAATTGTTTACCAAAGGAATAAAAAGGTTAAGGGTAATAGAGTATAAGCTTCAAATGCTAGTTTTTGTTATTAAAAATAGGAATATCTACATTTGTAATCCTAACCATTGTGAACAATGATATTATTAATCTTGATTAACTAACATAAATCTAGTAAGTGTATTTTATATCATTTTGGCTGACATTAAAAAAGAGTTATAGAAATGCTTGTACCAAAATGTGATTACTTTTATGAGTGGGTGTGTGTGTGTCCTCGAGTGGAACCGCGTCTCGTAGCGTAGGACGCCCTTGGGCGAGATGGAGCGACGACATCAAAAAGGTGGCTGGTAGTGGCTGGCGGAGAACTGCTTAGGATCGAGCTTGTTGGCGTGCCATGGAGGAGGCCTATGTCCAGCAGTGGACGAGATGAGGCTGATGATGATGATGATGATGTGTGTGCGTAAGTGTTTGTGTGTGCGTGTTTGTGCGTGCTTGTTTGCGTGTGCGTGTTTGTGCGTGCTGGTTTGTGCGTGCGTATTTGTGTGTGCGTGTTTGTGCGTGCTTGTTAGTGCGTGCGTGTTTGTGCGTGTTCGTGCGTGCGTGCGTGCGTGTTTGTGCGTGGTTGCGTGTGTGCGTGTGAATGTATGTTGATGGGTGTGTCTGAGAAAGAGTGAGAAAAAAACTTCTTATAAAAAATATTATATATTTGCTTTCAAACAACCCTTATCAACCTATCCCGCATCAAGAGATGCATATAAATTGAATGTGTCGAGCATGCGCAGTTACTTCCAATTAATTATCAAAGTAAATACGTGATTCCCATAAGTGCACAAAGTTGCTGTCGCAATTTAGAATCGGAAATCGTGAAAAGAAGACGATCTTATTGACGTCAAACGAGTTTCTCCAAAGTACTTCTAAAATGATTGTAGAGTAGTTCTAGAGTAAACCCGTCTATTGCAAATAAAATTATTTGCAATAGACAGAATCGCGAGTTATACTTTCAAGACACTGGTTTGCGTTGTTAAAAGAAGCTAACAATCATATAAATTCTGAAATTATACCACCCCTCTTTGTGGCAGTCGTATTAATAACTGTTGACTTGAATTTTAACTCCCGTGACAATACCATAATGGCAAAACAAGTCGGCAATGGTAAATGGAGTACGTTGTTCAACGAAGTTGTGTGACATTAAACAGTCCAAAAACTGTTTTTTTTTTCTAAATATTCGACTATACCGATCAAAGTACACTGAAAAGTTCTTTTTAACACCCTTGCTCGTAAAGCTGATGTAATCCCACCGGTTTTAAATATGTAAAGCGGGCCATAACAAACGCGTGTGTTATCAAAGCAAATAGTTAAGTTATAGTCCATACAAATTCCATAACAGCATTATTTGTCATTTCAAATAATTATGGAACTGATCGCCGCCGCGTGGCTCTAGCCAGTGAGCAGCGCGCTGTTCCATATTTGAAATGGCAAATAATAATACTAATGGCGGGAAAGCAACAGTGTGCATTCACAAATTGAGTTTATTTAAAATAACTGATGTCCTATTTGAAATAAACAAATTTGTATTTGTTTGTATTTAAATGAGTATTTGTAAAAAAAAAACAGTTTATTCGGTAATTTAGAAACTTGACTGCATGCTCTAGCATCTTTGCCAACATTTTCACGCAGCTACGGCAGAAAATAAACCTCGCGCCATTTTTCTTAAATTTTCTTTTCTTTGTACTTGTATTCTGAATATCTTTTTTTCTGTTTCCTCGCAAGTGTGTTAAAAAATGTCGTACGATATACGTGCGTATTGATTATAACATGCTCGGCTCAATTACACCCTCGCCTTCGGCTCGGGCTGAAATTCCGCCTCGCATGTTATAACCATCATTACGCACTAATATCGTAATGTACTATTTTAACACCCTTGCTCGTAAAGCTGATGTAATCCCACCGGTTTTAAATATGTAAAGCGGGCCATAACAAACGCGTGTGTTATCAAAGCAAATAGTTAAGTTATAGTCCATACAAATTCCATAACAGCATTATTTGTCATTTCAAATAATTATGGAACTGAGCGCCGCCGCGTGGCTCTAGCCAGTGAGTAGCGCGCTGTTCCATATTTGAAATGGCAAATAATAATACTAATGGCGGGAAAGCAACAGTGTGCATTCACAGATTGAGTTTATTTAAAATAACTGATGTCCTATTTGAAATAAACAAATTTGTATTTGTTTGTATTTAAATGAGTATTTGTAAAAAAAAAACAGTTTATTCGGTAATTTAAAAACTTGACTGCATGCTCTAGCATCTTTGCCAACATTTTCACGCAGCTACGGCAGAAAATAAACCTCGAGCCATTTTTCTCAAATTTTCTTTTCTTTGTACTTGTATTCTGAATATCTTTCTTTCTGTTTCCTCGCAAGTGTGTTAAAAAATGTCGTACGATATACGTGCGTATTGGTTATAACATCATTACGCACTAATATCGTAATGTACTATTGTTACATTGTTTTGCTATTTGCAGAGTAATTTATAGAACTGACGCTACCTTATAAGCTATAGGTTTATAAACCAAATGTTACAATGTCAACGAATAATTGCTGTGCTCCATGGAATTCAGCTTCATCATCATCAACCTTCTTATCGTCCCACTGCTGGGCACAGGTCTCCTCTCATACAGAGATTGTAATCACCACGCTTGCACAATGCGGGTTAGTTTCCTCAAGATGTTTTCCTTTACCTTGTAATCATTCATTGGTGTCCAAGATATACTTAGAAAGTACATATAAGTTAGAACATTTACATTAGAATTCAGCTACAACCTTTTTAATTTTAATAAAGAAATGGAGGCCAATTCTCGTAATTAAAAACTTCTAAATGTACTTGCAGATTCATTTCGACGCAAAATAAACGTGAAAAACTTGTCAGTATGTATGGAATTAAGAGGTTCTCAGTATTTATTCATATCCTAAATTAAAATTTCTATATTACATACGAGTGGACATGGAGGATAATCTCTGTGACAGACGGAAAAATAATTATTATAAAAACATTTTTCTTTAGTGATTGGAACCTTGAGGTGGGGATGCATCGGTCAGGTTCCAACTTAATGAAAATATCAGTCCACGCTCCAATATCACTGGGTGGAAAATGAAAAGGGTTTAGCGGACATATGTTTTGGGGAAATATCTCGTATTTGAAAAAGCAATACAAAATAAAACTATTCAATGTTATTGCTGTTCTTCAATTACTAGAAACGTTATGTTCGACAGCTATCGAAATAACAATGAGATTGGTGGAAAATGAATGTGTTGATTGAAAAATAATAGTGAGTAAAAATATACAAATTGAAATGAAATCTCATATTGATTATTGTTATAGAGAGTGAATTCAACACATTCCTAATTATGTTGTTTGTAAATGTGAAAGTTCTTAAGGATAATATACTACATACATAAATGTGCCTATGTATTGATGTTAGTTATTCTTTTATGCAAAAATGACGAACGGATTTGGTTAAAATTTGGCATACAGATATTTTATACTTTGATATTTTTCGCGGTATTCGAGCGGGATCTAAACACACGGCTGAATTTCGGGGTGTAGCTAGTAATATGTATTGTTAGCAGAAAGAAGTTTGAAGATTTGTAGCAACTCTCACCTACTCAATCTATGCCTACGTCTTAGTAGACGTAGGCATAGATTGAGTAGGCGTAGATATAGTTATCTACGCCTATCTATTATAAATAGACGGTTGTCTGATTGACAGGTCCCTTTGGACGCTAAGGTGGTTGAATTGGTGGTCGAAGCGATTTCCAGGAAGGCGATCATTTTGTTGATATTTCGCTGTAAATGGCGTTAAACTGACGGCTGTTGGTGTTAGAGTCATTTTAAGGTTATAAAATAGAGTTATTGATTTTAAGTCATTGTTTCTGATTTGTGTTGTACTTTTCTTTATGTAAATCTCTCTCCTGATTCTAAAAGTATAATATTTTAACAAATATTTTTTAGAAGGAATAACTTAGTGAGTGCGAGACACTGTAAAGGAAACTTGGTTTTGACTGTGAAAGAATTCAAGTAAGTCGATCCGCGAATAATCAGTCTTTATTGGTCCCACAGTTGGGACACAAGCCTCCTCTCGGTGGGAGGGAGAAGGCCGTAATCTACCACTCTGACGCGGCTTGGTACATGTCACATGTCTTCGAAGTTTTTGGCTCTAGGACATGCTGGTTTCCTCGCGATGTTTTCGTTCACCGTTTTGAGAGCAGCGGTGATGAAATAATTTACACAAAGTAAAGCGCCTGATCGGGATCGAACCTACAACATGTAAGTGGCGGCCACTAGGACACCGTTACTCCCGTTCCGGCAATGCCATGTCGAAATTATTTTTAAACTAAAAATATATATATAGGTACAATGAGTAAAGAAAACCCTGTCCGATCCGTGAACGTATTGTTAGGTATCGATAACTGATTCTACTAATGCCCACAAACACAGGCTAAACTTAACATGAAATCCCCCTAAAAAAATAAATATTATTTCGCAAAAAGAGGTAACTTAATACATGTGCGATAAGCAACCCCTTCCGCGGGCGGCGGGGGGCAGGGCACGCGGCACCTGTGACGTGGTCGCGTCGCTATTCGCTTATAATAATACCGGTGTTGTCACTTTTTTAAAAATTACCAAATTTCGGGGAAATTGGAATTAATTCCCGGGAAAAAGGGATTATTTCAAAATTCTTTAGTATTGTTACTATGATGATTATGTAAAATTTTATATTATATTTGGTCAAGTGTTTACCTAACCTTTATTATCCTTATGGGTCGGGCAGGGTTTACTTTACATATTGTATATATATAATAATAAAAAATAATAAAATATAATACTAATAATTTTTAATAATAACAATAATAAATGGCCATATCACATTGCACTGGGATCGATCCATCATCACTGACAGGACTGTTGTTGCCAATAAGCCTGATATAGTGATGGTAGATCGATCAGAGCGGCGTGCAATGATTGTTGACATAACCATCCCCCATGATGAGAACCTCGTGAAAGCCCAGAAAGATAAACAAATCAAGTATCTTGACTTGGCGCACGAGGTTGTCGACATGTGGGAAGTGGATTCAGCAATCATTGTACCGATAGTCGTGACAGCCAATGGCTTAATAGCCAAGAGCCTCGACCAACACCTCAGGAGGCTCTCGTTCGGCAGCTGGATCAACGGCTTGATTTAGAAAGCTGTAATTCTGGACACGGCTCGCATTGTCAGGAAGTTCCTCTCTCTGGAGCCCTTACCGGTAGCTTGGACCCTGTTCCCGATACCGCTGGGCTACTATTTTTTATATTTTAAAATGTTTTTTATGTAGAAATATTTAAATACATATAAAATGAAATAAAGGAATAATAATTTATTTACTCAAAACAAATATTCATTTCTATGAAATTTCATGTAATCACTACTCTCTCCATGTTAGTTACTGTTAATGTAATTGGTTTTGTACCGTATCAATACTAGACTCAATTAATATAGACCAACGATGCATGTTATGCAATTAGGATTTGGGGCGACCATAAAGGTAAGTATTGAATACGTTATTGGTGCGTAGTTCTGTTGATGTCTCATTAAAATAAAATGGCGCGCGTCATATATCTTTAAAAGAAGCTTCTAGAATGTTCTAGAAGCTTCGACTCGCCCTCTTTGGACGGGCGAAAATGGTTGCAAAAAGGATTGCGTGATTATTTCATCATTATCATTTCAGCTGAAAGACGTCCACTGCTGGACATAGGTCGAGAACGCGTCGGCCTCATCGGGTATCGGTCCTACGGGCAATGTGCCCGGTCCACTGCCACTTAAGTGTTGCAATTCTTCGGGAAATTTCATTTACACTCGTTCTTCTGCGGATCTCCTTATTTCTCATTTGATTATGCAGGTAAACCCCAAGCATAGCGCTCTCCATTACCCTTTGAGTGACCTTGAGGTTTCTTATAAGGCCCATTGTTAGTGACCACGTCTTAGTTCTCTATGTCACCACAGACAACACACACTGGTCGAAGACTTTTGTCTTGGGACACTGTGGTATTAAGAACGAGAAGATTCTACATAGCTACCCGAAAGCAGCCCAGCCGAGTTGGATTCCACGATTGACCTCTTTCTCGTGGTTGGACCTACCTAACTGGATAGTTTGTTCCAGGTATACGTAACTATCATCATTTTCGAAACAGTCTCCGGTCTTTATAGGAGTCGGTACAACAGGGGCATTAAACATAGATAGTTTGACCATAAATATATCGTGATTAGAATAGAATAGAACAGAACAGAACGGAATGGAAGGGAACGGAACGGAACAGAACAGAATAGAACAGAACGGGATAGAGTAGAATAGAGTAAAATAGAGTAGAATAGAAGGGAATAGAATGGAGTAGAATGGAATAGAATGGCATAGAAAATGAACGCAACGGAAAGGAACGGAACGGAACGGAAAGGAACGGCACGGGACGGAACGGAAAGGAACGGAACGGAACGGAATGGAATCAAACGGAACGGAAAGGATCGGAACGGAAGGGAACGGAACGTAACGGAACGGAACGTAACGGAACGGAACGGAACGGACTGGAACGGAACGGAACGGAATGGAACGGAACGGAACAGAACGGAACGGAGCGGAACGGCATGGAACGGAACGGAATAGAATAGAATAAAATAGAATACTCTTTAATATGTACACCATATATGTAGACTAAAGAACATAAATAATATAAATATTTATATGACACAATGGGCGGTCTTATACATAGACAGGTAGTCTATTTACATATGTAGATTATACAAGGAATATGAAGGAATGTGATTATTTATTTATATATTTTAATAACTGGGTCGTGGAAGTCAGCTAGGCAGTTGCTTGACATAAAAGATATTCAGCTGCTAGTTAGACTGAAATCCATCCCCAAGTACCTAGTATTTATTTATGTATTTATTTATTAAACAAGGCACACCAACGACATATCTACAAGGGCAGTAACAATAGACAATCAGGAGTCTTTAATTCTGTGTACATATTGTTCCACGATACGTTTACAAGGGTAGTACCTAACAATAGACAATCACAAGTTCACCTATTCACAATGCATGCTAGTTAGTTTGGAATGTTTTGGAGTTCACCGCATCGTTAATCCAATTAGAACGGGTTTTGTTTATATAACAAACGCAACGTTGGCGTATGGATGTTACTTTATTATAATTAGGTGTACTGCGTATCGTTTAAATGCATTTCTGGTTTGCGTTAAGGGGCAGTAAGAAACAAATTTTTAGGTAATTGACAATAAGACATTTACATCATCAGCCTTTTTCTTTATCGTCCCACTGCTGAGCATAGGTCTCCTCACATACAAAGAAGGATTGAGCGTAATCATTCATCATTATCATCTCAGCGTTAATCCCAGTCGCATCCGTAGCTTTTTCAGCTTTGGAGTCTGGGGTCCGCTTCAGTCTAACTGCTGATTTTGGCTAAACTTCGATATTTTCCGTGAAGCGACTGCCGTCTGACTTCCAAAACTCGAAGACGATATCTAAGCATTGCAGTTAAACCAATTGTTAGACTTTTGAGTGCTCCAACAACCCGTAACGACTGCCACTAGATGTTCGTATGGCAACCGGGACCAACGGCTTAACATGCTTTCCGAGGCACGACCAGACCAGTGCAAATATTCATATTCATGCATACAAATATTTGACCTGTGCGGTGATCGAACCCGCGCCTTCTTGCGCAACGGCCGCGTTCGCTACCGCTACGCCACGGAGGTTGTCAATTGATCGTAATCATTACGCTTGCTCAATGAAGGGTTGGCGATTTTAGATTTAAAGTCCAAGATATACTTATAAAGTACATATAACTTAGAAAAGTTACATTGATACTTGCCTGGCCTAGAATCGAACCCGACATTCATACTTGAGAGGCTGGTGTTTTAATTACTAGACCACCACGACTTATCATCATCTGCCCATTCTTTTCTTAACTATCTATCACACTGTACCTGATGCTTACCTGCATCTTATTTAGAGATACTACCTATATGATGCAAATGGTGTTAATGGAAATCTACACAAAATCAACCCCCTAATGGGCGAACACATTTTTGTCAAATGATTGCGACTAGTTGGGATCAGTTGCGTTCGTTCAGACCACCCATTGGTCCGTTCGGTCCAAACGATCCCAACTAGTCGCAATCATTTGATAAAAATGTGTTCGCCGATTAGGGGACAGGTTGAGTTCTCATATTTTTAACTACGATGAATGGATTGCTTATTGGGCACGCGTTAAAATTAATGCCTATTTTGATTTACTTGTCATGTACAAACGAACACATGAAACAACTACAATGTATCAAATTTCTTATTAGATTTTCAACTTCATCTTTAAAGTATTAAGACTCAAGATTGATTGAGAATGTTTGACAGCTTCAGGTAGCCTGCTGACGTTTGTACTTTTTTATTGTGTTTACCTTAAACGCAATAAATCAGTGCAAATAGCACTGAGACGATAAATGCACTATTTTTAATGTACAAGGGAAGAGCAGAAAAATTCCCGCTTTTCAGTGTAAAAAAACCTATAATTCAAATAAAACAAAATACAAGCAAGCGCGCTCCTGTTTTTCATTAGTTTGTGAGTTTTTTACAGGTTTCAGGAAGCCTTGGTATAAAAATATCGGGAACCGATGATTCGTTAATGGTTCCAAATTCAATTACTTATTCGATATTTGTTGTTAGCTGCAGGCCTCTTGTGCAATTTGGCGCGGAGTTTCAGTTACATCTCATAGTTATATGGTCTAACTAAACAATATGTAAAGAAAACCCTGTCCGATCCGTAAAGGTCTTGTTAGGTATCGATAACTGATTCTACTAATACCTACAAAGACGGGCTAAACGTAAAGAAAACCCCTAAAAAAATAAATGTTATTTCGCAAAAGGAGGTAACTTAATACATGTGCGGTAGGCAATACATGCGCGGGTGAAGGGGGCAGGGCACGTGTCACGTGGTCGCATCGCTCATAATAATACCGTCGAAAATGGTGTCGTCACATTTTAAAAAAATACCAAAATTTGGGGAAGTTGAAATTAATTCACGGAAGAAAAGATTATTTCAAAATTCATTAGTATTGTTACTATGGTGATTATGTAAAATATGAAATTTAATAATTTCAATAATTTTTCTTTACATATTGTATGTATATACAACGTTATTTTTGTATATGCGAAACCCGAAACACGTGTCCAGTATTTTTAAGTGAAGAATCTTTGTACAAAATTTCAAAAGGATGCCCTGTCGCACTGTACTCCTAGTACTATGATCTTTCGCCAGCTGTGCTGTGCGCTCGGTAACCACGCTGCATCAATTTACAAATAATCCTCAATCACTTGGGAAACAATTCCAGAAACTCAATCGAATAAGCGTCGCTGAGGACGTGCTACAGCGAGTCAATTCCGATCCAACATTCATAAGCCGCATTGTAACTGTTGGCAAGACCTGGGTTTACGAGTTTGACATGCAATCTAGTCAACAAGCTAAGAAGTGGCGATTTCCAACTGAAACGAAACCGAAACATGCCAATGTCGACCAAAAGTGAAAGTCATGTTTCACTGTTTTTTTTTTACTACCGCGATGATATTTGGCTATCGGAATCGATATTTTTGTAGGAAGGTCAAACGGTAATTGAAGTAGCATTCAAAGAGCGGAAAAGCAAATTCTTTGATTTCGCAGCACGATTATGCACTTTGTTATTTAATTTTACCAAGGTTATTATTATTATTTATTTATTTTCTTAATCTCCACGTGTACAATACATTGGGATAAATGCTATTCCCCGCAAAACCGTTTTCACGGTTTGTCTGCGGGAACGGAACAAACTGTGCATCAGCAATAATTAAATATGCAACAATATTACAAAAAAGTTACATCAACAATATCAGGTCTTACAAAATTGCTTACAGCGTACTGAGTAAGAACATTTTAAGTGCTCTGGCAAATTTTCTTTTTGTTTTCTGACCTCTTATGTCAGCAGGCAATTGGTTGAGCCAGTATTGTACTCTTTTGTCCAGCGGTCGGTCGCCAAAATAATTACTAAGTCTTGGCACATTAAATTTACCTGCTGACACCATCTGGTGTCAGCAGGTAAATTTAACTTTTTGCTTTTTACTCCGATATTCCCATGGAATTGAACTTGAAGTTCTTCCTGTCCAACTAAGATTAGTTGCGTAGTTATGGGTTATTAGCGAGTGACGCTCCCAGCTACCATAACTGCTGACCAGAACTAGATATTTATGCTTTAGGCTGACAGGAAGAATTTCACAAATTTTGAACAACTTATTGTAATCATCTTTACATTTGTTTTTGGTTTTCTTGCTTACTATTAGTTTTAAAAATCAGATTTTCTGAGCTTCTAATTTTTATTTTTATTCATATCTTTATTTGAATATGAAAAGAAGACACGCATGTTGAGAAGAAGATCCTGACATCGAGGACAGGAACAGCAAGGTCGACAAACGGAACTCAAACGTTAATACAGTGTCGTGTGCTAACCCTACCTCAAGTGACGTGAAATTTGACACTGAAAAACATAGTGATGTGTGCTAATTTATTATTACGGTGACATTCTACTTATAGACTTTAGTTACATTTCTTTATAGTAGTCGTAGGTCTATGATATTTAGATTAGAGCCCTGTATTCTTAATTTTTTTACATTATTTTTTACATTCTTATTTTATTATTTTACATAGTTTGGAATTGTTTGATCTAGTTGTTCTCTTTCTGTTTTGTGGCAATATGTACGCCGTACGGTGTACGTACATGGGTTAAAATATATTTATTACAATAAGTTAGCCAGTGGGCTAGCGTATTTGCACTTTGGGCGTGACCTACATTTGACAGTGCATTGACACTGACGCATTGCATTATTCTAAGCATTTCATGTTAAATTTTAATTTAGTGTTCAATTAGACGTGGTTTGAATCGGACAATTTGCATTTTTATTTAGATTTATCCCATTCAGCATTCACTGACATTTTCTGCATTTAAGTTTGACATTTTACATATCTACAGTGACATTACTTAAGTTAGAGAAGCACCCTACATAGTTATTTAGTTCAACAACAAATTATCAGTTGGCATAAAAAAATTTGAATGTTATACAATTCAAGACCAAATTAAAACATTTATTAATTGAGAAATCTACTATATAAATATAAGTCGGGTTTTCCTTCCTGACGCTATAACTCCAGAATGCACGAACCGATTTCCACGGCTTTACATTCGTTGGAAAGGTCTCTGACTCCGTGAGGTTTATAGCAAATAAAATTCGGGAAAATTTTAACGGAAAAGCGGAAAAAGCACTGACGCGAAAATGCGAATGACGAAATCAGCAACTTCCAAATGGGCAGATACGTCTGTACTAATGAAGCTCTGTGGCGATTATTGTCATTTCAAATTCATGAAAGATATCCCACAGCTGTACATTTAGCAGTGCATTTGGAAAATGGCCAAAGAGTTTACTTCACTTTTAACCCGGAAAAATTTGATGTTCCCGAGGGAAATCTAAAAAACGCGATATAACCGAACTCCACGCGGGCGAAGCCGCGGGAGGAAAGCTAGTGTTATTATACAACTGACGAATTCCTAAATGACAAATTAATGTAGACTTATTTATTTTGAGAAAATACTCCATATTGTGACATTTGTGACTTTCTTTTTATTCATTTTTCATTATTTAGGTTAATTTTGACTTTATATAATTAATAATTCGTTTTTTGGCTCTAGCATGATAAGTAGAGATGTACCGACTACTACTTTGGCCAACTAGCCGACTAGCCGACTAGTCGGCTGTAAAGAGATTTTGCTATGTTTTATTATAAAAATATGACATTTTGTTTTGGGTTGTGTCCGGTTAATCATATAAGTTCCTATGTTTCTTTTTTATTTTTCTTGAAACAGTTCGTGTTTAAAATATTGAATGTTTATTTTTTAATCTGCTGGTAATTATAAAATACCTACTTTTTTATTTGATTAACAATTAATAAATGTTTATTTAACTTAAGAAGATATTCTTTTGTTTGTCAATTAATACCAATTTTAAGAAGGTAATACTTAATTTTGTTTTGTTGGTGTTATAGATATTAGGTCCTTACATATGAAATTGGCGTTTTGTATTATAACTCACTGTGCTTTCTATAGCGACACCACTGCCATACACATCATCAATTCTTCGACCCGTTTCTGCAGCACTGGTGCCACGGCGGAACTCATATTCGTAAATAACGCGAAACTTTAAATTTTCCATTTTATAAACTCAATGACACGGAGAAAAATCCAAAAGAAAAAGGAAACAAAAGGAATACGGTTTTTCGAGACACAAATTGATGAGTAAATAGCTGTATAAATTTGAATTTGGAATTATAAACTTACCCTATTATTATTATTCTCTTTGTTCTAAACCAATTACCAAAGAGGAGATATTTGAGATCAAAGTGGCCAGTGCCTACGACAAAACGCCAATTTCATATGTAAGGACCTAAGTTAGTAAGTTAGAAGTCTGGATTAAACAATAGGATACTTTTCATCCCGGAATAAATTGATATACCTACCCGAGATTTCCAAAAAGCGCGATATAACCGAAGTCCACGGGGGCGAAGCCGCGTGCGGAAAGCTAGTAATTAATAGTTAAGGTTTTATTTCATTTCAGTTCCCCTGATATAGTACATATTAATGCGAAATACATACAAAGTAAAGAGCCGACTAGTCGGCGTTTTTTGCCGACTAGTCGCCGACTATTCGCCGACTACAAAAGCGGCCGAATAGTCGGCTTAACCGACTAGTCGGCGACTAGTCGGTACATCTCTAATGATAAGCATGATTGACTAAAAAATTTTAAAGTACCTATGTATATTTGTACGCTTCTTAGCATAACATAGCGACCTATGAAGATAAATTTAAGAACTGTATTCACTACCTACGTTATACAAATAAAATAGACTTTGATTTTTTTTTTATTTTTTTTTTATTAATGTTTATTATCAGCTCGGCAATCGCTTCATGGACTCGTCGTCTGAACTTGTTGTTACATTTCGTTATTCCTGAAAACACTGTTTTAGTTTCCTATTATATTAACATTTCAGAAATTAAACTTAAGTAACTACTTATTAAATGAAAATTATTGGAATTTTACCGCAGCTCTAATTCATTATTAGGCTTTTGAAATAAAAGGATACACATAATACAGGCACATCGTCGACCATCTCGACCTCCGTGGCGCAGCGGTCAACACGCCTGCCTGCGACGCAGAGGCCCCGGGTTCGATCCCCGGCCAGGTCATGATGGAAAACGACCTTTTCCTGATTGACCTGGGTCTTGGATGTTTATCTTTATATGTATTTATTATAAATATAGTATCGTTGAGTTAGTATCCCATAACACAAGTCTCGAACTTACTTTGGGGCTAGCTCAATTTGTGCAATTTGTCCGTATACTTATTATTATTTATTATTATTTATCGTGACGGGGTCTACGATGACCGATGCCTGGGTCAGGGTTGCGGGCTGGTCGAGTGAAGGAACACAGGTGGTTTTTAGTCGGTAAAAGTCTCTCACGCCAATCCGCTCCGCCAAGAGCGGGAGAGGTATTTTTATTTCCCACCCACACCAAAAAAGTCTTTTGATATAAACATTTTTATTTTGTTATGTTTTCACATATCTTGGGACCCTGGGGTCCCGGTCCTACGATTATCCCTGTAAGCACTATGCAAGTGCACCCAAGGACAACCCCCGCTTTGTCTAAGAAAACAGGCAAACAATTGTTAACGTCCCAGTCTGCAATAACTGTCGTTCCATCTTCAAGCACTGCTATAGCAATATAACCTTTCCGGCCACAACGAGGCAATCATCTTCTTCTCTTGACTTCTTCCTTCTTTCACTTTATTTGGCCGATCCTCAAAAAGAAACACCCACTGAGCGGACTGTATCTTTATTTCAGGTTCATAACAATAAACCACCTCTCATCACCAGTAAAGATGTCAAATACAGCATTTGAGTCACCTCTTTCGAAACTTTCTAACATTTCGCGATACCTACCAGTTCACGCGAAGGCGTTTCTGGTTTTCCGTCAAAGTATGGGGAATTCATCTGATGCAAAGCTTCCTGACACCTAAATTGTCGTGAATTTTTTTGTACGTGATTCATATTAATGCCTAAACTTTCATTCAATCTGCTGGTAGGTCACTTTCTTGTCTTCTGCTATCATGCTTTTCTTTAGTTGTCGCGGTCGAAGGACGTCCCTTACTAAAATTATCATTGAGATCTACGGACACGCTTAAAGTCATTGAACCAGTTTTAAAATGTGGCTCGAGATGGAGCTTCATTATTAAATGCCAATTGAAGTTTCTCGAAACTTGGTTATTGATTCAGACCGCAACGAAAGTCGTAATAAATCATACACCGAAAATTTTCTCGCTGCAAATTCGTTTTACGGTGTAAAAGGACTGCAAATTGCCGCCATATCTTTAAGCTTACTATTGGCCTAGTAGAAGTCGTGCTGGCCTAGCGGCTAAAGGACAGGCAAGTACCAATGTAACTTTTCTAAGTTATATGTACTTTCTTAGTGTATCTTGGACTCTAATGATTGATTACAAGGTGAAGGAATCTTGAGGAAACTTGGACTTTAAGTCTGAAATAGCCAACCCTCTTTGAACAAGCGTGGTGATTATGCTCAATCCTTCTCTTTATGAGAGGAGGCCTGCACCCAGCAGTGGGACGATAAAAAGGTGATGATGATGATGATACAAATACTTGTTCAGCCACTGCATCACATATCTATACTCTATACTAATATATAAAGCTGAAGAGTTTGTTTGGTCCGATTTGAAAAATTCTTTTTGCGTTGGATAGCCCATTAATCCAGGAAGGCTTTAGGCTATATAACATCACGCTGCGACCAATAGGAGCGGAGCATAACTAAACCACGAGAACGAAGTCGCTGGCGGCCGCTAGTCGTCTATATTATTGACCACTCACTAGCCTTTTGGTGAATACATAGTAGTTTTATAACTAGCTTTGCCCGCTCCTGTAACAACGTCATCATTGTAATGATATATAGTGACCACAAAACTTGATTTTGATTAGGATCTCGTAGATTAAGTCCTTCGATTTATCACTTACCATCGAGTGACATTAAGGCTTCGATTAACAAATATTAGAAAAAAGCATAGTTCAGTAGAATGTGTACTTAGTATTAATATTACTTAGTATTTACTATGCAATACTAATAATAGATTTTAATGACAAATGACATTCCAAATGACCTATTCATTTGGAATGTCTTGAAAAAATGTTGCTAAATGCTAAACATTAAGTAATCCAATAAACCCTTGCCCATCTTTCGCCCAGTTGAAGTCTATTTACTTTTTATTTTAACTACATAATAATAATTATATCTAAGAAATAATTAAGTTAATACCAATTAAAAATAATTACTTCTTAGTTAATATAATTATGTGATTTGACCTTTTAAATTATACTTATAACTAAGAATAATTATTATACTCAATCAATAAAAAAAACTAGCAATATTTCAGTGAAGGTTAAGGCTACGAGATATCTGTATTTAAACAAAAACGTATAAATTCTAATACGAATAGGGAAGCTTTTATTTTTAAAATAAAGACTTCTATCCGAAACCTACATCCGAGTTACATCTTCGCAATGAATTTTTAGCCGCTCAGCGAGCTATGGAGCGGGCTATGTTGGGCGTCTCTCTGAAGGTCCGCATCAGAAATGAGGTGATCCGACAGAGGACCAAAGTCACCGGCATAGCTGAGAGAATTAGCAAGCTGAAGTGGCAATGGCCTGATCACATATGCCGCACGACCGACAACCGTTGGGGTAAACGAGTTCTCGAGTGAAGACCGCGTCTCGGCAAACGTAGCGTAGGACGCCCTTGGGCGAGATGGAGATGTATTGGCGGAGGACTGCTCAGGATCGAGCTTGTTGGCGTGCCATGGAGGAGGCTTATGTCCAGCAGTGGCCGAGTAGAGACTGATGATGATGAATGAATTTTTACACGAAAAATTCGCAGAGTAAGTGCTTGCGAGTATGGACGAATTGAGTGTCTGTTAGATGCATATATATGTACAATATATTTCTTTGCACGGAAGCCCGGGAGCGCTCTAAATTAACCTAGCTGCAAACACACACTAAAACAATTGTATGTTCATCCACAACGCACACAAAACACGAAACCGTTTCGTGAGATAAAACATCGTAAATAAACTAAAATTACGTTATTTTAGTTTATTTACGATGTTTTATTTTACGAAGTTTCAAATTACCGTTCTATCTTTCTTCAATACACAATATATATCGTAGCCTATCTTTCGTTACACGAACACTTGCAATAACACTGGAAGAGTTATATGTGTGAAATATTATACCAGATGTTGAGCATTTATTGAACCGACTCCGAAGGCAAAATTCCCTGGAGCGATTCTATGAATTCTGTCAGTAGAATTTAGGTCACGATTCAAAATATTTTCTGCCTGTGAATATGACCTGTAAAAGTATTTTTTTTTATGTTTCATTCCGCAAAAGAATGATTGCAGTAGTATAGGAGCAGGGCATATAAAAAAACGAACGAAGTCGCGGATAGCCGTTGTTCGCGACCTCAAACGCAACTACTAATCGCAATCATTTGACAAAAATGTGTTGGCCGATTAGGGGGCTGGTCATCGCTTCACCTCCCTACGCTGCGTCTTTCGGTACGTGGCCGCCACTCCAGAACCTCACTGCCCCATCAGCCATCGGTTTTACGAGCAATGTGTTCCGCCCACTGCCACTTAATTATAGCAAGCACAAGCACTTTACTTTGTGTAAATTATTTCATCGCCAAAATCTCTCAACATGGTCAAGAAAAACATCGCGAAGAAACTGGCATATTTCAGAACCAAAAACTTTGAAGACATGTAACATCTACCAACTCACACTGGGCCCGTGTAGTTGATTACGGCCCACTTCCTCTCACCGAGAGGATGCCTGTATCTCCGTAATGAGAGCATGATAGGCTGATTATATTATTGTATGTCTGATTTTAGCAGCATAGTAAGTTTCAAACGATCAAGTAACAGTTAACGTATGAAAGTCCTGAAGAAATAAATAGTTTTCATAGTTCATATAGCGTCTTGGCTCAAAGTAGATATAGAATTTTGCTGCAGCTCTAGTAGGTTTTTAGCAAAGCACGAAACTAGCGTCCGTTGTTCCAAATTTTCACAGTAAGATTGTTACCGAAACAATCGGCAGAATTCGCTCAGCTAAGTTTAAGAAAACAGTTCGGCTCACTAAATCAACAGGTGGTGTGAAGGACGGAGTGAAGCAGATTTCGTTGGTTGGCAGCGAAGGCAACAGGTTGCTCATTTTTATGTGAACAACGCCTTTGTTACTGCTCTATATTATAACAAAGCTGTAGAAAGTGGGTTTGGTAATACGTAGGTACATGAAACTCGTTGTAACTAGACTCAAATAGGTAGCTCGTCGTCGATCATAATGATATATCAATGAATTTGATTGGCTGCTGTGTAATATTAATATTGACATTTTACTGATGTAAAATACAGTAACGCACGCTCTCTGTATATGCTAGTTGTTAGATCTTTTAAAACATTAACAGTCCCATATTGTATTAAAACCTCCTAAGTGGCTTCTGCGAGTTGGCCATCCAAAGGACCGGAATATGAGGGTCCGCGGGGCCCATATGTTAAAACATAACACAAAATTAAAGTAACAATAACCGCCGTAGTTTTACGTTGACATTTCGTTGTGGCCTTTGCTCTAGGTCTGTGCCGGATGAGTTTACTTTGCCGAAACTGGTCTAGGGTGAGAAGTCGAACCTGGAGAAATTCAAAAAACCTGCATGTGGCAAGCTGTTGGGTAATGTCGCACACGGACCCTATGTCCCGGGAGAAGTTTTGTATCCCACCCGTGGCTGGCCTTTATTGGCCGACTGGAGTGAGCAATGCCAAAGAACCTCAAGAAAATCTCATATAGGCAAGAATGAGGTGAGAGCTTTCGCCCGCCTCATTTTTTTTCTTTTATTGACCGGTTTGGATGGGATTCACAAGAGCAAATGTTCTCAGAGAAAGAAAGTATTCCAGTAAGACGCTGGGTAGGACCAGTGATCTTGAGCGTACTACCGGGATGGCCTTAAGGACAGTACACTGTCAGGACATCTTACCTGGGCACGCCACAATAGCGGCGATAACTCCCTTCTTTGAGGAGTGGCTAGAGAGGCGCCACGACGCCCTCACATTCCGCCTAACGCAGGTCCTAGCCGGACACGGCTGTTTCGGGAGGTTCTGGTTCTGGATAAGGAGTCCTCGTGGTGGCGATCGGCGTCGATCTTTCGCGTCCGGTCCTGGTCCCGGCCATGATCCAGAGCAAGAGTGCATGACAGGCCGTCACCCCCTTCTGCGAAGCAGTGATGCTGGCAATGGAGGAGGCGGCGTGCGTGAGGTAGTGGGAATCCCAGAGCCCTCACGCCTCTACCCGCCGCAAAAGAAGGCTTGGTCTGAAGACTACATTGAACTCCCGGCCACCGTAGATACTGGCTTGCGGGCGGCAAGCAAAGAGCAGCTCGCCTCCTGGTAAGGACCAGGCCTGAGGCGACGGCGCGTTGTGTTTCACGCGCTCCTCAAAGAGATGTCATCATATCGTGACGGAGTCCACGAGGACCGATGCCTCCTAGGCCAGGGTTCTGGTTGGTTAAAAAAGAAACCGTGTACCTGGCGCACAGGCAAGTGAAGAAACACGTCAGTGCGGGAGAGGTCATTTGATGATTTCCTATCCAGAATAAAAAAAGACATCTTGCCTTCTTGTCACTACTTCACAGTGTGCTAGAGAACGTTATCGGGGACCCTCGATTGAGTAGGTACGATACTCTGCCATTTATTTGTGTAATTTATGTTAACAATTGATCGGACTGCCCGATATCCCAGAGGTTTTTCATAATTCCTGGTACTTTACCCAATCAAACCTGTCTACTTTAGCCAATCAAAGCTTCCTGGGTTTGGTTGGCAGACTGTTTATAAATAAAAAAGATAGACTATAGTCCGCCATGTTTTTTAGTCAATATACAGCAATAATCCTAGACCGCTACTGCAGTCTATCTATAAAGTTCGTCAACAGCGCCCCCGTTTCTACTTCAATAAATATTTGACTACGGAAGGTGTCGAGATATTCGCCTCACTGTCCCGACCTGGCACCTTGCGGTTTTTATGTATTGCCAAAAACCAAAGATAAACTTCGAGGTATTCGCTTTACGAACCCTGAAGATGTGGTGAGGGCATTTGAAAATGCTATTGAAGAGATCCTTAAAGTTGAATGGGCTCACTACTTTTCTAAGTAGGTAGTTTTATTGCATGCAAAGATGTGTAAAAAGAATCGGAGATTACTTCGAAACACAATAAAACTATTAGCAACTTTCTACATTAAACTGTCTTTTTATTTTCTAAATTCTTTCAGTGCGACCAAGGTAGCACGTATTTAGTGGCACTTCATATTCTGCTACGCGCTTCACCCCACCACTATTAGGTATTGGGTATGAAAGCAATTTAAGAAATGGGTATGCAATCTTAGTGCAGTCCTACTAATTGATTAAAATGTTGGTGTTTTGATAGATCAAAAAATATAATATCAAAAAAATATAAATAAATAAATATATATAAATATTTATCATCTTCAAAGAAATTGAAGATGATCATAAAAAAAAACGTGATGTATGTTGTGTAACCAAGTACTTTCTCATGAGGGCACCTGGCGGAATACTTCAACAAGTGCTCTGAATAATCATACAATGCTGCAGTTATCAATCAAACCGACAACATTTGCCGTCATCGTCATTATCATTTCGGCCGAAAGACGTCTACTGCGGAACATATGCCTCCCCAAGGATCTCCACGACGACCGGTTCTTCCCGAAAGCAGTCCAGTCGAGATGGGTTCGATGATTGACCTCTTTCTCGACTCGTTGACTGGATAGTTTGTTCCAGGTATACGTAACTGTCAGGTTGATACAACATCTGCATTAGACATGGAACACATTGGACATGGGAATTAGACTTTCGTTGTGGCGTCTCTCCCACAAAGGCCATTAATCAAGAATTGAATTGACATGACTTTCGTCTTGTCCATGATCATTTTAAGACCGACTCGCTCAGAGGCTCTACTAATAGGCTGAATACCAAATATATATATCGAATTTTCGGCGTATCTCTGCTTTTTAAATTATATTAAGTACTTACTGGCTCCAATTTGTTGATACGATCGGTCTGCCCAGTCGTCATAAGTAAAGTTGATTTTGTTTTCATTGTAACGCTTGCAGGAACTGTTTTTCCAAAGTGGCATTATCGGTTCCACTGCCTCCGTTACAGCAAACTGGAAGCAATCCCAAAAAACCGCCATCTGCAAAAGAAAACAGTTATTAGATTCATTATTATAGTACAACAGTTCCGGTCTTTGTACTCGAATTCATACTGACGAAACTGGATTGGGTAGGGACAGAGATGGTCTGTCTCTACCAAAATCCAAACAGGTTGGAGGCTTTAGGCATTCACAGGGTAGTCCGGTTAAGAAATCACGGCCTCTCTCTATCAATAAAAAAAACAAAAGGAATTTTGTTTAATTGATAAATACCAGCAGGCTTTCTTAAGCAGCAAAAATCGGTAGATTTTTGTGGCGGTAAATTTGGGAACCGTTTTTTTTTTTTTGCTATTCACCTACAGTTTTGTGTAAGTCGTTTGCATTGCTTCGCCTAAGATGACCTGATTGAGCTTTGATTGGCTCAAAAAAAATACTCAACATTTTTTGGCGCAGTATTATTGAATATTTTGTGTTGTAAGAGTAATTTAGGACATGACAATTGTAGAAGCAAAAAGAGTGGCGAAAACCTTACAACCTTGAAAATTTGCAAACCCACCCCTTTTAACACAGCAGTGTAAGTTATAGACGAGACAGCAAAAAGAAACCTTAGCATTAATACTTCCCAGACACAGATTAAAAACATTGTCGGTGCTTTTTTTATAATTATAAACTAGTGCTGGGCCGCTATCCCGCCTGATGGTAAAGCGCGCTAGTTTATTAAGAGCTTATTCACTTAAAAACCGAGTGAATAGGAAGGAAGACGGCAGTTGAGCGAGATGATGCAATTTTAAACCCAACAACATGACCAACGATGTTGCGCCAGAGGGAGATGAGAGAGATTGATCTGGGGACCCTCCACGACCAAACTCCCGACACAACTTTTGGCGCTTCTGCTCAGACCCGTCCTCCGTATGGCTTCACCAGACATCATGCGGGAACACAACAGAACGCTTGGCGGCAAGACAGTAAACCAAAACATTGCTTTCACAAGTTCCGTAATCTATATTCTAGTAACGTCTAAGTATCCAGAATAGATATTAATGAATTTTCTAAGAGTTTAGACGTGATTAAAAATATGACGACGAAAAATACAGCATGGCGACAGTAGTGTCTAGTTTAACGGGGCTAAAAAAATATTTATTGTTTTATTTAGTCATTTAAATTTACTATAACCACCAGTAGTTGTTACAACACTTTAATAAACAGTTAACAATTATAAGTTCTAAGCTAGTGTAGCTACAACGTACGTCGTGGGTGCGTTAATATACATTTAAATTCACATACACAAACAGCCAGATCTGGAACAACTATTTGTAGGTAATGCAAATATTGTTTCGGCAATGAAACGTGTATTATGCTGGGGCCACACTAGCGGCTAACGTTAATGCCCACTAGCGCGATAATTATTGCGATAATTTTTAACACGTTAAAGTGGGTGGCTACACTTCAACGGTCAACGTTAATGCCCATTATTGGCCATTTTATGTTTTAAAATGTCAATGTTATGTTATTTATTTTATGTTTTAATAGGTAATAATTCCATTATTCGTCGCCAAGCATCACTTTGCGTTCCACGATTTTTGAAACTCTTAAGTTTTGGATCCCACAAACATGGTTCCGTTTGCAAAATCTCCAGAAATGTAATTACTTTCTCATTACTCCACTCCATAGCCATAGTAGGTATTTAAAAACAAAAACGTGCTTAGGAAACATGTGCGAAAGGAAACATGCGCGATCGTGTTGCGCGACGGACACTGACAGTACGTAGTGTGGCCGTTTCATCGCATTAATTCTCGCTTTAGTTTCTTTGATGTACCGCCACTTGAGCTATCGCCAAACGCCAAACGGCAATGTTAATGCTGTTGTCAAATTATCGCGTTAAATTGTTGCTACACCTACTGTTAACGCCGGTTATCGCAATAATTAATGGTATTTCTCGTTAGTGTGGCCCCAGCATTAAAAAAACTCCTAATCATTAGTCACATTTCAATATTGTGGGTAGTGTTGATTAAAAATACATTAGAAATATGGATTTCAGTTTAAATGAGATAATGATTTGCTAACAAATCAGTTTCAACTCTCCCACTAGACAACACATTGTAGGTACAGCACTCGACGATACGGAACGTGAGACAGTTTCTAACACATGTTGTTCGTTCGATGTCCAATATTTCGATTGATTCAGCGAATACTACTTGCATTTTAATTGTAGCTTGCCTTCGCTAACCACAAATTCAGGCTTAACTTTGTCGAGCGTCACGACATGTCGCTAGCGGAGCAGGATTGTTGTCCTCAAGATTCGGGGACATGATATGAATAATTTTTAGATCACATTTTGAGGGGTAGTTTTAAATTACTGGTGCATGCAAACCTATTTTCGAAGACGTAATGAGTGCATGAGTGCATTAATGATCTATAGGATGCATTTTGGAGAGTGTGCGAGGGAATTGCATAACTTAATTCCCAAATCTCCGTTCCACCATCGGACGACCCGTCGTAAGGTGAGTGAGTTCCACCCTTACGTTGTTGACTCTACAACGATTCGAACGGAGCGTTTCGCCTCGTCTTTTATATCACGTACATCGAGGAACTGGAACATTTCGCCAGCGGCGGTGTTACCGTCGGACTTCAATTTAAGTATCTTCAAAGCTAAAGTGAATATGGCCACGCCACAATAGCGGCGGTAAGACCCCTCTTTGAGGAGTAACTAGAGAGGCGCCACGGTGCCCTTGCCTTCCGCCTGACGCAGGTCCTCTCCGGACATGGTTGTTTCGGGAGGTTCCTGTTCCGTATAAGGCGGGAGGAAACGCCAGGGTGTCACCATTAAGTGGATCGCCGTAAGGACACATTGGAGCATACGGTGGAGGTCTGCCTGGCTTGGGTAGAGCACCGCCGTGTTCTCATAGCGGCGATCGGCGGCGATCTCTCGCGTCCGACCCTGTTCTGAGAGTACAGGGCAGGCCGTCACATTCTTCTGCGAAGCAGCGATGCTGGCAAAGGAGGAAGCGGAGCGCATGAGGCAGAGGTAATCCCAGCGCCCTCATGCCACGAGGCACCGCAGGGGACGCCCTGGTCGGGAGACGACATCGAACTCCCAGCCACTGTAGGAGCGTGCCTGCGGGCGGTGAGCAGTGGGCAGCTCACCGCCCGGTAAGGACCGAGGGAAGCCCGAGTCGACGCACTATGGATTATCGTAGAACAAGAGCTGATTAAAAATACTTTTTTAAAATGTTGCAAATAGTACATGTTTTTGGTCTTATTTTATTCGTAAGAAGCCATTCTATGATATTCAATTCGTTTTTATCTATTAAATACACAAAATAGTAAAAAAATGCATTAGAACTCGAAAGTATAGAAATTCTACAAACTGTAACTTGTAAATTACATATTTTCAGAGTTAGATATTGAGCACTGGTTAAGAAATAACTATATAGTGTACCATATATTTAGAAAGGATATTTTATGTAGAGTAATAGTCAGTTATTTAAATTATAATAAAAGATAAAATATAACTGTCACAATTTTTTACGTAAAATGCCGACGAAAATTAAATTGTTTTAACTTCAACGAGACTTTTATATGTTAGCTAAGCTTGGCGAAGTTCTAAATTTGATATAATTTAATGCAGAAGGTATTCACCTAATATGTACAATAAAAAAAACTTGCGGTTTTTTGCGGTTTTTGATAACACGTCCCATATTCATTATCACGGGAACTGAATTGATAAGTATCGTATGACGTTTCTGAGGTAAAATTTTGGCGTTTTTTGTTATTGATATAGTTTTTGCACAGGTTTTATTTGAAAATAAGGTCATCTAAGATAACGGTATATGATGCACACCACCCTTATTCGATTTTCCTATAAAAAGCTTGGCCACTGAACACCCTTTACCACAATTTGTTATTGTTCGTTATTAAATTACAATAGAAAATACTTATAATGAGTTCTTTTAATTGCTCTAGACGTGAATTGATACTTTTCTATATAGACAAGGGTAAATGACGAAAATAAACGACTAAAGCAGGAAAAAAAGCAACAGTACAAAAATGTTCCGTGAAGAGCGGGGCTTAATAATTGATAAACCAAGGCAAGTAAGTGGCTACTCGAATGATGGTAATACAGCTAGAAGATTTTTCCGTAATGCCAGTTGTTCTGCAGAAATAACTTTCGGAAGATGCGCAAGAGTCTCGTAATAAAGACTACAAAAATTGTAGACTACATCATGCAAAAAAGTGTTCAAGATCGGCAACTAACGAAGATGTATTCCATACATTACTATATACATCGGATCCATACATTACAATTATTTTCATATGGTTTGTGAATAGCAAACCATGTAACAAACCAGTATAATGGTGGTAATGCTCCATGACCTCAGCAGAGCTTGCCAACAATTGGGTCTAAAGATGAACATGGATAAGACGAAGATCATGTCGAACTCTCATGTCGCACTTACTCCAATTCTAGTTGGTTGCTCTGCACTCGAAGTTGTTGACGAGTATATAATATATACCTGGGACAAACAGTCCAACTAAGTAGGTCCAACTTCGAGAAAGAGGTGTCTCGTCGAATCCAGCTCGGCTGGGCAGCGTTCGGGAAGCTACGCTACATCTTATTGTCGTCCAAGATACCACAGAGTCTCAAGACTAAAGTCTTTGACCAGTGTGTGTCGCCAGTGATGACTTACGAAACTGAAACGTGGTCGCTCACAATTGGCCTCATACGAAGGCTGAGAGTCACTCAAAGGGCAATGGAAAGAGCTATGCTCGGAGTTTTTCTGCGTGATCGAATCAGAAATGAGGAGATCCGCAGAAAAACTAAAGTCACTGACATAGCTCTTCAAGTCGCTAAACTTAAGTGGCAGTGGGCAGGGCACATGGCTCGTAGAACCGATGGCCGATGGAAAAGAAAGAAAGAAAGAAAGAAAATACATTTATTCAGCACAGACTTAAAGACACACAATATATCTAGCATTTATAAATATACATCAGGTAGCAACAAAATAAAAAACCAAATAAAAAAGTAGAATAAAAACCAAACAAAAAGTAAAAAATCCCTGTTTTAAAATAGCAGCAAAGTGTGCCTCGTAGCTGCACCAAAAAGGTCCAATTCGGCAAAAATGCCAGGCAACTAGTGTCTGACGCTGGTGATGGGGCAGTAAGGTTCTGGAGTGGCGGCCACGTACTGGAAGACGCAGCGTAGGGATGCCCCCAACAAGGTGGACCGATGACCTGGTGAAGGTCGCGGCAAGCCGATGGATGCGGGCAGCACAAGACCGGTCATCGTGGAAAGCGATGGGGAGGCCTTTGTCCAGCAGTGGACATCTATAGGCTGAAGAAGAAGAAGAAAAAGTGGTGGTAATTTAAATGTATGTCGCGAAAACTTCCAAAACTTAAGTTTTGCCCTCATAAAATCAAAATATGTTCGAATTGTAAATCAATTTGTTTTTACATCAATTCAATTTCTAATCTATTGAAAACCCTGTATTTATTATCAAGATAATATGAAATTCCTATATAATCAGACCCTCATTTTACAGGCATACCGTTTCTGAGAGTTAGAGAGTCCAAAACCACCCGCCCGACACTAGATGCATAGTTTGATAGGTAAATAGTTGTGCAAAAGTTAGTAAGTTGTAAGTTACGCACGTGTGAGGCTGATTCCCGCTGAAACACGCTTTGAGCTGACACTATAAAGAGGTTACAGGTTTTATATTACATGCTTTGCATCAGGTGAATTCCCCATACTTTGACCGAAAACCAGAAACGCCTTCGCGTCAACTGGTATCGCGAAATGTTAGAAAATTTCGAAAGAGGTGACTCAAATGCTGTATTGGACATCTTTACTGGTGATGAGAGGTGGTTTATTGTTATGAACCTGAAATCAAAAGACAGTCCGCTCAGTGGGTGTTTCTTTTTGAGGATCGGCCAAGTAAGGTGAAAGAAGGAAGAAGTCAAGAGAAGAAGATGATTGCCTCATTGTGGCCGGAAAGGTTATATTGCTATAGCAGTGCTTGAAGATGGAAGGACAGTTACTGCAGACTGGGACGTTAACAATTGTTTGCCTGTTTTCTTAGAAAAAGTTCGTCAACAGCGCCCCTGAAGCAGGTTCCTACTTCACCACGACAACGCTTCAGTACACATCGCGGAAGCTTTTTATTAGCTTCAGTTGTATGTTTGCTTGCTTGTTTGCTTGCTTGCTTGTTTGTTTGTTTGTTTGTTTGTTTGTTTGTTTGTTCGTCTCTAACTCTTTGGACTACGAGTGAGCGGCTCATTACTGTAAAATGTCCCACCGTTTTCAATACGTTCGTTCGTTCGTTTTTTTTTTAAGAATATCCAACTAAAAAGTTGAAAATAAAGGTTCAAAATAATTTTAAAAAAAGCGTGAGGCGCTTTGTGCCATAATTTTTGTACATTAAGCGCCTCACGCTTTTTTTTAAATTATTTTTAAGTTTTTAGTTTGATATTTTTTAAAAGCATTTCTTTTTAGTTTTTTATACTACATTTTTTTCAGCTCAAATCGTGTTTCATCCATAAGCAGGCTACAGTAACATTTAATATTATGTACTTAATTTGAATAAATATACATGGAAAGTTTGCTTTGTAGTTACAAATCGGCTTATGTGTAATGCGTAACGTTTGTGTGATTGTTGTAGCATTGTAGAGAGAGAGTAGGTACTCGTATTAAAAACATTGCTGTTTTTACATGCTTTTTATTAGCTTCACTTGTATGTTTGCTTGCTTGCTTGTTTGTTTGTTTGTTTGTTTGTCCGTCTCTTTTCCAGTCGGTTTTCCACTTCAAAATTAATGCGCCTTGTTAAACAAGGTGTTATCTGATATCTTTTTAAAAAAATATTTGTTAATTTTTTTTATATATATTATAAACTAGCGCTTGACCGCAATCCTGCCTGATGGTAAGCAGTGACGCAATCGTTGATGGTAAAGCGCACTAGTTTATTAAGAGCCTATTCACTCTAGCCTTGAAGACACTCAAATTGTAGTCCGACGGAAACACCGCCGCTGGCAAAATGTTCCAGTCCTTCGATGTACGCGGTATAAAGGAGGAGGCGAAACGCTTCGTCCGGATCGTAGTGGTGTTAACAACGTAAGGGTGGAAACCAGCCGTACGACGGGTCGTCCGCTGGTGGAACGGAGATGGGGGAATTAAATCATGCAATTCCTCGCACACTCCCCGAAATGCATCCTATAGAACACCGAAAGGCTGGCTACTCTACGCCTGTGCTCTAGGCTTTGGAGACCAACTCGAGTTAGATCAGGGTCACCAATCAGCCTCTTTGCACGTCTCTCCATTGAATCCAAAGTGGCCAGGTGACACTTGGCAGCACCAGCCCAAATGTGGCTGCAGTACTCCACACACGAACGGATCTGTGCTTTGTATAAGATTAGAAGCTGCCCAGGTGTGAAGTACTGCCGGACCTTTGCGATAACGCCCAAGTTTCCTGGCAGCCACCTTGGCCTTGGACTCAATGAACCGCCCAAAGTTAAGGTTTGAGGAAATCTCAACTCCCAAAAGCTGAAGGCGGTCGGAACACTCCAAGGACACATTTCGAAAAGTAGGAGCCAAGGTGAACGGGCTCCTTTTGGCGGTGAAAAGACACGCCTGTGTTTTGGCGGCATTGAATGCTACAAGATTGGCATTGCCCCATTCGGAGACTGCCTGGAGTGCAACACTCGTTCGCTCAACCATCTCCTCTCTTTCGGACTGGATTGATTCCCTACTAGCCCGAGCATCCGGCAGGTATCTCTCTACAACTGTGCTGTCATCTGCATACCTATAGATACCGGGCATCAGCAGATCGTTAATATGCAGCAGGAACAGAGTTGCAGAGAGAACAGACCCCTGAGGAACACCGGCATTAGTTGACATGGGCTCAGAAGAGCATCCGTCGACAACAACTCGGAGGGACCGTTCAGTCAGGAAGTCTTTTACCCAGCCAGTCAGGCTAGGGCAAATGCCGTACGCTGGAAGCTTACTCAAAAGGCCAGCGTGCCATACCCGGTCGAAGACCTTCGAGACATCAAGGGAGACAGCAATCACTTCCCCATTTTTGTCGAGGGCCTCGCCCCACAAGTGAGTGGCATACACTAGTAGGTCCCCAGTTGACCGATTGCGGCGACACCCGTACTGTCGGTCACTGAGGAGATCGTTACCTTCCAGGTATGCCAAGAGGCGCGAGTTCAATACACGCTCCATAATTTTGCAAAGTATGGAGGTGATCGAAATGGGCCGATTTGTATTGATATTGTCGCCATTAGTATAGCTGCATTTTCATCATCGTCATCATTATCAACCTTTTATCGTCCCACTGCTGGGCACAGGTCTCCTCTCATACAGAGAAGGATTGAGCGTAATCACCATGCTTGCTAAATGCGGGTTGGCGATTTCAGACTTATAAAGTCCAGGTTTCCTCAAAATGTTTTCCTTCACCGTCAGTCATTGGTGTCCAAGATATACTTAGAAAGTACATATAACTTTAGAATAGTTACGTTGGTACTTGCCTGAACTGGAATCGAACACGCGCACTCATACTTGAGAGGCTGGTGTTTTAACCACTAGGCCACCACGACATTTTACAAGTTGCATTTTACAAGCGCACTATTACGGTAGGTAATATAAGATTGTTTACTCGTATTTTACCATTCGGTATACATAAATATAACTTAAAACATACATAAAGATAACTCCATATTGGAATACCTCACAATCCATTCAATTTAAAGATTTCAAAGAAAATGTGGCCAACAAAATTACTCCTAAAACTATTAAAAGTAGTTATTTTTAAAATCGAATTAAGATCAAACGCTCTTTTGTATTGTAAATACATATATTGATCCAAATCACTCTAACATCATACTTATTCAATGCTATTGATCTTATATATGTTTCTAATAAGATCTGAAATGCACGTACTCACAGTACTCATAAGCTATGCTGATATTAGTCTGATCTCTTACAATAGCATTTAGCAAGTCTAATATATAATCAAATGTGCTTATAAAATACCCATATACAATATGTAAAGAAAACGCTGTCCGACCCATAAGGATAATAAAGGTTAGGCAATCACATGACCAAATAAAATTTGAAATTTTGCGTAATCATCATGGTAACAATACTAATCAATCTTGAAACTATCTTTTCTTCCCGCGAATTTACGCAAACTTCGCAAAAATTTGGTATTTAAAAAAAAATGACAATACCATTTTAGGCGGTATAATTGTCGGCTTTTCGGGATCACTTTGTTGTCCGTCTGTCTGTCTGTCAAGACCCTTTATCTCAAGAACGCGTGGACGTATCAAGCTGAAATTCACATGAAATACTCGGGTCTATTGTCCCTTTAAGCTGTGAAAATATCAAACTTCTAAGCCAAGCCAATCAATAGATACAGCCGATTATGTCGATATTTTCAACAAATTTTCGACACTCGCAAAGGAATCAAAACCTACAGGATACTTCCCGTAAACCCAGAATCTTGAAAATTGGCATAAAGCATTGTCATATAATGCAAATAGAGGAAAAATTGCGAAAATCACATTTTTTTAGTTAATTAGTATAATAAACATATTTTAATAAAATGAAACTTACTACCTTATTTCTCACGAACGAATAAAGTTATCAAATTGAAATTCATACCAAAAACCTAGGTCTATTGTCCCTTTAAGCTGTGAAAATATCAAACTTCTAAGCCAAGCCAATCAAAAGATACAGCCGATATATCGATATTTTCAACAAATTTTCGACACTCGCAAAGGAATCAAAACCTACAGGATACTTCCCGTAAACTCAGAATCTTGAAAATTGGCATAAAGCATTGTCATATAATGCAAATATAGGAAAAATTGCGAAAATCACATTTTTTCAGTTATATAATATAATAAACATATTTTAATAAAATAGAACTTACTACCTTATTTCTCACGAACGAATAAAGTTATCAAATTGAAATTTTTACCAAATACCTAGGTCTATTGTCCCTTTGCTGTGAAAATATTAAACTTCTAAGCCAAGCCAATCAAAAGATACAGCCGATATGTCGATATTTTCAACAAATTTTCGACACTCGCAAAGGAATCAAAATCTACAGGATATTTCCCGTAAACTCAGAATCTTGAAATTTGGCATGAAGGATTGTCATATAATACAAATATAGGAAAAATTGCGAAAATCACATTTTTTTAGTTATAGAATATAATAAACATATTTTAATAAAATGAAACTTACTACCTTATTTCTCACGAACGAATAAAGTTATCAAATTGAAATTTTTACCAAATACCTAGGTCTATTGTCCCTTTAAGCAGTGAAAAAATCAAACTTCTAAGTTAAAGCGATCAAAAGATACAGCAGTTTATACCGACACCTGAGACGAATTTCCGTCACACGCTAGGGAATCAAAACCTACAAGCAAAGACATTAAAATTATAATTACAATAGACAGGACATCACGAACAAAATCGTAAGCCAATACTTTTATCGACTTGGTTAAAAGTCGCTCAGTCTAGTCTGCCCGTCAGGACGTAATTTGTGTCCACCAAGAATAAACATTTTCTAAGGAAATATGCCATGTTGCGCTTTGTGTTACTGTACATCTCGTTATAGTAAAAAGACTGGACCTAACTTCGGAATGTTTTTCCATGAATTATTTATATTTCGTCTGCAATTCAAATTTTAAAAAAATCTTAGTTCTAGAAAATTTTCCATTATTGTAATAAGCGCCCTCTATTGTTGAGTAGTTTTACTATTTTCTTGTAGAGATGTAGTAATGTTGTTTATCGATTTAGTTATCGATAATACTTATTAAGATGAATACATTTTGTTGTATTTTCATCATTATCATCATCTCAGTGTTTATCCCGGTTGCATCCGCGGCTTTCGCGTTGGAGCCCGGGGTCCGCTTTCCTGCACATTCTCCTCCATTTCGCACGATCTTTAGCATCCTGTGGTATGAGCTTATTGGCACGCATGTCATCTCTTACAACGTCAAGCCAGCACTTCTTTGGTCTACCCCGCTTGTTCCGGCCCGGCGGAGGCGCCATGGCAAGACATTTGTTACCCACGTAACCTGCCGGTTTGCGTAAGACGTGGCCGTACCAGCGTAGGCGACCCTCCTGCAGTTTGTCTGCAATGTCACGGACACGAAGGCTGCCCCGGATGCGGGAGTTCCTGATGCGGTCTTTCCGCGTAACTCCACACATCCACCGCAGCATATTCATCTCCGTAACACGCAGCTCCTGCTTGTGTCGCTCAAGCACAGGCCACGCCTCACTGCCATACAGGAGAACAGGTCTAATGATGGTTTTATAGACCTGCCCCTTAAGCTTAACCGGCATTTTGGGGTCACAAATGACACCTGTCACCTCACGCCATTTCGCCCAAGCTGTTGCCAACATTTTGTTGTATTTTATTGACATTTAAAATATAGCTAAATAAACTTAAAATATTACTATATTTCAAGTTTATTTATTATTAACTCTATTTAAACATAATCATATCATATTAATAAACAAAATTGAATGAACAATTACTATTCATTTATCTAGGTATTTGTTAATTTTGGTTTCCGAATAAAAATAATGTTATAGGGAAAAAGTGGATACGATTTGTCCAGATAGACCGTAGAGAAGAAAATTGGCTTCCGTCTCATTCGTCGAAATTATGCTCAATGCATTTTAAAAGAGAAGTTATCTACTTTGGAAAGACTTGTCGACCAAATTTTAAAAAAAAAAGAATCGGTACCTTGTATTAGAAATGAAATAGTAAGTTATTAATTTCAGTACTTTTCTACTTAACCGTAAAAATTGGAATAAAATTTACGGTTAAGTGGATAAGTACATAGATTACATAACTTATTTATAATGAAATATATTCATAAAATATGTAGTACAATGATTGTGAGCTACTTTGTGATTTTGAGGATTCCGTACCTAAAAGGTAAAACGAACCCTATTCGTGGGACTTCTCTGTTCGTATGTCCGTCTGTCACCAGGCTGTATCTCATAAACCGTAATAGCGAGACAATTGTAATTTCCAGAGATTGTGTTAGTATTTCTGTTGCCGCTTTAACAACAAGTACTAAGAATAAAAATAATAAAATATTTAAGGGGGCTCCCATACAACAAACGTGAATTTTTGCCGTTTTTTGCTCCATATTAATAACGGAAACAGATAGACGCTTAAAATGTTCACAGAATATTTGGTTATATATTCAAATTACAAATAAATAATTAAAATAAAATAAATACTGAAGGCGGGCTCCCATACAATAACCGTGATTTTTTTGCCGTTTTTAAAGATAATGGCGTACGAATCTTGTAAAGGTCTTGCTCCAGCAGACTACCATTTTTATCGTGATTTGGACAATTATCTACGTGACAAGAAGTTTTCTTCTCAGGAGGCAGTTCTGCTTTCACACAGTTTGTGCAGTCTAGATCCTCAGAGTTCTATCACAAAGGCACAAATGACCTTCCTATATATTGATTATAAATGAATTATTTAAAAATTAAAAAATAAGCAATTATTTAGATTTTCAGTACTAATCGGCAATTTTAAACTTTAACGCCTATTATATTAAAAGAATTATATAAATAAGAAACTTGTAAACTTGAAATTACCCATAATTATTCTGCTTCCTAATTTTTTGTTTCAAGCTATCATAATGCGAAAAAACATCGTCGTAGTAACTTCTTTGAATATTATCGATAACTTTATATCGAAATGATACAAACCCTACCGCAGTTTTTTGCATTGCCATTTAAAAATATTTGCAAACAAACGTGTAAAAAGAATAATTTTGCTAAAAACGAAATGCAAACGAAAATTGCAAAACAAAATGCGCTAAAAGCGCCTAAAAGGTCAATTACACTCAAAAATCGCAATAAACTGAGCGTTAAAAAAATTCGTAAGCATAAAACATCTAAAATGTCAATAGACGGTGTCACGGCAAATGAATAGTAGCGAATAAAATTCTAAAACAGTTTTTGTTTGTACAAGACAAGTTTCACTTAATTTATTTACTTTTCAATATTTATTTACCCGATTTGAACTATACTAGGGTATTAAATCGGATCTGGCAACATAGACCACACTGGCCACCTACCGGGCAATAGCTGAATATATTTTATATAAACTTATTTCATTTTTACTATTTGATGTCTCCAATTGTCGATATAATTTTGCTTTATTGTACTAGATGACGGAACTGAGCCATGGGATCACAGTTTTTCTATGCCATTTTGACACATGTCCTCTCTATATATCTTAAATCTCTTTGCCTACAAGGTACTTCCCGTGAACTCAGAATCTTGAAATTCGGCACGAAGCAACGTTATATTATAGTACAGACAGATAAAGGAAAAATTGTGAAAATGATAAATTTGAAGTTACATAAAATATTAAAATATTATTTTTGCTTACATGACATAAAATATTTTTTTAATAATTATAAACTTACTACCTACCCTTTTTCACATGAACGCGTAGAGATATTAAAGTTGACATTCATATCAAACACTTCTTAAATCTAATTGCCTCTAAACTGTGAAAAATTCTAAATCAATGCTAGTATTATAAATGCGAAAATAACTCTGTCTGTCTGTTACGCTTTCCCGCCTAAACCTCGTAACCGATTTTGATGAAGTTTGGCACAGACAATCTTTAGACCCTGAGAAAGAACATAGGCTACCTTTTATCTCGGAAAAATTTGATGTTCCCGAGGGGAATTTAAACAGCGCGATATAACCGAACTCCACGCGGGCGAAGCCGCTGGCGGAAAACTAGTACGTCATAAATTGTAAACCGCTACGTTTGTACGGCGGAACCCTCGGTGTGCGAGTCCGACTCGCATTTGGCCGGTTTTTACTTATAATTATCAGTTATGCGTAAACATTGCTTTTGTGTAGACTATTCGTGTATTGTGTGATGATATCGTTTCCTAATGTAGAGTAATGTAACATGCTGATGGAAGGTAGCAATTACTGCAATTAGCTGTGTTGTGATCAGGTGATTGTGGTCAATGTGGTCAATGTGGTTCCAGAATGACGTTGCGTCACCATATTTTTGCCGACCTGCACGTGAGTACCTCCATTATGAGTTCAGCGAGCAGTGGATTGGTAGGGGTGGACCAACTGTGGCCAGCGCGGATTTGACATCACTTGATTTTTGTTTGTGTGCATGTCCGTGCTAATCTCGTGCGACGGGGCCAGGCCTGTATCGTTCTTAGTGAACGAATTATAGAACAACATCTTCGCTACAGCCATTATGCTCATCGAATGAAATGATACATTCGAAGAGTCAGACGACCTATAGAGAGAGACGCCTAAGTATCATTGTTTCTTTCGAGGCTCGATAAACGTGGATAAACTACCTATACCTACAAGCATGAGGTCAACTGAGGTTATGACCTGTGCCTGTGTTGCCATGAAATTACCTATTTATTTTATTTAAGTTTTTTATTTTTTAGGGGGATTTTTTTTTAAGTTTAGCCAGGTTTTGTAGGCATTAGTAGAATCAGTCATCGATACCTAACAATACCTTCACGGGTCGGACAGGGTTTTCTTAACATATTGTATAAGAGTAAGTTTTTCTCAAGAGCAACTATTCTTATCAAATGTTCTTATATACATACAATATGTAAAGAAAAGCCCGTCTGACCCGTAAGGATAATAAAGCATAGGTAAACACATGACCAAATAAAATATGAAATTTTACATAATCATCATAGTAACAACACTAATGAATTTTGAAATAATCTGTTTTTTCCTCGAATTAATTCCTTCTTCCCCAAAATTTGTTAATTTTTTAAAAGGTGACAACACCATTTTTGACAGTACATTGAATTAATATGCGTGATGCGGCCACGTGCCGCGTGCCTTGCCCCCCTTCGCCCGCGCATGTATGCCTACCATGTTGCCTACCGCGCATGTGTTAAGTTATCTTGGTTTTTCGAAATAATATTTATTTTAGGGGTTTTTTTAAAGTTTAGCCTGGCTTTGTTGGCATTAGTAGAATCAGTTATCGATACCTAACAAAACCTTAACAGATCGGACAGGGTTTTCTTTATTGTATACTAGCTTTCCGCCCGCGGCTTCGCCCGCGTGGTGTTCGGTTATATCGCGCTTTTTAAATTTCCCTCGGGAACATCAAATTTTTCCGGGATAAAAGGTTCCTATGTTCCTATGTTCTTTCTCAGGGTCTAAAGAATGTCTGTGCCAAATTTCATCAAAATCGGTTGAGAGGTTTAGGCGGGAAAGCGTAACAGACAGACAGACAGACAGACAGACAGACAGAGTTACTTTCGCATTTATAATATTAGTATGGATGAGACTTGGTTATGAAGCTGAGCGTTCTTGAGGCCATACCGCATACGGGCTTGTCTAAGAGTGATATAGAATCGATGGTATGTTCTAAAACAAACAGAAGAGCGCTATAAGCCTACCACTCTTGAAAGTGCGAGTTCTGAGAATGTTTAGCTAGTTGGGTGTTGACTACCAATGAAAACGTTGTAAGTAAAGTTAGATGTTGCGCGCTATTCATAGGTGGTAAGAGACTTATTATAAATATAAGTATTAGATGGTGCTAATTATCTAGTAATTCTCTTAAGCTAAATGAAAGAACAATATAATAACAATGCGGTTGGACTGATGTTCTCAAACACCTCGATTTAGAGACTGTTTTCAACTCTAGAACAGAATCACATTGCAAAAGTTACGCCGGTCTGAGTTGTTAGAACGGAGTTTACCATATATCTGTAACATGATTTTTTTTAGGAATTTCTCCGGTATCGAGGGTGCGTTTACGAACATATAACCTCACATAGGTACACAAAGAGCCAAAACCCATAACAACTACTTGTAGGCCATACAAATATTTCTTCCGTGCGGGAATCGAACCCGTGGCAAGCACCGCAACAGTCAATAGTTTAACCACTGCGCTAACCGTGCAGTATTTTATTGAAGAAAATCTTAAATCTATTGACGTTGGAATCTCTATTCAAAATTATTTGACAGAAACCACATATAAAGAACGAACGAGTTTATACGTTTATCACAACTGTAGACCTAGTATGAGTCTTCATTACGAAAGGAGCGCGTTTGTCGCTCTCATTGGTTGAGAGTTCTTACAACCTTGAATCGGGCCAATCGATGAGTCAAACGCGCTCGATTTCGACGATCGAGTCTCATAATGAAAACTCATACTAGGTCGTAAAGGTGACGGTACGGCTGTCAGCAGGTCAAGCTACCCAAAACTGTCAAATATTCACAATCCGCCTTAAGCCTAGCTCTAGAAATAAACTTGAATATTTAATAAAGAAATTTGATAGATTGTGACAGCTTGAGGTGCTGTCGTCTGTACATACTTTAGGTATATTTTTGTTTTTGCTTCCCAGTAGTGGGAACATTATAGGCTGAATATGTATGTATGTATGTAAGTATATATTTATGTATGTATGTATGTTGTTTTTAGGGTTCTGCAGTCTGCGGATAATCTCAGTGACCGTTAGCACTTGGGCTGGTACTGCAAAATGTCACCTGGCCACTTTGGATTCGACGAGGCTGATTGTGAGGTGACCCTGATTTAACTCAAAACTGTCTCCAAAGCCTAGAGCACAGGCGTAGATTAGCCAGCCTTTCGGTGTTCTATAGGATGCATTTTGGTGAGTGAGCGAGGGAATTGTATGATTTAGTTCCCCCATCTCCGTTCCACCATCGGACGACCTGTCGCACCGCGAATTTACGTCGTTAACACCACTACGATTCGGACGAAGCGTTTCGCTTCCTCTTTCATACCGCGTACATCGAGGGACTGGAACAATTTGCCAGCGGCGGTGTTTCCGTCGGACTACAATTTGAGTGTCTTTAAGGCTAGAGTGAATAGGCTCTTAATAAACTAGTTCGCTTTACCATCATCGATTGCGTCACTGCTTACCATCAGGCGCTAAGCAGGCGTCAAGCGCTAATTTCTAATTTATAAAAAAAAAAACTTGAAAACTGTAATTTGTTAACATTTTAGTCTAATCCTGTCAAATTAATATACTCCATAGACAGTTTAGACGCGATTATAAACATGGCGACCAAAAATACATCAATTTATGTTAAGAACAGACTAATTTGACAGGTCTAAACTAACATATTATGTACTGTCCTTTTCTTTATATTTCATTAAGAATTTATGTTTTATATAATAACTATAATTTGACAAATGCTAGTCATAAGTATCGACAAGTCAATGACAATCAAACAGCTACGTATTCTGGTGGAAGTCATTCGAACACCACAAAATTAAAAAAAATAACTTTTTAGGGTTCCGTACCTCAAAAGGAAAAAACGAAACCTTTATAGGATCACTTTATTGTCCGTCTGTCTGTCTGTCTGTCTGTCTGTCTGTCTGTCTGTCAAGACCCTTTATCTCAAGAACGCGTGGACGTATCAAGCTGAAATTCACATGAAATACTCGGGTCTATTGTCCCTTTAAGCTGTGAGAATATCAAACTTCTAAGCCAAGCCAATCAAAAGATACAGCCGATTATGTCGATATTTTCAACAAATTTTCGACACTCGCAAAGGATACCTACAGGATACTTCCCGTAAACTCAGAATCCTGAAAATTAGCATGAAGTATTGTCATATAATGCAAATATAGGAAAAATTGCGAAAATCACATTTTTTTAGTTATATAATATAATAAACATATTTTAATAAAATGAAACTTACTACCTTATTTCTCACGAACGAATAAAGTTATCTAATTGAAATTTATACCAAATACCTAGGTCTGTTGTCCCTTTAAGCTGTGAAAATATCAAACTTCTAAGCCAAGCCAATCAAAAGATACAGCCGATATGTCGATATTTTCAACAAATTATCGACACTCGCAAAGGAATCAAAACCTATAGGATACTTCCCGTAAACTCAGAATCTTGAAAATTGGCATGAAGCATTATCATATAATGCAAATATAGGAAAAATTGCGAAAATCACATTTTTTAGTTATATAATATAATAAACATATTTTAATAAAATGAAACTTACTACCTTATTTCTCACGAACTAATAAAGGTGTCAAATTGAAATTTATACCAAATACCTAGGTCTATTGTCCCTTTAAGCAGTGAAAAAATCAAACTTCTATGTTAAAGCGATCAAAAGATACAGCAGTTTATTCCGACACCTTAGACGAATTTCCGTCACACGCTAGGGAATCAAAACCTACAAGGTACTTCCCGTGAACTCAGAATCTTGAAATTCGGCACGAAGCAACGTTATATTATAGTCATCATCATCATCACAGCGTTAATCCCAGTCGCATCCGAAGCCTTTTCAGCTTTGGAGTCTGGGGTCCGCTTTACCAGTCCAACTGCTGATATGGCTAAGCTTCGACATTTTCCTTGAAGTGACTGCCGTCTGACCTCCACAACCCGAAGGCGACATCAATTGTTGGATTTTTGAGGGCTCCAACAACCCGTAACGACTGCCATTAGATGTTCGTATGGCAACCGGGACCAACGGCTTAACGTGCTTTCCGAGGCACTACCAGACCAGTGCAAATATTCATATTCATGCATACAAATACTTGCACTGTGCGGGGATCGAACCCGCGCCACCTTGCGCAGCGGCCGCGTCCGCTACCGCTACGCCACGGAGGCTGTCAACGGTATATTATAGTACAGACAGATAAAGGAAAAATTGTGAAAATGATAAATTTGAAGTTACATAAAATATTAAAATATTATTTTTGCAAACGAAAATTGCAAAACAAAATGCGCTAAAAGCGCCTAAAAGGTCAATTACACTCAAAAATCGCAATAAACTGAGCGTTAAAAAAATTCGTAAGCATAAAACATCTAAAATGTCAATAGACGGTGTCACGGCAAATGAATAGTAGCGAATAAAATTCTAAAACAGTTTTTGTTTGTACAAGACAAGTTTCACTTAATTTATTTACTTTTCAATATTTATTTACCCGATTTGAACTATACTAGGGTATTAAATCGGATCTGGCAACATAGACCACACTGGCCACCTACCGGGCAATAGCTGAATATATTTTATATAAACTTATTTCATTTTTACTATTTGATGTCTCCAATTGTCGATATAATTTTGCTTTATTGTACTAGATGACGGAACTGAGCCATGGGATCACAGTTTTTCTATGCCATTTTGACACATGTCCTCTCTATATATCTTAAATCTCTTTGCCTACAAGGTACTTCCCGTGAACTCAGAATCTTGAAATTCGGCACGAAGCAACGTTATATTATAGTACAGACAGATAAAGGAAAAATTGTGAAAATGATAAATTTGAAGTTACATAAAATATTAAAATATTATTTTTGCTTACATGACATAAAATATTTTTTTAATAATTATAAACTTACTACCTACCCTTTTTCACATGAACGCGTAGAGATATTAAAGTTGAAATTCATATCAAACACTTCTTAAATCTAATTGCCTCTAAACTGTGAAAAATTCTAAATCAATGCTAGTATTATAAATGCGAAAGTAACTCTGTCTGTCTGTTACGCTTTCCCGCCTAAACCTCTCAACCGATTTTGATGAAGTTTGGCACAGACAATCTTTAGATCCTGAGAAAGAACATAGGCTACCTTTTATCCCGGAAAAATTTGATGTTCCGAGGGGAATTTAAACAGCGCGATATAATAATAAGAAGTCAAGAGTAGGGTAGTCGATTGGTAAAACTTACAATTTGTCGCTCCGTATACGAAAAAAAATTAATATTGTTAAAACATCGCATACAACAGAAACATTGTGCAGAAACTATAGCCCAGTGTACGGTGCATGCGTGATATCGTTTGCATAGTGTTCGGTGTTTGTACTTTAACAGAAACAAAGAGTAAACATTTGAGAGGGGTGACTGTGCAAAATTTAGTTTGAGAGCATCGCGAACAACAAGAACATTGTGCAGAAACTAAAGACCAGTGTACGGTGCATACGTGATATCGGTTGCATAGTGTTCGGTGTTTGTACTTTAACAGAAACAAAGAGTAAACATTTGAGAGGGCTGACTGTGCAAAATTTAGTTTGAGAGCATCGCGAACAACAAAAACATTGTGCAGAAACTAAAGACCAGTGTACGGTGCATGCGTAATATCGTTTGCATAGTGTTCGGTGATTGTACTTTATCAGAAACAAGGGATAAACATTTGAAAGGGGTGACTGTGCAAAATTTAGTTTGCGAAGGTGTAGGTAGTTGTTCCAGAAAAAAAAAAAGTGTCAATTTAAATCATCAACCGGCTGGTGAGCTTTAGCCGAACAAAGCTACATCCACACTAATATTTCAAATATCGTCTACATAGAGTCCGTGGCCGATTCGGTCGAGCACCTATCGAGATTTTAGAGGACTCGAGTTCGATCCACAGCGAAACATTCACTTTTGCATTTTTTTTTTATTTTTTTTTATTTTTACAATGATTTGCGGTTGTTGTAATGCAACTATTCTGGTTACGCAGAAAAGAATAAAATGCTGTTTAAGCAAATGTGCCCTTCAGTACCATTTGGAGTGTGTGAAGTATGATGATGCGTCAACACCTAGGACCAAGTGGACTTGTCCTGTTTGCGTTTCTAGCCGACCTAAACTGGACAACACTAATACACCAGTCCACGCAAGGAGTCACGCTGCACTTATTGATCAGACAGCACCTGAACCGGCTCCAATTCTTTCTTCTAAATTGAGATCACTTAGTAGTCATAACAAGCCAATAGTTAGCCAGACACATATGTCAGCTGAGACATCACCACCAGATACGCCTCAAGTAGCTCGCGACAGCACTGAGGTCAATTTGCAGGACACAATACTGGCAGAGATTCGAAACTTACGTCAGGAAATGAACGTGAAGTTTGATAGCCAGCAGGCCTCTTTGGCAACATTTCAAAACAGTTTAGCTACGGTCCAAAGGAATTTAAGTGATCTTACCCTGAGATTTTCTTCAATGTATGAAGACCTGGAGGAGTATAAGAAGACTGTTTATTTCCTTTCTGATGCTTTTGATGATCAAGTTAAATTAAATGCTAAAAACAATGACTGTAACGCTGAACTTCTCAATAAAAACGCCTTGTTGTGTGCTCAAGTAAGGGAATTAGATACCAAATTCCAGCAAATGGATCAGTTGGCTCGTGAAAGCAATATTGAAATACAATGTGTTCCTGAGCACAAGACTGGAAACCTCATGACGATCGTAAAACAGTTAAGCAGAGTCGTGGGAAATGAACTTCATGATGCTGAAATCCAGTCATTTCATAGAGTTGCTAAACTGAATACAGAAACAAATCGACCACGTACCATAGTCGTCAAGCTAGTTAGCCCTCGGGTTCGTGATAATTTACTGGCAGCAGTCAGAAATTTTAACAAGAAGAATGAGTTGGAGAAGTTGAATAGCACCCATATTGGCATTGGTGGAAAAAAGCAGCCGATTTTTGTAACAGAAAACCTGACCATGGCTAACAAAAGGCTTCATGCAGCGACGAGAATCGCTGCTAAAGAAAAGAAATATAACTTTGTATGGGTTCGGAATGGTCGCGTATTTGTAAGAAAAGATGTAACAACTAAATCTCTGTTAATAAGAAACATTGAATGTTTGGAAGCTTTATAACTGTATGTAACATTATATTTATCATCTTAGGCACGCATATTGGTTGTTAAAATTTAAAATTCAATTTTAAAATTTATTATCAAAATGTAAGAGGTTTGCGTACCAAAACAGAGGCATTTTACACTGCTGCTTTGAATGTGAATTATGATATAATAATTGGTACTGAAAGTTGGCTTAACAATACAGTGTTTGACCACGAAATTTTGGATAACCGATATAGAGTATTTAGGCGCGATAGGTCATCTACGGTAACCTCGACTACTAAAAGGGATGGTGGGGGTGTGTTTGTTGCAACTCTAAACAGGTACGAGGTTTCACGAAAATTAAATTGGGAGTCCCATTGTGAGGAATTGTGGATTACTATCAAATGTGAGGGTGGTCTAAACATTAACATTTCATACATCGGTTTATATCCCTCCCCCAATTAAACAAGATTACGTCGATGAATTGTTTCGAAACTTTACAGAAGTAATTAATAAAAAGAGCAAAATCAATTCCATCAACTTACTTATCGGTGATTTTAAAATGGGTAGTATAGCTTGGGAGTATAATGCGGAATCGGGTCTTTTGGTTCCTAAAGGATCAAATACTAGTCAGGAAAACACGTTTATCGACATGCTAGCATTTAATGATCTTCACCAGTGCAACTCCATAGTTAACGCTTCAAATCGAATTTTAGATCTAGTTCTTAGTAGTAGCAAAAATACAGTGTTAGTATCACAGGCCTTATATCCGTTTGTACCCATTGATCCTCATCATCCAGCATTGGAAATCTTGATTAGAACTAATCATGCCAATCCTCTAGTGCAAAATAAAGTCCCATATTTAAACTTTTATCTCTGTAACTACGACGCGGTCAACATTGAACTTGCGAAAATTCCTTGGCCAGATGAACTGAATTCTGCAACTGATGTTACCGAAATGTTGCAGAAGTTCTACGACATTCTCATGCCAATTATAAACCAGCATACTCCTATTACAAAACCACGAGATGAACGGTATCCTATCTGGTATTCCCGAGCATTACTAAAAGTAATTAAGGAAAAGGCTAAGTATCATAAACTATATAAAAAATATGGTAACTTTAGAGATAAAATTACTTTCGAATGCCTAAGAACGCGTTGCAGTAATATGATTCGAGACTGCTATTCGAATTTTAAAAAGAACATAACTGAACATCTGCGCGTCAATCCGAAATATGTATGGAAGTATTTAAAAAATAAACGGGTAGGTGACAATCATATCCCTAATAAAATGACTCTTAAGGACGACGAATTTGCCTGCGGAGGTCAGGAAATTTGCGATCTGTTTTCGGATCATTTTCAGTCCATCTATTTACGAAATAGTAAAACACGCTCTTCAACGTCAGTTGACCACATTTCTTCATACAATAATACTTTTAGTCACTGCAAAATTGAGGTAAAAGAAGTTTTTGATACTTTGTCTTCCCTTGAATGTGATAAGGGTCCAGGGCCTGATTCGATCCCTCCTCCTTTTCTTAGAAAGTGTGCAGCAAACCTGGCTGATCCTCTGACGACAATTTTCAACTGCTCTTTATCACGGGGCTATTTTCCTGATCAGTGGAAAATAGCGCACATTACGCCAATTTTTAAATCTGGTAGTGTTGACGACGTTTCAAATTACAGACCAGTGTCAATACTGTTACGAATGGACCTTATGTCGATGGCATAAGGTTCAATATCGCGTGACATGCAGTGTGTCACTTTTAAGCCCTATCTAGCTAGATCTAGACATTTCCTAGGTACAATAATAAAACGCATTGCTAGACTTAGGACGGCCTATCGAATGGTACAGGTCTCAACAGTTTTGTCAACAAAGTGTCAACATCGAAATTTCTAGAAACCCGTTTCCGGGAATTATCGTAGGTACTTACTTGGCCGGTGACCTCGAAGTTATGCAGTATTATTATTACGCCTAGAGGATTCTGGAATGTTCGATCAGCTGGCCTATATAAGCGCCGCGACGCCGACGCAGAGTCAGTCTACACTCGACTAGCGATACGAAAACAGCGACAGTTAAGAAGCGATCTTAAAGAAAACCTACTGCGACAATTATAACGAGAACTTCGAGTACTACGTGAGGTAACATCTATAGCGTCATTGTGTGTTTACAACACGGACTTCGTGGACATAAGGGAAGACTTCGGTGCAACGTCAGCGACATTCTACTTGTCATTGCCTACAATCGACTGTACCTTCGTTGCCAATAAACTTCGTAACCCTTAACCGGCATTTTAGTACCCCTAGCCCGTAACAATTGGTGTCAGAAGCGGCATGCCGGTCACGCCAAGGGAAGACGAAAGAGTTCACACGCGACGACAAGCAGCGATGGATTTGGCGCGTCAAGAGGAAGAATCGCTTGGTGTCCCTGCACCCGTAGAAGATGCGGCCGTCGTAACACCGACGAATGTGAGTGCGCCTAGTACCAGCACTATTCCCGGAAGTAGCGGATTCGATTTATCGGTGTTACTGGCTCACTTGACGGCGCAAATAAAGCTGAGTATAGCAGAATCCCAGGCGCAAATAAAAGGCATAGTAGCAGAATCACAGGCAAAATCCCAAGCAGCAACCCAGGCACAGATTAAAAGTGTAGCAGAATCACAGGCAAAATCCCAGGCAGAAATTCAGGCACAAATAATTAAAAGCGCGGCAGAATCCCAGGCAAAATCCCAGCAACTGGTATTAGAATTAAATGAAAAATGGGAAAAAACCAAAGAAGAAGTCAATGAACTCAGAATAAAAACAGCTCATCAAGATGCCCGTATGGACCAGCAAGATACGCGCATAGACCAGCAAGACGCTCGTATAGACAAATATGATGCGCGTTTCGATAAATTAGACAATACCATCATGGAGTTTGGGAAGGAAGTAGAATTTTTGCATGAGAAGGTACAAAAAGGAGTTATTAAAGGGGTGGTACCGGTACCCAGTGCTTTGCCGACTTTCAAGGTACCTCATTTTGACGGAACAACGTCATGGGTGGCCTTCCGCCTTCAATTCGAAAAGGTCGCAAAAGGAAACAACTGGGACGACGATCAAGCGGTAACCGCTCTTACGCTTGCTCTGCGTGGTGAGGCGGTACAAATCCTCGAAAATATTTCCGGCGACTGCAATACCCTAGCCTGTCTGTTAGAAGCGTTGGAGTCTAGATATGGAGAGAAACACCTGGAACATGTCTACAGGGCTCAACTCCGCGACCGCACACAGAAAAGCAGTGAGGGTTTGCAACAATGGGCATCGGAAATAGAACGTATTGTTCGGAGGGCGTATGCTTCAACGCCGGGAGTAATTGATGCTAGTACGGTGCAAGCTTTTACTGATGGAATTCGAGATGCGGAAGTCAGGGCTGCGGTTCGTCTGGGGCACCATCAGACTCTGAAGGCAGCCTTGACACACGCTCTGGAGGTGGAAGCAGTACGCCAAGACGGCCGACCACACCACCGTATTCGTGAGGTAACCGCACAAATGAAAGCCCGACAAGGACCAACTTGCTATGAGTGCGGCGAAAAGGGGCATATTCGAATTGATTGTCCCAGGAAGGCTAAGGGAAGAAGAACTTTTTGGTCACGTGAGGAGGTCCCGGTGATGGCGTGGCGCAAGCGCGATGCGAAGGTTGAACCCGAGCGCCCGTGCGAGCGAGTCGAGTGGCGCGAGCGGAGCGTTCGGAGCGGGCACCGCGAGCGACCCGCTGAACGAGAGCGGGAACGCGTCAAGGACCGGAAGCGAGACCGAGACCAGGAACGCGTCAAGGACCGGGAGCGAGACCGAGACCGGGATCGCGAACGTCCCGGCAAGCGAGAACACGAGCGCGAGCGGTCGCGCGGAAGGTCGTGGAGTGAGGCAGACGCAAGGCGGGACAAGGAAGTCGAGGACGAGGCCCGTAAGAAGAAGCGCCTCGAGAAAAAGGCAAGACAAAAGGACCGCCGTCGCCAGGTCCCTTCAGGAAGTAAGGGCCGACATTGTGACAAACAGGAAGAGAACGTACGGATTATCCAGGTGAACGCTTTGGATGAAGACTGGGATAATCAATCATTGGAAGATGCACAGAAGGAAGATAGTGACTTGAAGACAGTAATCGAATGGAAGGAACGTGGCCAAAGGCCCACTTGGAGTGAAATATCAGCGCTTAGCCCAACAGCAAAAACTTACTGGGCTCAATGGGACAGCCTGATAATTGATAATGGAGTTCTCAAGAGGAAATGGGAATCACCCAGTGGACAGGAGGTCACCTTACAGATAGTTGTTCCCGGTGATAAAGTCGCGTCAGTGCTACGACAGGTGCACGACGGAGTATCCGGAGGACATCTTGGAGTAAAGAAAACCCTGGAAAAGGTGAGAAAAAGATTCTATTGGGTGCATTGCCGCGAAGACGTAGAGGACTGGTGTAGAAAATGTGTAGCCTGCTCCTCAGTAAAGGGACCGCAAACGAGGGCCAGAGGTCGGCTGAAAGTGTATAATGTTGGTGCACCGTGGGAAAGAGTTGCTGTCGATATAGCTGGGCCATTCCCTGTTACTGAAGAAGGGAATAGGTATATCATCGTCATGCAAGACTATTTCAGCAAATGGCCAGAAGCTTTTGCAGTACCTAACCAAGAAGCTCATACAGTCGCCAAAAAACTAGTTCATGAGGTGTTCTGTCGATTTGGCGTTCCCTTGGAGTTACACTCTGACCAGGGTAGAAACTTCGAGTCTTCACTATTTCAAGAGGTTTGCCAACTACTCGGGATACATAAGACTCGTACAACACCGTATCACCCACAGTCAGATGGAATGGTCGAAAGATTCAATCAGACGTTGGAGAATCATTTGGCCAAAGTAGTGGAAGAACACCAAAGGGATTGGGACCAATACATTCCACTCTTTTTAATGTCATACCGCTCAGCAACACATGATAGCACAAACTGCACACCGGCGAAAGTCAACTTCGGCCGAGAAATTAGACTACCCATAGATGCACTAACCGGAACACCTCCCGATACTCCTATCCTAGCCGTCGACTATGTGGCCGGCCTGCGGCGTAAATTAGATGGAATACATGAGCTAGTGAGAGAGAATGGTCTGAAAACCAGTGAGAAAATGAAGATCCGATACGACCGCAAAGCTAACGTGCCCGGATTCGAAGAGGGAACTTTGGTATGGTTGCATAATCCCATTAGAAGAAAAGGAAAGAGTCCAAAGTTCCAAGCCAAATGGGAGGGTCCGTACACGATAGTAACCAGAATAAATGATGTCACCTACCGGATTAAGAAAGGACCTAGAGGGAAGCTGAAAATCGTACACGTAGACCGCCTAGCTCGCTATTATGGATCAAATCATGCTCGGGACGGGCATGACTAAGAAGGGGGCAATGTTACGAATGGACCTTATGTCGATGGCATAAGGTTCAATATCGCGTGACATGCAGTGTGTCACTTTTAAGCCCTATCTAGCTAGATCTAGACATTTCCTAGGTACAATAATAAAACGCATTGCTAGACTTAGGACGGCCTATCGAATGGTACAGGTCTCAACAGTTTTGTCAACAAAGTGTCGACATCGAAATTTCTAGAAACCCGTTTCCGGGAATTATCGTAGGTACTTACTTGGCCGGTGACCTCGAAGTTATGCAGTATTATTATTACGCCTAGAGGATTCTGGAATGTTCGATCAGCTGGCCTATATAAGCGCCGCGACGCCGACGCAGAGTCAGTCTACACTCGACTAGCGATACGAAAACAGCGACAGTTAAGAAGCGATCTTAAAGAAAACCTACTGCGACAATTATAACGAGAACTTCGAGTACTACGTGAGGTAACATCTATAGCGTCATTGTGTGTTTACAACACGGACTCCGTGGACATAAGGGAAGACTTCGGTGTGACATAAGCTACATTCTACTTGTCATTGCCTACAATCGACTGTACCTTCGTTGCCAATAAACTTCGTAACCCTTAACCGGCATTTTAGTACCCCTAGCCCGTAACAATACTTTCAACGTGTGGTAAAGTAGTTGAGTCACTTGTTCAGAAAAAAATGTTTTCACACATTCAGAATATGCTCGATGATAACCAACACGGATTTCGTCCTAAAAAATCGACCCAGACCAATCTGGTTGAGTATGTTTGTTACATATCATCAGCGTTAGACGAAGGTAATGAAGTTCATGCGATATATACCGACTTCAAAAAGGCTTTCGATCTAGTAGATTACAACTTACTTATAACTAAATTAGAAGGCATGGGCATACATGGGTCATTACTGCGCTGGTGTGAGTCGTACTTAAGAAATCGCTCACAACTGGTGTATCTTAAAGGTTTTAAATCCAAACTGTGTTGTATACCATCAGGGGTACCTCAAGGGTCACATTTGGGGCCTTTGTTTTTCTTAGTTTTTGTAATGATTACATGATTAGGAAATAATGATTTAGGAAGTTTTATTGGCTCTGAATATAAACTCTTTGCCGATGATTTGAAATTATATCGATCTATATGTAGTGATTCTGACACTTTGCAGCTTCAGAAAGATTTAAATAACGTATTCAATTGGTGTGTAGAAAATAATATGCTTTTGAATCAAAATAAGTGTTATTTCATTAAGTTTAGTCGGAAAAAGAAAACACGTCAAGTTTCATACACGATTAATAACAGCCCACTCCAAGAAGTTAATACAATTAGAGACCTTGGTATTTTGGTAGACAGTAGTTTAAATTTTAGGAGTCATTACGATGAAATTATTAATAAAGCATCTAAATTGTCAGGTTTCATCGTCAGGGAAATGAAAATTTTTAGAGAACCTACCCTGACTATTTCCATTTATAATAGCGTTATTCGCAGTATTCTCGAATATTGCAGTACGGTATGGAACCCGTTTTATCGGGTACATTCAGATAGAATCGAACGAGTCCAGAAAAGGTTTCTGTTTCATTTATGTTACTCTGATAACAGATGTCGTAATCTGAGCTCGTACGACTCCAGATTGAGACATTATAAAATAACATCTTTAAACGCACGTAGGAAATATTTAGATTTTATGTTTTTGTTTAAATTGCTCAATGGTTTAGTAGATCCTGCCAAAATATTAGAAGAAGTGAAAATCAGCGTCCCTCGTAGTGGTAGCCGCTTAATTAACAGAAGAACATTCGCCCTGCCTCACAGTCGAACTAATATAGGCAACTCTTCTTCCATAAGCCGCATGCTTTCTTTTGCCAACTCTATTGGTGGTGATGTGGATGTCTTTGCTGGTTCTATAGCCTCAATGAAAGCTAAACTCAAAAATTTAATGTTATGATCAGTTTTAGTTTTGTTTTTGAGATTTTGTTTTGTTTTTGTTCTCAATTTTTTATTAATTTGTAGGTTTTTATTAATAGCACCTAAGTGGTTTATTTTATCTGTGCATGTTAGATTCACATCTAGTAGGTGTCAATCAGATGTAATATGTTATGATTATTTTTTGTATGCATGATTGTACACCAGTTTTGTGAATTACAAATAAAAAAAAAAAAAAATCGAACTCCACGCGGGCGAAGCCGCTGGCGGAAAGCTAGTACGTCATAAATTGTAAACCGCTACGTTTGTACGGCGGAACCCTCGGTGTGCGAGTCCGACTCGCATTTGGCCGGTTTTTTTAATAAAATGTCAGTGTCTAGACTCTAGACACTGGCGAGCTAAATAACGGAAACCTCTAAACTGTAGAGGTTTCCGTTATTTAGCTCGACACCGTCTTCTAGAGCCATGACAAAAGTAAAATTATTTTTCTTTTTAAGTGTCTTTTTTAAGTCGGATTCTATTTTTATAAGAAAGTTTTAATTTTATGCTTATCAGTGTCTTAGTCGAAATTTATTTTTTTTCACCTCATAACAACAGTGGCAGCCATAACCCATGTTTGAATAAGTTCTCATCAATACGAAAAAAATCCTTATCTCAAAAACTACTGAACAGATTTTGGTGAAACTTATAGTATTCCCTAAGACGAACAATACATGGTACAATAAAAAAGAATTAGGTACTTAAATCGGACTTGTAGTTCCGGAAATATGCGCGCTTGAAATTTGGCTTACATACATAGGGGTCGAATTCAAAACCTCCTCTTTCTGAAGCCGGTTAAAAAGGAACCCTGCTGCCACAACGTATGTCCTGCGCCCTAATTGCGTAACTCACTCATCATCATCATCATCTCAGCGTTTGTCCCGGTTGCATCTGCGGCTTTCGCATTGGAGCCCGGGGTCCGCTTTCCTGCACATTCTCTTCCATTTCGCAAGATCTTTAGCATCCTGTGGTAAGAGCTTGTTGGCACGCATGTCATCTCTTACAACGTCAAGCCAGCACTTCTTTGGTCTACCCCGCTTGTTCCGGCCCGGCGGAGGCGCCATGGCAAGACATTTCTTACCCACGTAACATGCCGGATTGCGTAAGAAGTGGCCGTACCAGCGTAGGCGACCCTCCTGCAGTTTGTCTGCAATGTCACGGACACGAAGGCTGCCCGGATGCGGGAGTTCCTGATGCGGTCTTTCCGCGTAACTCCACACATCCACCGCAGCATATCCATCTCCGTGACAAGCAGCTCCTGCTTGTGTCGCTCAAGCACAGGCCACGCCTCACTGCCATACAGGAGAACAGGTCTAATGATGGTTTTATAGACCTGCCCCTTAAGCTTAACCGGCATTTTGGGGTCACAAATGACACCTGTCACCTCACGCCATTTTGCCCAAGCTGCGGAAATACGTGCCCTGACGTCGCAATCGATGTCGCCGGACGCGTGAAGCACAGACCCCAAGTATTTAAACTGGTCCGTGCACTCGACCATGTCTCTGCCTATGCGCACAGACATGGGGTCTGTCGTGTTGCTGGCCAAGTACACGGTCTTCGCCACGTTGAGTTTCATACCTCCGTTCTCAAGCGAGTCCTTCCACCCCCCCTGCCCCTTTGGACCTCAGTGCCCACCAGATCACCCCGCGAGGGACACAGTCGAAGGCCTTCTGCATATCTAGAAAGAGTATATTCAGAGGCGTGTTCCTCGATCTGTATCTCTCCATGGTGATCCTTAGTGCGAAGATAGGATCCACGATTCCATACCCTGGCCGAAACCCATATTGACACTCCGAGACAGCACACTCTTGCCGGATTCGGGAGTCTATGATCCTCTCAAAGATCTTCATGGTGTGGGACATGACCTTGATACCGCGATAGTTGCCACACTCCTGAACCGAGCCCTTGCCTTTAAAGACTGGAGTAATGATACTCAGACACCATTGGCTCGGGATTTTGCCGGTCAGGAGCACGCGGTTGAAAAAGTTAGTTAACATGCCCACACCGCGAGGACCCATCGCCTTCCAGGCCTCAATGGGGACTCCGTCAGCTCCGACAGCTTTCCGATTCCCCATGCGACGAAGAGCTGTTTGGACTTCCTCAGGCGTTATCACTAGTTCAAGGATCGCACAGTGTTCGGCGTAGAACAAGCCAGGTGGACAAAAATATTTTTTCATGATTTTGGAACTATATCTATAAATTAAGTATTTATATACCTATACTAATATTATAAACCTAAAAACTCAGTTTGTTTGTTTGTTTGAACGCGCTGATCTCAGGAAGTACTTTGACGAATTAAAAAAAAGGCCGAATTAAAAAAATATTTCAGTGTTAAATAGGCTATTTATCGTGGAAGGCTATATACTATCACGCTGCAACTCACGGGAGTGGAGCAGTAACCAAAGATGCGGGTAAAACCGCGCGGGACAGCTAGTTTTGCTATAATATTTTATTTCAAGGAAATGCGTAGAAATTGTGTATAAATATTTTATTTCATCTAGACACGATTATAAAAAAGGAAAAAATTATGTCAATCGCTGCCAATATCAACGCTAATATAAATATAGGTACAACCTTAGACTTACATATTAAATACAAAAAATCTAAATGTATATATGTATAAAAATATAAATATACAACCTTAGACTAACATATTAAATACAAAAAATCTAAAAGTATAATTATATGTATGTATAAAAATATAAATATACAACCTTAGACTAACAAATTAAATACAAAAAATCGAAATCTAACACTAGACTAATATATTTACATTAAAACTAATCCGCTATATCAGAATCATCTGATTCAGAATCCGATGAATCCAATTGAAAATAGTCGTCCTGAATTTGTAAAGGTCTTGGTTGTAATTGGAGTCGAGGCTCTATAGTGGGAGCTATGATGAGCTTTAAGATCTCGGCGCATAATTTACTACTCTTTTTTTTCGTATTTCCCGGAGGCTGTTGATCAGAGGATCAGACGTTAAAATCAACATATTGAGCAAGTCAAGAGCATGTCTCTGTTCATGGCGAGACGAGAGAATATCTGCTCGAGATTGTATAACAACAATGTGCTTCTCTAAAGGATAACATTGTTTTTTTTTTTTTATTTTACAATGCAATCATATGATGGATCACGTGATGCCCAACTTTCATGGTCCACTTCGTAGTTTGTTTGTAAGAGTGGGTTGTTGATTTAGAATCAATAAAATACGCTAATGTCTCGTCACTACTTAGCGGTCTATCAGTTTGCATAGCACTTAGTTGTTGGAGGTATGAACTTGCAGAAGATGGATTTTCGCCAATGTCCTTTATTACTCTGGCAGCTTTATTCCTTTTTAGGTCTTCCGGGTCGACAACAATCAGCGGATGAAGTAGAAGGTTGTGGTTGAGTCGATCTTAAGCAAAATTCTATCTTTTCGCCTTCCAGCCACAACTTATTCTTACTCAGGAAACGCTCCTTTGATTTTGCTGAAGACACCCACTTAGTTGCACATTTCGAAGAAATGCTGGCTATTTTCATCTTAATTTCCCTTTGACATACTTCAGTGATATCAGAGAAATCACACTTAAACAAAATAAATTGAAATAGACGATCATTTCTTTCATCTTCGAAAACACTATTTTGCCAATAGAGTATGTCATTTCTACAAAAAAAAAAAGAAAAAAAAATGTTGTACTCAAGTGTGCTACATAAAATAGGTCACATAATAGTCTATAGCCATGTAGTTAAAACATATCAAAAATTCAGAGTGGATACAAGAGGATACATGGCTTTTCTAAGCCTGTTAAGTTCAAAAACAAAGAAAAAGATTGTAATTTTTTGAGTACTCAGAGATAGACTACTTTATGAATGTATAGAACACATTAAAAGATTCTAATTAGAAAATAATATTGAACATACCTTCAGAATTAAAATAATTCACTAAAACTTTGCAAAAAATTAAAACTACCATCATGAGATGTTAGTGTAAGTGTCGCTGAAATGCAACTGATTTATTTATTTAACTGCACTTACCTAATTACCTTACTTTGATATACGATGACTCACCCATATGAAATGTTAGACGTAAACAATTATTGGAATCAGAGGTTTAGGGGGGTTGTTTACAGGTAGATAGTACAAATTTCTGGAAATTCGATAATGACTTTTGTCCACCTGGCTTGTTCTACGCCGAACACTGTGGATCGGAGGGAGTTCCGGTGTATGCACCTCTTGATGCTGCTTGTTCAGCAGCTCGTGAAAGTACGAGCGCCATCTCTCCTTCACCGCGAGATCCTCGCATAGCAGGTTGTCATTAGGGTCTTTTACACAACGGCACTTGGATATATCCTGTGCCGTTTTGACCCTGGAACGTGCCAACTTGTAAATGAGCTTTTGCCCTTCAGACGATCCCAACTTCTCGTAGAGAGGTTGCAAGTGGTCTCGTCTGGCTCTGGCTACAGCTCTTTTAGTGGCACGTTTGGCAACCTTGTATGCGTCGCGATCTTCAGGAGATCCGGTCGCTTGCCACGTTTTGAAGAGGGCTTTCTTCACCTTAGTCTCCCTCTGGACTGTGTCGTCCCACCACCAGGTTTCCTTGTCACGTTTGCGGCCGCCCTTAGAGACACCGAGTACCACCCGCGCCGCCCCCGTAATAGCTGCCTGGATCCTGTCCCAGTGACCTTGCACAGGTTCTCCGTCGGTACCGACGCACTTGTCGCCAATAACCGACGCAAAATCCTGGGACCTGTTTTCATCAAGCAGCCACCACTGGATCTGGCGCCGACAGTCCTCTACACGTCTACGTTGGGCCTATACGCAGAGGTCCATGATAAGGAGACGGTGTTGTGCAGTGAGACTCTCACCGGGTATGACTTTGCAGTTGGCTACTTTGCCGATGTGGTGCTTCCTAGTTAGTAGAAAATCGATCTGGGTAGCGCTTCGCCCGCTCCGATAGGTGACAAGGTGCTCCGGCTTCTTTTTGAAGTAGGTGTTCACGATTGCAAGGTCCGCGGCCGCACACATTCGGAGGATGCTGTACCCTTCCGCGTTGCGGCTACCGTACCCAAAGACACCGTGAACACGCTCAAACTCGCCACACCTCTCACCCACATGACCGTTCAAATCACCACCCAGAACGATTCCTTGGGATAACGGAATCCCGCAAAGCAATCCTTCGAGCTGGGTCCAGAACAGCGTCCTTTCGGCTTCACCGCACTCGGCCTGCGGAGCGTAGGCACTTATCAAGTGGGTTATAACCCCATTGACAAGCACCCGCACCGTTATTAGCCGATCGCTGATGCGATTCACCTCCAAGACGTCATCCTGGAGCTCGTCAGACAACACCACGGCGACCCCATTTCTCCCACTGGGTGCACCCGTGTAGATCAGCTTGTAGCCATTCCCAATAAGCCGGGATCTGCTGCCTTTCCACCGAGTCTTCTGCAGGAACGCCACGGCCACCCTCCGCCTGTGGAGAGTTTCGGCCAGCTCTCTCGCGCGTCCAGTTAGCGTGCCAACGTTCCACGACACGAAACGGATTTTCGTGGTTTGGGCTCGCTTCTTCAGCCGTGTCCGCCTCTGACACGGTAGCCCTAGCCCACAGGTCACAGGAGTCGGGCGAGGCTCCTGCGCGCCGTTTTGCGGCGGCGCCCTAACTGTGACTCGTGCATTTCTTCTTTTTCCTTTCATGTTGGTTTGGCGTTTTTGGCTCTTACGAGTGCGACTGCCGTCTGACCACTCAACTCCGAAGGGAAAGCCGGCGTCAGAGCCCCGTTCGTGAGTCAGCAGGTGCACCGTCTGGCAGGTGGGGTTGACTTGGGTCCCAGAGATGGAAGTGGGACCCCAAAGCACCCACCCTGCTGCTACATCATCAACCTTTTTATCGTCCCACTGCTGGGCACCGGTCTCTTCTCATACATTGAATGATTGAGCGTGATTACTCTGCTTATTAGAAATATTTCAGATTTGGTAGAGTTAGAGTAAAATGTTCCAGGTACCTACTGACTAATTCTGATTCTTTTATATTTTAACGTGGAAACTATATATCGGCTAAAATCAATAAAGAATAGAGGTAAACAAACGGTTGCTAGGCAACGACTTGTTTACACTTAAAAGCAAGTTAATATGCATGTTATTTAAGTGATTCTATTGAAATATGGCGCAATAGGAATTGTTAATACATAGTTTGCATGTAAAAATCGAGTCATGTAAATAACAGGAGATTCGTAAAACGTGAGTTGTGATAACTATAAATTGGTTTATTTACCTGTATTCTTTATAGAGCCTGGCACAAGTATAGTAGTTTACGTAAAAACTAAATAATTTATTTAATTAAGAGCCTTATAAATTCAGAAGATAGATGATGAAATGAGTTTATTTAAGTGAATCGATTTTTTTTAAGTTGAATCTTTACTGAAACAAAACACAATAGACATATATTTTATAGTCGTCCTCAGTAGTGCAGCGGTCAACACGTTTGCCTGCAACGTGGAGGCCCCGGGTTTGATCCCCGGCCAGGTCATGATGGAAAACGATCTTATCCTGATTGGCCTGGGTCTTGGATGGTTTATCTATATGTATCTACTATGAATATAGTATCGTTGAGTTAATATCCCATAACACCAGTCTCGAACTTACTTTGGGTTTTAGTAAACAGTGTAGGTACCCTAAAAACAACTATTTAAAATTCTTTCTAATCTTATCGTGAATGGCGTATAGGTTATTATGAGCCTATCTACTTTAAACTTTTGAATTTATAATTTTGACGACTTTTGAAACCGAAGCCGTGGTCTCACGTAGATTGATATGAAGTATTAATAAATCTATGATTAAAACGATAATAGGGTAGTTGACTAAAAAAAATTAATTAGTCCTTCAGCCAGATTTCCAAAAATACTAGACACGTATTTTTTCTTTTTTTATTTAAACAAAAACTGAAGACGATACAGTGCGTTGAAAACTCGTGTGAAATCACTCCTTGCTACACTTTTCATCTTTGATGCCTTTTACATTTGTCAATTTTTATTGATTTTGTTAAAAATTAACGTATCCAGCATTAGCGCATTCCCCGAGTACTTATATTATTTACTAAATTATAGACCGTATCAGCTTCACACCATTTATTTTATAGTTCTGTCATAACGACAGACAGCGCATCATGTGTTGGTTGCCAAGGTAGGTATACAACCTCCAACAGGCCTCCTCAATCTACTATATGATGAGTTACACAAATTAGAACCAAAAACGCTAACTTAATTACATATAGAAGTAATAAATCCAACGCGTCACATTAACATAACAAAACAATATCAAAATTAAAAATAACCATTACAACAGATAAGTATAAAACTCAAATTACAAATCCTAAACCTAACTGTACTTGCCCGCCCTCTTAATGGGTATTTTTTATACAATCTGTTTAAGTTTTGGGCCTGGCAGAGACTTCGTTAACATGTCTGCTAACATCTCTTGAGTACACAAGTATTGTACATCAATCGCCTCCTTAATCAAGGCTTCGCGGACAAAATGATACCTAATATCTATATGTTTTGTTCTATTATGGTTCATTTTAATTTGCGACATTTTATGTGCTGACTGATTATCGTTAAAAATAATCGTTGGTTTGTCCATATGTCCAGATGTTCCATTTATGTATCGCAACACCCGTTTAGCACATTTGAAGTGGGTCTCATCATAGCACGAATTGAATTGAGACAGTAAACTGACAGCATGTGCTATATCAGGCCTAGTAGTTTGAGCCAGATAATTCAGACATCCTATCAAACTTTGGTACGGCAACCTACAACCAGGCTCAGCTTTTTAGAGCTTGATGCCTACCTCCATTGGGGTATTGACTGGTTTGCAGTCTGACATTTTAAATTCCTTCAATACATTCAGGACATACTGTTCTTGATCGAGATAAATAGTTCTCTTATCTCGTCGTAACCTCATACCTAGTACGTGCGTAGCTTCGCCTAAGTCTTTCACTTTAAACTTTTTGAGCAGCCCGTTTTTCAAAGCTTGCTTCTCTTTATCCTGCTTTGGAGGACATAATACAAATATATCATCAACATAGATAACTACCACTATCCTATCTTGACCTATTATCTTTTGATATAAACAGGGTTAGGTTTTATACAATCTTTGATTGTATAAAACCTAAAATAAGTATCTCCTAATCTAATTCGCTAAACCAAGCATTAGAGGCTTGCTTCAATCCATATAATGACCGTTGTAGTTTACAAACTTTGTTTTCCTGACCTACGCCTATAGCGCCCTCTGGCTGAAGCATGTAAATGTCTTCCTTTAATTTTCCGTACAGGAAAGTAGTGGTAACATCCCACTGGTCAATGGTCCACTCGTATTCTGCAGCTAGTGAGAATAACAAGCGAAGCGTAGAGTGCCTCACGACGGGAGAATAGGTTACATTATAATCAATGCCCCGTACCTACCTGCAAATCCTTTAGCTACCAACCTCGCCTTATATTTCAATATGTTACCATCACTATCTTGCTTGATTTTGAATACCCATTTGTTCTGTATAGGCTTCTTATCGCGCGGTAGATTAACTAACGTCCACGTTTGGTTCTCCTTCAACGAGTTGAGCTCATTGTTCATGGCCTTCTGCCATAGCTCACGATCAGGCCTTGACATTGCCTCATCCATTGTCGTTGGATCGCCATCAATATCTGCGATAGCTTTTCTTTCAGCTTCGGCTTTCGCACATGTGCATCTGTAGTCCACATTATTCCTTGGACGTAAGTTATGTATGGGCGGGTTTTCACAATCGTTGCTTTCAGATTGTAATATAGGATTGGTACTTGCTTCTTGAGCTTCCTGTCTTATTTCATCAATGGTTTCTTCAAAAACGTCTTCATTGCTTCCTTCACTAACGCTGTGAATTTCCTCACATGCAACCTCAGGTTCAACACGTTCCTCCTCTGTTGAAATAGGAACGACTGAGTTCTTCGTCACTTTCATATCGTCTCCAGGAAAAACATTTTCTAAAAATTGGACGTCTCTCACAACTGAAAATTTTCCAGTCTTTGGTTCTACCAGTTTGTAACCTTTCGTGGTCTCGCAGTAGCCTACAAATATTAGAGCTTCAGTTTTCGTGTCTAGCTTCTTTCTCTTTAGTTTTGGTTTCAGAGCGTATGCCAAACATCCGAATACTCTCAGATGACTCAGATCTCCTTTCTTACTAGACCAGAGTTCCTGTGGTACTTTTCCAGTGACAGCCTTCGTTGGGCTTAGGTTTTTTAAGTATACAACTGTTCCGACTGCTTCTGCCCAAAATCTTTTGCCCAAATTGGCTTCGAAAAGTAATGTTCGCGCTTTCTCAATGATTATTCTATTCGCTCTCTCAGCCACGCCATTCTGCTCCGGTGTGTATGGAACTGTATTTTGATGTTTTATACCAGCTAACTTCAAATGCTTGTCCAAGGCATCGTTGCAAAATTCTTTGCCATTATCCGATCTCAAGCACTTGATCATCTTGCCAGTCTCATTTTCTACTTCCGCCTTATACTCACGGAACTTGTTTTTATTTTTTAAGACATTGACTTTTATTTTTTAAGAAATAGACGTGCGTCTTTCGCGAGAAATCATCAATAAATAAAAGCATATACAGCGAACCAGCAAAAGATGGCTCTTCCATTGGGCCGCACAAATCTGTGTGCACAATCTCCAATAAATCATTTGCTCGAGTGCCTTGTTTTTTGAATGGACTTTTGCATCTCTTTCCATTTATACATGGAACACACGGCTCTATTTTGGCCGTAGTTTTGAATTCTATTCCAGATACCATGTTTTTTAGGGTGATCATGTACTTTTGTCCTAGATGAGCTAGTCTCCTGTGCCACAGATTCGACAAAACTTCATTCGATGTTATTAAATTAACCACAGTATTGCTGTTTTCAATCAGCTTGAAAATTCCACCAACTTCTTTGCAAGTGGCAACTTTGCGATCATTTTTATCTTTAATCAAACATCCATACTTGTCAAACTTAACTTTGTACTCGTCTCTTACGAGATCACTCACTGAGATTAGGTTCATCGACAATTTGGGAACATGCAGGAGATTATTCAATTTGAGTTTCTCATTTTTACTCACAATCGGTGCTGCATTGCCCTTTCCAACTACTGATATCTCATCACCACTAGCAACTTTTATCTTACAGTCGCCTTTCTGTGCCTTATATTGCACTAGTTTGTTCGCATCATTCGTTATATGGGTAGAACAGCCACTATCAACATACCAGGCGTTTTTATTTACGGTATCGGCAGTACCCATGCAAATATTCGCAGTTTTCTTGATGCCATTGCATTCTGATGCTTTGTGTCCAAATTTGTGTCACTTGAAACATTTGTATGTCGCTGGTTTCCGAGCAGTGTTGTTGTTGTTGCTCTTCCTGTTCTGAGTGGTAAAAGCTTGCTCACCAGCCCCATTACACACTTCGGCTTGTCTGTTGCCTTCTTGTAGTAATTTGGTCTTTACTTGCTCTAGTGTTACCTCTTTTCCACTTTTATCGATGGCCATCACGAACGGGTTGTATTCGCTCGTTAAGCCAGCCAATAGTATCGAAATAAGCCAATCGTCTGATACTTTTGCGTCTATATCATTAAGCTGCTGTGCCAGGTGTACTACAGGGTGGCGCAATAGAACATGCATATTGCATCATCTTTTTTTGCGGGGTAGAAGGGGCGTGGGCGAGGGGAGACCGATATCGTTGGGTAGCGCGGTTCATGAAGTTTTAGTCACTATGAGTCACTTCGACGGGAAGCGTCGCGCATTTTGCGTGCGCGCATTTTACGAAAACTCTCGTTCGTACGTAGTTGTCAGGCGACTATTTTGTTCTGAGTATGGTGTACGGCAAATTAGGGAGGCTCCGAGTGCTAATTTAATTAAAATCTGGATAAAGCGGTTTGAAGAGACTGGATCGACGTTTAAACCACACGCAAAAGGTCGTCCACGCACATCTAGGACCGAAGACAATATTGAGAGTGTTAAGCAGTCGCTACGAGAAGATCCACAAATGTCTACTCGCAAGAGATCGTCTGTCCTAAACATATCGCGACGAAGTTTGCAACGAATTTTAAATTTGGATCTTAAATTGCATCCATACAAGCTGCAATTAACTCAAGAATTGAAAGACTCTGACTTCATAGCACGGCTCACATTTGCTAATGAAATGCTCAATCGGTTTTCAAATTTTGAAAACATCCTTTTCTCTGATGAGGCACATTTTCATATGAATGGGTTCGTAAACCGCCAAAATTGTCGTTATTGGAATAGTGAGAATCCCAGACTCAAACATCAAAAACCGTTACATAGCCCTAAAGTGACAGTTTGGGCCGCAATCTCTGCCAAAGGAATAATTGGTCCTTATTTTTTTGAAAACGCACGGGGCAAAACATCACTGTTAATACCGAACGCTATGTTGCGATGTTGGAAGGTTTTTTGGCCCCAGAACTTGAAAATTCAAGAATAAAGAACTCTAGGACTTGGTTCCAACAAGACGGAGCTACCAGTCACACATCAAATGACTCCATGGCGGTTGTGAACCAGATGTTCCCTGGCAAACTGATTTCGAAAAGAGGTGATATCCCATGGCCTCCGCGCAGTCCAGACTTGACGCCTCCTGACTTTTTTTTGTGGGGATACCTCAAACACAAAGTCTACACCAATAATCCGAGAAACATCAGTCAGCTCAAGGAGAATATTCGTGGTGAAATGGCAGCAATCACACCAGCACTACTTAAGAAAGTTTTCGGTAATTTCCGTTTGCGGTTAGAGGAGTGCCAACGTAGAGAGGGTCATCATTTAGATGATGTTATTTTTAAAAAATAAACTTCAGTTATCACTTAATAATTGTTTAGTTTTATTTTAACTATACCTTTTGTATTTATTTTTTAATAATTATTTTAAAAATGCACGTTCTATTGCGCCACCCTGTATATCGCAGATGTATTTTTCCATATTTAAATAATTTTCCAAACGACACTGCCATAGTTTACGTTGCAGCAAAATTCGCCTGCCCCAGCCTTGATCCTCGTAGGCTCTGCACAAGTTTTGCCATACCTCGCGTGCGGTTTTTGCTTGGTACACGTGCGCAAAACATGTAGGCTCAATAAGCAGACATATAGTTGATCGTGCCTTCCTATCACTGTCTTTTTGTAAATCACTGATATTTTCTGTTTCCACAACATCCCACAAGTTTTTGGATTCGAGGAGGTTTTTCACAACGAATTTCCACGATGTAAAATCATTCGCTCCTTGCAGTTTTTTAATTCCGCACTAAGAACCAGAAACAGAATTTTCATCACACATTTTTTCACTTTTTGACAGTATTGTTTTTTCACTGTCAACAACGTGACAGTCAGTATTATAAAGGAAATATTTTTTACGATCACTTTTGATAATATTTACTCAGGTACGGAATGGGAACCATAACCTGTTAGAAATTAACGTATCCAGCATTAGCGCATTCCCCGAGTACTTATATTATTTACTAAATTATAGACCGTATCAGCTTCACACCATTTATTTTATAGTTCTGTCATAACGACAGACAGCGCATCATGTGTTGGTTGCCAAGGTAGGTATACAACCTCCAACAGATTTGATAAAACAAAATATACAATGTATCCAATATTTTTCTATAATCAGGAAACATCCCTATTGTCTATACATATAACGCAGACAGTTCAGTTACTGAATCTATTTAGACAAGATTCTGAGTTCTATAATTATTTTTAAATTCTGTAATTTTAACAATCATTTCAGATAATATATGATTTAAAACAAAAAATCTATAATATATGTTACCAGGTTAGAACGAACACTGTAGGCTACCTACATTATTTATCTCTCCTTTCCCTTAGTATTCCATCCAAAGGCTGTCTGTAAAAGATCGCTCTTAGCGATAAGACCGCCCATTGTGTCACACTTTGTGAAATCTTTATATTTATGTTTCTGTAATCTACATGGTGTACAAATTAAGGGTATTCTATTCTATTCTATAATAATGAAGTTTCTTACCAAATTGAAGGTCAACAATCTCCGAATCGCTTTCAGCAATGTTGACTTCAGCATCTTGAAGTTCCTCTTCTCTCCCCCTTCTCCTTGCTGTAACAAGATTGGATATACTTCAGTGGGATGATTTCATTATAGGCTTACAATCATAACAATGTGATTAGGCAGTTCAACAATATTCATTGCGTTGTTTTTATTGTAAAGCAGCAACATTTGTTAATCGTTATGAAGCAATGATATTGGAACTTTTTTAAAACCTCCAACTGATCGGAATTGGACACTTTTGGGGTGTGTGCATTATTAGGACTACACTACTACAGGTAATATTTACAAACTTATAAAACTAAATAAACTACAAGTTATTAATTAAAAATTACTAAATAAAGCTATAACACTAATTAAAACTATTAATAAATTAGAAAATAGCATCAAAAAGTTCTTCGGCATCGCTATACACTGGCAATATACCCAAGAGATTGGCGGCATTGCCGCGTTGAATGGCAATGCTTAGCCTCTGGCCAAGATAAAAGCCATCCCTTGGGTCACAGATAGTATCAACAAGCCGCTTAGATAGTTCTTTAAACAGGTACTGAGTTCTCGGAATCCACGGCCCGAGGGTTTCAACCCCAAACAACTCGAAAATAATTAAATTATTAAAGTCATCATCATCATCTCAGCTTTAATCCCAGTCGCAACCGAAGCTTTTTCAGCTTTGGAGTCTGGGGTCCGCTTTACCAGTCTAACTGCAAATTTTGGCTAAACTGCGATATTTTCCGTGAAGCGACTGCCGTCTGACCTCCACAACCCGAAGGCGACATCGAAGCATTGCAGTTTGACCAATTGTTGGACTATTGAAGGCTCCAACAACCCGTAACGATTGCCATTAGATGTTCGTATGGCAACCGGGAGCAACGGTTTAACGTGCTTTTCGAGGCACGACCAGATCAGTGCAAATATGCATACTAATATTTGCACTGCGCGGGTATCGAACCGCGCCTCCTTGTGCAGCGGCCGCGTTCGCTACCGCTACGCCACGGAGGCTGTCCTAGAATTGAATTATTGAATTATTAAAGTATGAAGCAATTAAAACTGCGATTTTGAAAGTCTGTACAAAGAACAGGGTTAATCTATACTAATCTATACTAATATATAAAGCTGAAGAGTTTGTTTGTTTGTTTGTGCGCGCTAATCTCAGGAACTACTGGCCCGATTTGAAAAATTCTTTTTGCGTTGGATAGCCCATTAATCCAGGAAGGCTTTAGGCAACATGAGGCGCTGTGACCAATATGAGCTGAGCATAACTAATTCCACGCGAACGAAGTCGCTGGCGGCCGCTAGTATATACTAAAGCTGAAGAGTTTGTATCGCAGTTATGCTCCGCTCCTATTGGTCGCAGCATGATGTTATATAGCCTAAAGCCTTCCTGGATTCATAGGCTATCCAATCCAAAAAAAAAAACCAGAATTTTTCAAATTGGACTCGTAGTTCCTGAGATTAGCGCGTTCAAACAAACAAACAAACTCTTCAGCTTTATATATTAGTAGGTATAGAATAATTTCAGGAAGTGCATTAATTAATTTACATGTTGTATACCCACTTATTAGCAGTGCTACTATTCACTACAAAGGGGAGGAAATGAAACAATTCAATACACAATGAAATAAATTATGATCACCAATTTATTATTATTAGAGAAAAGTCTAAAGGCTTCAAACCGAAGTCTTTTTTTAAATTTCGTTGTTGTTTCCGGTGGCAAATAATAACAGCCCCACAGGTCGATTGATCAGGGCCTGTAGCCAATCTAACATCGCTTCGTAGCGAAGCGAAATCGAATACCAAACCAACCAATAACGAAAACGATTGACCACGCGACGCGATAAATCACGTGGTCAATCATTCCCGCCATTGGTTGGTATGGTATTCGATTATTTCGATTTACATTGGCTACAGGCCCTGGGGCCCTAGCCAATGTAACATCGCTTCACAACGAAACGAAATTGAATACCAAACCAAGCAATAACGAAAACGATTGACCATGCGACGCGATAAATCACGTGGTCAATCGGTCCCGCCATTGGTTGGTTTGGTATTCGATTATTTCGATTTACATTGGCTACAGGCCCTGGGGCCTTAGCCAATGTAACAACGCTTCACAACGAAACGAAATCGAATACCAAACCAAGCAATAACGAAAACGATTGACCATGCGACGCGATAAATCACGTGGTCAATCGTTCCCGCCATTGGTTGGTTTAGTTTTCGATTTCGCTTCGCTACGAAGCGATGATGTTACATTGGCTACAGGCCCAGGTTAGGCTACGCTTGTCGCTGTTCTTTTGTGGATAAGTGTCGTTATTCAATGCTGAACAAAGACTTTTGGGGATATTCAAAAAATAGAAACACTTTTGCTCCTGGATAATGAAATGCTATTTTTCTTTGCTTTGGTACTGCGATCCCCAACCCGCCTGCAAAGCGTGGGGCGCCAGTGATAATATGTTCGGAGAGGCGCGCGTGGACGGCTTTCACGCTATCATACGCAAGCGAAGTGCGTCTTTACTGGTGCGGGTGCGCGGCGGCCCCAAAGCCATCCTGGCCGCGTGCGCAGGCCGATGGGACTCACAACTAATAGCACATTGTATAGGCCTACACGCAAAACCTAGTGCCTAAAATATTTTCATTGTTTTGTTATAAGCTATTACTAATATAACTAAGAACATTATTACTAACAAATTATGGGAGTATTTCCGAAATAAATTTTATTGTTATTATTACTCTACAATGACTTCGAAGAATCTTTTTTTTGAGCAAGAAGACTGAAAACTATTTTGTTTAACTTAAAGTAAATTCTGAAAACTTGGAACACACAAATCTTCTTCTTCTATTTCAGCCTTTACGGGTCCACTGCTGGACAAAGGGCTCGCCCAAGGCACTGGGGGGGTTTACCATTATCCCCACGTTTGGCAGGCGAGTTGGGGGTCGCAGTACCACTGGCGCGAGGTAACTGTGCACATTGCTGGAATCCGACCCCTCTCCCGCTTTCCCGCGCGACGCTCCGCATTCGCCGTAAGCGCTTGGTAGTAATAGCATCTTTGTTACAATTGTCTAAATAAAAACTCCACAGAAACAGTAATCTGTTTCTGTGGAGTTTCTTTGTTCAGCGGTCCACGCTTTTCGAATTTGTTATTTTACTTTCATGTAGGTAATAGTTACTTAAGGAGACGGTTGGCGCAGTGCTAAGCTAAGCGAGAATTGTTGCGCTGCATGTTTCAGTTTTGATTTTCACACGGAACAAATATATGGCCTACAGGTAATTGTTCCGGGTCTGGCTGTCTATGTAGGCACGTGTGTTCTATTCCAAAATTCTACCCACGATACAGGAGTAACGTTTAGTGCGGGGCAAAGTTAAATAAATAAATAAAAAAATACAACGTTAGTCGTCACGTTTTATGAGCAACATTCTAAAAGTGTAACAGTATTTCAATTACAACATGAATCATTTGCATTAGCATGATTCAGATTGGGTTGGGTATTAACCTACATCGCTTCAGGATTACTGTCCCGCTGAATCAATCGCCAAATTGATTAACAGCTGAAAGAGTCCGTATATTCAAATTACCATTTTGATACAGTTAAATGAACAAGCTAATTAGCATAAGTACTAAGTTTAAATAGATAACGGCTATGTTCAATGCTACCTTTGAACATTGATTCAGCATTTCGGCGGCTGACGCACGGCCTACTTTAAATATTGTTAAAATTGCAGATTTCACGCATAGAATACCAAGACGTTTGTACATTTGTGTGTGTTGGGAAAAAGTAGTATACATATAAGCTGTCATCATCATCAACCTTTTATCGTCCCACTGCTGGGCACAGGTCTCCTCTCATACAGAGAAGGATTGAGCGTAATCACCACGCTTGCTCAATGCGGGTTGGCGAATTCAGACTTAAAGTCCAGGTTTCCTCAAGATTTTTTCCTTCACCTTCAGTCATTGGTGTCCAAGATATACTTAGAAAGTACATATAACTTTAGAAAAGTTACATTGGTACTTGCCTGACTTGGAATCGAACCCGCACACTCATACTTGAGAGGCTGGTGTTTTTACCACTAAGCCACCACGACTTTTTTATACATATACATATAAGCTGTAATATTGTGTAAATAAATCAGATTAGAATTTATTCTTGTCTCATTACCCCTCTAAAGCTAAACGTGTCTTGGCCACAGGCCAAGGCACCTTTAGCCATCTCTGATCAGTCCTTTGAGTCTGTTGGACTGGCAGTGAGTTTACCCTTACCTGGAAATCCTACCCACTATCCGACTGTTACCTTAGGTCTCTTGGTGCAGAGGTCCCGCACTTATTTATATATATTTATTTATTACGAACTATGTCGTAGGGACTGTAGGGCTTATAGGTCTTAGTTCAGGTTCTGTTAATTTGCCATATAGGCGCATGTACTACCGCTACCTTTAATAAGGGTGGTCGTACAGGCTATTTAATATGTTAACACCACTACGATCCGGACGAAGCTTTTCCTCTCGTCTTTTATATAACAACAATTGCCAGTGGCGGTATTTCCGTCTGACTACAATGTATGTGTCTTTAAGGCTAGATTGTATAGACTCTAATCTTTAAGGCTAGAGTGTATAGACTCTAATCTTCTTGTCTTCTCAGCCTATAGAAGTCCAATGCTGGATAAAGCCCTCCCCCAAGGTTTTTCTCATTGACCGGTCTTGTACTACCCGCATTCATCCTCTTCCCGCGACCTTCATCAGGCCGTCGGTCCGCCTTGTCGGGGGCTTACCCACGCTGCGTCTTCCAGTGCATGATCGCCACTCGAGTACCCGTCCTCCCAAGCGGGCATTGGTCCTACGGGCAATGTGCTCGACCCACTGCCACTTAGCTGTAGCAATTCTTCTGGCGCATTACTTTGTGTAAATTATTTTATCACCACTGCTCTCAAAATGGTGAAGGAAAGTGTCGTGAGGAATCCAGCATGTCGGGTCAGAGCCCATTCGTCCCCTAAGATTCGCACCCTGTGCCTCCCTGTCCCTGTGTCCTGTGTCCCCTGGAACTTTTGAGGGGCCCATTCATCCCCTGAATAATATTTATTTTTATTCATTGTTCTAATATAAGTACATGTATATGTGTATACTGCAGCTTGGTAGTCCTGGTACAGTCGCGCAGAAAAGGGTAAAATAAAAGATATAGTAATTCGGTAGATATCATGTTTATTTCAAATAAGGATAAGTTTAATAAAATGCCTCTAGGCTCTAGGCATTAAGTCAGTCTTCAAAATAATTAATCAACTTTTGGTTTCTTGTGAATTTGTAAATATTTAGCAAAATATGATAACTATAATATCTTTAATCAGGAATGGTTTTGGGTTTTAATCAGGAATGAGGAGATCCGCAGAAGAACGAGAGTAACCGACATAGCTCGAAGAATTGCAACACTAAAGTGGCAGTGGGCTGGACACATTTCCCGTAGGACCGATGCCCGATGGGGCCGACGGGTTCTTGAGTGGCGACCACGCACCAGAAAACGTAGCGTGGGTAGGCCCCCGATAAGGTGGACTGACGACCTGGTGAAGATCGCGGGAAATCGCTGGATGTGGGAGGCGCAGGACCGGTCGTCGTGGAGAGCCTTGGGGGAGGCCTATGTCCAGCAGTGGACGTCTTTCGGCGGAAATGATGATGATGATGATAATATCTTTATGCAGTAAAATAAAACTGTGTTAGCCAATCAGGTGATAGTCCTATTTTTAAAATGGCATCTCGTAGTTGACCATTAGAGGCCGTGCCTACTTAACCGGACTATCCTGTGGATGCCTTAACTACAATTAAAACCTCCATCCAGGGGCACATAATAACTAAACTAAAACTAAGGAGCGACTACGCACTAAGAGCACCTCCTGTGGGGTACGAACCTCGGCTTAGGCATCGCTAGAGACGACAAGATCGCAAGGGACGGCTGGATCGAAAAGGTTCTTAGTGGTTTGATGATGATGATCATGGCGTTTCCTAGTACTAGCTCTGAGAAGAAACGCCGAAACAAACTCAGAGGTCATAGTTGGGACATTATAATTATTGGCTCAGCTGCGACGCGGGCTGGACAAAGCCCTCCTGGATTAATGGGCTATCAACGCAAAAGATTTTATTTAAATCAGACCAGTAGTTCCTGAGATTAGTGCGTTAATTTTGCAGACATGCCAATACAATATCTTAATATATTGGAATGTCTGCAAAAAATGTGAAACAGAGTTTCTTCATCATCAAACTTTTATCGTCCCACTGCTGGGCACAGGTCTCCTCTCATACAGAGAAAGATTGAGCGTAATCACCACGCTTGCTCAATGCGGGTTGGCGATTTCAGACTTATAAAGTCCAGGTTTCCTCAAGATGTTTTCCTTCACCTTCAGTCATTGGTGTCCAAGATATACTTAGAAAGTACATATAACTTTAGAAAAGTTACATTGGTACTTGCCTGACCTGGAATCGAACCCGTGCACTCATACTTGAGAGGCTGGTGTTTTAACCACTAGGCCACCACGACAATCCAAACAGAGTTTATTACGTATTAATCTTATTCTCCTTAATATTTATTAGGGTTTATACTGGTACCTGGAAACCGTTTCACACTACCTTTGGTTACTATAATAGACAAGACATACAAAATTAACTCCTAAATTAATTTCAAACATTGATAAGATCTCTGATCATTATAGTATAGGTATAAAATTCTCCTGTCACAGTGTTTCTCCTCAAAATCCTCCAAATCGGGATTTTAATGAAATTACGTAATTATTATATTTCGCGCTAGTTTATTAAGAGCCTATTCACTCTAGCCATGAAGACACTTAAATTGGAAAATCACTCATTATTTAGAGGGTATAAAGCTTGGGACTAGAATAGTGGGTGCGACATGAGAGTTCGACATGATCTTCGTCTTATCCATGTTCATCTTTAGACCCACTTGTTGGGAAGCTCTGCTGAGGTCTTTGAGCAACAGAAGGCCGATGGGGCAGTAAGGTTCTGGAGTGGCGGCCACGTACTGGAAGACGTAGCGTAGGGAGGCCCCCAACAAGGTGGACCGATGATCTGGTGAAGGTCGCGGGAAGCCGATGTATGCGGGCAGCACAAGACCGGTCAGCGTGGAAAGCCTTAAGGGAGGCCTTTGTCCAGCAGTGGACATCTATAGGCTGAAGAAGAAGAAGGAGAAAGCTTGGGACTAGAATTGGAGTGGGTGCGACATGAGAGTTCGACATGATCTTCGTCTTATCCATGTTCATCTTTAGACCCACTTGTTGGGAAGCTCTGCTGAGGTCTTTGAGCAACCGATGGCCGATGGGGCAGTAGGGTTCTGGAGTGGCGGCCACGTACTGGAAGACGTAGCGTAGGGAGGCCCCCAACAAGGTGGACCGATGATCTGGTGAAGGTCGCGGGAAGTCGATGTATGCGGGCAGCACAAGACCGGTCAGCGTGGAAAGCCTTAAGGGAGGACTTTGTCCAGCAGTGGACATCTATAGGCTGAAGAAGAAGAAGGAGAAAGCTTGGGACTGAGCTGCTCGCTCTGCTAAGCATTGTTATTACGCAATATGCATAATTATGACTTTTTAAAAACTGTTCTTTTTTAAATCACGTACTTAAATGATTGTAAACGTTTTCATTTTTAATGTCTGGACTTGAAAAAAGACGATGGTCCCTGAGTTTGTTTCGGCTATTTCTTCTCAGAGGTAGTCAGTTAGGAAATGCCGGCTTCCTCTAGTTTAAAAAAATATATGACGTGTAAAAGTGATCAGTGATCCTACTTGCTTAATAAACGATTTCATTTCATTGCATTGTAGTTAGTTAGACGGAAACCCCGCCGCTGGCAAAATGTTCCAGTCCCTCGTTGTACGCGGTATAAAACACGAGGCGAAACGCTTCGGCCGGATAGTAGTATAGTAGGACCTGACAAGCGGGTGTCCGGTAATCCGGACTCCCGCTTGTTCGGTGATCGCTGTAATCCGGCCGGGCAATGGTATCCGCGAGGGAGGCCGGCTAAGGTAGGTGCAGGCTGTCATGCACGAAACAATGCGCCGCCGCAGCCGCAGTCCGTCAGTGTTTTGTTTATCGCTTTTGGTGTAATACGTATAGTGTCAATTTAGCGCGCTTGCTGACATTATGGCGCCGTTAAAGTAAACATACGTCATAGACATAAACTATAAAAGACATAACCATAAAATGTGCTAAGTAATTGTAGATCTTATAAATATCTACAAAAAGTCCACGATACCTACACTATACCTATCTATGTCGAGTGAGGCACAACAACCATTTTTTTATTTAAAATTCTTAAATTTTTTTGGACTACATTTAAACGCATTTATTTTACTCATGCTATTTATCCTCAAAATAAATCAAAATAAATTGTTTTATTACTAGGTACAGTTTATGTTAATAATATTTGGTCTTTAAATGATTATAATTGGACGTTTGGTTTTAAAGTTATGACGAAATTAAAATATTACGATTTCTTTCGACGCATGCGGGAGGGGAGTTTAGATCTTTGAGTAAGGTCCCCGCGCGGCTCAAACGCGAGGTCGGCTCCCTACGCCGCGGTGGTGCGCGAAGTCTAATAAATTTCGTGCGATTTTTTTTTTAGATATCTTTGATAAAGCTATACCTACGCAAAAGTTCTTCTCAGAACTTGCACAGCAGTTCTTTTCATAGCTAATTAACAGTTCTTTACAGGGCTAACCAATAGTTCAACTTTTTAAACGTAACGCAACGACTATCGCATCAGGTGCGGGTCATCCAGCGTAACAACATGCTGGATGATGTTGCGCTTGATCGCCTACGCCTCGCCTCGTACTTGCACGAGAGTCGAGGCTGGAGCGTTTCCAACGTCTTCATGAACAAAATGTAGGGACCTTGACCGCTATGTTGTATAAAGTAAAGTCGCTTTCTCTGTCCCTATATCCCTATACAATATGTAAAGAAAACCCTGTCCGATCCGTGAAGGTATTGTTAGGTATCGATAACTGATTCTACTAATGCCCACAAAGACAGGCTAAACTTAAAAAAAAAATCCCCCAGAAAAAATAAATATTATTTCGCAAAAAGAGGTTAATACATCTGTGGTAAGCAACCCCTTCCGCGGGCGGCGGGGGCCAGGGCACGCGGCACCTGTGACGTGGTCGCGTCGCTATTCGCTTATAATAATACCGGTGTTGTCACTTTTTTAAAAATTACCAAATTTCGGGGAAATTGGAATTAATTCCCGGGAAAAAAGCATTATTTCAAAATTCATTAGTATTGTTACAATGATGATTATGTAAAATTTTATATTATATTTGGTCAAGTGTTTACCTAACCTTTATTATCCTTATGGGTCGGATAGGGTTTTCTTTACATATTGTATATGCTTAAATCTTTATCTACGCAACTGATTATGAAGCGATTTTTTTAAATAGAGATGAAGATAGAGTGATTCAAGAGGAAGGTTTATATGTATAATACATGCACCCGTGCGAGGGCGGCCGGGGCAGGTCGCTAGTAACATATAAAATGAGCTTTAATATTAAATGTCTCGGCGTCCTTCTAAGTTAAACGGCTTACATTTGAACAAACGTTTATATTTTCTGTGAATATGCAATGATAACAAAAGGATTCCTTTGTTTAATTTTCAACCGCAACCCTCGCCGCGCATTGCAGTACTTATTTAACATTTTAGTCTTGAATCCAATTGAAACAGGTGTCAGGTTACACTGCCTTGAAGAAATATTTTATTAAGTACTCTCTTTTGTAATAAAATATTTTCTCCTGGCAGCTTGTTGTATGAAAACGAATGTTTACTTCTAAGAGATGTTAGCGCCGATTCTTTTGTTCTCACACTAAACAAATTTTAAGTTAGTGCATATTTTTAACCGACTTCAAAAAGGAGGAGGTTACTCAATTCGATCGTAAGTATATATGTTTTTTTTTTATGTTTGTTCGCGCATAAGTTCCTCATTTATGAACCAATTTTGATAATTCTTTTTCTATTGGAAAGAAGACGTTCCCAAGGTGGTCCCATGATAAGGATATCAGGGTTCGATGGTGGAAGTCCAGAGAAAACAAGGTAACTTTCAAAATTGCGGGGGCGACTAGTGCATTTCTTAACATTTTCATTAAGTATTTTAAATCACTACAATTTAATAAAGGTCTGGAGTAGATCTGATGATGGAGCCGGCAGACAGTCGAAGGAACTCCTCAACAATTCACAGCAGCTACCTTGTGGTTGGGCTCGATTAATTTGTATTGATTTGAACTTTACACCTAGATGGGTTGCGACTGTCATAAGAGCTCTAATGATGAAGACAAAGGCCAGTTCCGGGAACTCCTCAACGGTTTACAGTAGCTACTTTGTGGTTGGACTTAATTCATATATATTGATGAGACCTTTGCACCCATTGGGTTAAAATAATGATCTGCAGTAGGTAAATTTGATGATGAAGACCATAGGCAGTTGAGGAAATACTTACGGGTAAAAATTAAAGTAAACAAAATTACGTCGTTTCCCAACTATATTTGCGTCAGCTTCCAGTCTGATCGGGTGCAACTGAATACATAGTACTTTTAACAACTAAAAAATGTAAAATAAAAACTTTTTTACAAAAAAACAATCGACTTCCAAAAACCACTACAAAGTGAAAAATAACTAATTTCGGAAGTCGGTGTCTAAAACAAATATACAAAACCAAAGACACCAACTTCCGAAATTAGTTATTTTTCACTTTATAGTGGTTTTTGGAAGGCGGTTGTTTTTTTGTAAAAAGTTTTTTTTTCTTTCGATTTCGTTAAGAAAAGGATAGAAGATAACATTTTACTTTTTTTGTAACTTTTCGAGTTATATGTACTTTCTAAGTATATCTTGGACATCAACTGATTACAAGGTGAAGGAAAACATCTTGAGGAAACCTAGACTTTAAGTCTGAAATCGCCAACCCGCATTGAGCAAACGTGGTGATTACGCTCAATCCTTCTCTGTATGAGAGGAGATCTGTGCCCAATAAACGTGGACAATAGAAAAGGTTTATGATGATGACATTGATTTATTTAAATGATTTTCAAATCTTCCGTTACCTTAAGGGTTATCTAGTCCTTTATAGTACACTGTTCGATGCGTAGAACAGAAATTCGATTGTCCACGTCTACATTAATAAGGTTATTAAACCCTTATTACATACTGCTGTACCTCTGATCCGAGGTAGGTACGTTTGAGATGATTTTGACAGTCACGCACACGAAAAATCACTCATACAGATATGATTATGAATACCCCTGTAATAATGCATGCTGCACGTAACTTGCTAGTGTACAGACGACAGCACATTAAGCTACTACAATTTGTCAGATTTCCTTATCTATACTATTATATAAAGCTGAAGAGTTTGGTTGTTTGTGCGCGCTAATCTCAGGAACTACTGGTCCGATTTGAAAAATTATTTTCGCGTTGGATAGCCCATTAAGACGCTGTGAATAGCAAACTTTTAGGTATTTTAGGGGGTGAAGCAGACGAAGTGGGACACGACTAGCCCCGCCCACTGCGGGGCGCGGGGCGCTCCGCGCGAGTACATCGATGCGTGAGGTGAGGCGTCGTGCATCGAGAAATACGCACGTTCTATTAAATCTATACCAACCATTCTCTATTCCATCTACATTTAGAAGGGTAATTTCACAACCCAACCCCGAGGTACGGTTGGCTCTGTTCGTCACAGTCCCGGTTCGCATTAGACGAGCACCAGGATCGAATCCGACTTTACCTTGCGATTTTCGAAAATGTGTACTTTATACATATTTTCATTTTTTATTATTTTTTTTGTTTTCTTTTTTATTTTTATAATGCGCTTTGTCCGTTCTGCTTAAATTTTTTGTGTTATGTCCTTTTTTCATGAAACTGTTAGAAATATATCATTTCTAGAAATTACTATTTATAAACAGCTGTTTAGAGTAACTGTTAAAAAAAATGCATTTTCGGATATTTAAAAAAATAAAAGATTTCTTCTTCAAAACTGCAACTCTTATCGAAATCGGGTTTGTACGAGTGAAATAGATGGAGGCACTTGGAGGAGGCCTATACTGAAAGGGGCCATGAATAATGCAACAAAATGAAATCTAAATTTACTGTTTTGAACTATTATCAAATCAACTGTTATTTTTATTGTTTTTCTTTTCTATTCCATCTACATTTAGAAGGGTAATTTCACAACCCAACCCTGAGGTACGGTTGGCTCTGTTCGTCACAGTCCCGGTTCGCATTAGACGAGCACCAGGATCGAATCAGACTTTACCTTGCGATTTTCGAAAATGTGTACTTTATACATATTTTCATTTTTTATTATTTTTTTTTATTTTCATTTTTTATTTTTATAATGCGCTTTGTCCGTTCTGCTTAATTTTTTTGTGTTATGTTCTTTTTTCATGAAACTGTTAGAAATATATCATTTCTAGAAATTACTATTTATAAACAGCTGTTTAGAGTAACTGTTAAAAAAAAAAATGCATTTTCGGATATTTAAAAAAATAAAAGATTTCTTCTTCAAAACTGCAACTCTTATCGAAATCGGGTTTGTACGAGTGAAATAGATGGAGGCACTTGGAGGAGGCCTATACTATATAATGTTTTGAACTATTATCAAATTAACTGTTATTTTTATTGTTTTTCTTTTTTTAAATTATATTATGAACTAAGAAATTCATGGTTAAATAAAGGCTTATTATTATTATTTATTATTAATTTCTAGAAATTTGTAGAAAGAAAATTATAACGAATTGATTTTAAATATTAGTTTGCATTATAATTGTTACAAAAAGAATATATTTAAAAAGATGGAACAATTACTACAAAAAATACAGAAAATCGGATAAATTAATAATAATTAAAAAAAAAACAATTGCAAATAAGAAATCCAACAAAAAGCATACAACGTAAGGCTGGGGTTTGAACCCGAACACATACAGGTGAAGAAAAATGTGCCGCGAAAAAGTAAAAAGAATAATTACAGAAAAAAATCAAATAAAATATTGGCAAAAATACAACAGTAAATTAAAAAGCATTTATTTCAATTAAAATCTACAAAAAGCATATAATGTAAACCTGGGGTTTGAACCCGGGCAAAAACGAAATATGATTATTCATCAACAAACAGACACGTAAATATAATTATTTTCTGTGCGGGGTAAAGCAAAAAGTGACATAGGTCCGACAAGCACCACGCCTCAGCGGTCACTGTCGCTAAGCATAGAAGTGAAAGAGAAGGCAATGGACGCCGCGATGGAGCGACGTTTCGTTCACGTTATTTATCATTAAATACATTATTTATTTTAGAATATCTTAGTTAAATCGATAAACAAAAACAATGGTTTCATTTACTATTATATTTTACATCGCTCTTCTCAATTTTATCAAGATTTGATGATTAATAATACAGTTACAACTGTTATAAATTCAATTTTAGGGGTTACTTTAGGATTTTTTTCTATCGAGAAAATTAATTCAAAACGTGTTTTGAAAACAATGGTTTCCTGCTACATATAATCAAGATTAACATATAAATTTTTGGCTGCTCTGAAATGTATACATTTGGCTAAAAAATTGTTTTAAGAAGCCTATTTTTACTGAACACAGCGCCTTAATCCAGGAAGGCTTTAGGCTACATAACATCACGCTGCAACCAATAGGAGCTGAGAATAAATAACACCACGCGAACGAAGTCGCTGGCGGCCGCTTGTTAGATTTAAAACTTTATCTCTAAAGTATTAAGGCTCAAGGTTGATTGGGAATATCTGACAGTTTGGGGAAGCTTGACCTGCTATCGTCCGTACAAATAAATATGGTATGAATTGTAACGTTTAGAAACAGTCTCTTGTTGGTTATAAGTTTTATTTAGCTGAGTCGTGGTAGCCTAGTGGTTAAAACAAGTATGAGTGTGCGGGTTCGATTCCAGGTCAAGCAAGTACCAATGTAACTTTTATTAAGTTATATGTACTTTCTAAGTATATCTTGCACACCAAAGACTTATTATAAAGTGAAGGAAAACATCTTGAGGAAACCTGGACAAAAAGTCTGAAATTGCCAAGCCGCATTGAGCAAGCGCGGTGATTACGCTCAATCCTTCTTTGTACAAGAGGAGACCTTTGCTCAGCAGTGGGACGATAAAAAGGTTGATGATGATGAAGATGATATTTGATTTCTTACTCAGTCTATGACACTAGTGGTCCCGTGCAAAGTATTCGCACATTCTTTTCAATCGTAAATTTTCGGAAAACCACTGATTTTCTTTTTTGATCTGAGTAATTTGTACCAATATTTTTCCGGTGTAGCGGTTCAGAAAAGCTTTAAAATGATGCTTCATTTATATAAATGAGGCAAATGATGCGTCATTTCTGTTAACGAAGGATCATTTTAAAGCTTTTCTTAAATCATATACATATATGGTTTAAAAACGGAAAGTAAGTTTCCGCATATTGACTATTCTATGAAATGAAAATATGAAAGTGCTCTTGCATTTACCATGTGGAACGGAATTCTACAAATATTGCTTTTGAACAAGTTACGACCATTTTAAAGCATGTTAAGCCAATAGATTTAGGATTTCAGTGTTATTTAGGATTACGCTGTTGATCCTGGTTATGATTTGCAACATACTACGGGTAGTCCAAAATTCTTACAATTATACTAACCCCCATCATCATCATCATCATCAGCATCTACTCGTCCACTGCTGGACATAGGCCTCCTTTATGACACGCCAACAAGCTCGATCCTGAGCAGTTCTCCGCCAGCCACCTTTTTGATGTCGTCGCTCCATCTCGCCCAAAGGCGTTCTACGCTACGTTTGCCGAGACGCGGTCTCCACTCGAGGACTCGTTTACGCCATCGGTTGTCGGTCCTGCGATGCTGGTTTACGATGCCGCCACAATGTCCGTCCAAGTGCAGAATCAGCAGACTAAACATATCCCTCTTAAGCGAGGAGTGAGACAAGGGGACGTTATTTCCCCCCCCAAATTGTTCTCCAATGCCCTCTAGGATATGTTTAAGACGCTGGATTGGCAGGGTCGAGGCATTAACATCAATGGCGAGTACATCTCACACTTGCGATTTGCGGACGATATCGTCATCATGGCGGAAACGCAGCAAGAGCTGGAACAAATGCTGGCCAACTTAGCTGACTCCTCCCAACGCGTCGGTCTCCGGATGAACTTAGATAAGACTCACCCCCAGTAAGACCTAATTAATACCTGTATATTAGGCATGGGCGTACCCAGATTCTGGCTTAAGTTGGGGCAAGTCAGGCCTAGGGGGTGGCAAGTCAGGCCTAGGTTAGGGCAAGTAAAATTTTTAGAGTGATCGCACGCGCTATTGTAGGTACATTTTGTCAGTGTCTACTGCGTGGTTTATTTAGATATTAGAGATAAGTCCTCATTTATACTTTATTTAGTAACTAGCTTTCCGCCCGCGGCTTCGCCCGCGTGGAGTTCGATTATATCGCGCTTTTTTTTCCGGGATAAAAGGTAGCCTATATCCTTTCTCAGGGTCTAAAGATTGTCTGTGCCAAATTTCATCAAAATCGGTTCAGTAGTTTTGGCGTGAAAGCCGGTCAGACAGACAGAGATACTTTCGCATTTATAATATTAGTATGGATTAGGGGAGTTCAAACATATGATCCGCAAGATTTCCAGGAGTCGGGGGGTAGCAGCCCTCTCCTGAGTACGTCTTTGATATTAGGTTTAGGGCTAGTTTATCGTGGTCACATAGGCAGTCGCTTCAGGGAAAATACTGGAATGCTGCTCTGATTAGACTCAAAGCGGACACAAACAAACACTGCTGGGAAAATGTCAGGAAAACTTTTGTTGATATATTATTACTCGTTTGCTTCATATTCATCCCACAATTTCCAAGAATCGAAACATCCGCCTTTGTGCCTCGCTCGGGCGTAACAAATATGTCTTTTATACACTCGGTAAGGATCATTATCGCAAAGGGGACTTTGTGAAAACGTTAAAGCAGCATGTACTAATGAAATACATTTTACATGAAATATGTGAAAACAAGTTCTGACTGACTTACTCATCAGTCCAAACTAGCTAAGACTGAACCAATATTTATTCTTCTGTCCTTTTCTTAATAAAGTTGAAAGAAAAATATGCACTGAACTGACTTAAAATTAAAGTGATTAGTGGTGGTAACCACCCGCTTTGTCTGTTGGACAAAGCCTACTTTCGAAGCGGAAGACCGGGGATGGTAGGACCGTCACTTCCAAGCCCGATCTTTTGGGAGAGATTGAGAAATTCTACGGAAAGTTATACACATCAACACACGCAACTGTTTTAAGCCCGGCCAATGAATGATACTAGAGCCAGACTAACCCGACACTACACCGACGATATCCCGGACGTCAGCCTGTACGAAATTTCGTACATACGTGAAACAGCTCAAGATCGTTAAGGCGGCTGGAGATGATGGAATTACGGCTGAGCTTCTGAAAGCGGGCGGCAGACCGGTAACGTCTCGATCGAATCGAAGGGCTTCTCATAGTCCGCAAACGCTAAGCCTATGGTTTGTTATACTCCTCGGACTTCTGTATAATTTGCTGCAGCGTATGTGTGTGGTCTATGGTGCTAAAGTCTTTTCAGAAGCCTGCTTATGCAGGAGGCTAGAAGTCGTCGAGCCTGCCAGCTTACAGATATGACAAAAACATCTTATAGACATGGCTCACAAGCGATATCGGTCTGTAGTTTTTTAGGAGGGTATTTTCACCTTTATTGAAAAACAATATCACCACGCTCCAGTGCCTTAGTGCGTTTCGCCTTTGATAATGAAGGAATTAAATAGCTTCTGAAACGCTTTCTGTACCGGTTTGCCACCGTAGAGAGGCCCTCAACAAGGTGGAATGATGACTTGGTGAAGGTCGCGGGATGCCGATGGATGCGGGCAGCACAAGACCGGTCGTTGTGGAAAGCCTTGGTGGGGGCCTTTGTTCTGCAGTGGACCTCTATAGGCTGAAGAAGAAGATGATGATGGAGAGATGGTTTCTGAATAAACCTTTTATTGACTCATCAAATTATCTAATGTAAAATCAAGACTTCTAATGTTCTCGAAATTATTACGCCCTTTATTGCCCCGTTGATCTGTGGTTGTAAGTAAGTGTTTTTCAATTTTCATTTAGGAATTCTTCCCCCTGTCTCAGACAGCATTTAAAGCCGTCGTTCCTGCGTTTGTTGTCTCCCCCGTCGTGTCGGGTTGCCGTCTGGACTATGAAAGGTATAGAGAGTGCACCTGTCTTCCCGTTTTTACGCACATACTTGTGGAATTTAATATATAATGCGAACTTGGCTAATCTTCGTTAAGATTGGTTACTGTGGTTGAAATCGTTCGGAAGGCTATTTAAACATCACACAAGTTTGTACGATGTTACGGTGCCGTCAAATGAAGACATAACGATTGTTGATAACTTTTTAGGTTTTTCCTCATAAGGTGACTAAAAATCTAGTAATGATTTATGGTTATTTAATATTGTTCTCATAGCTAATATGAACTGATTTTTTTTCTCAAGTTATATCTTCAGAAAAAAAAGCCTTGAATTCATATCAGATCTTTCATAGAGCAACAGATTGCATCACTACAGGTAAGAAATATCCATCAATGATTTTATGTGTTGCTGCTGATTGATATGTATTTTTCTGATTGCAATAAGATCTTTTTGTTTTTGTTACAGCTCAGATCCACAGATAAGATCTGTCACCTATGTATGTTGGCAAAGAAGCTACTCGGGCTGATACTATCTGCAGATGGGTGACTGAATTTTATGAATGGGATTTTTAAACAGCGGCTTAAAATATTTCAACAACAATAAATAGTTATATAGCAATAAATAGTAAATAGTTCAACAACAGAGATCTACCACATGCTATGACTTACTTTTGTATGGCTTCTGCCCTAATCAATAGATTTTGAGCACCGCTCACAGACTGGTTTGATGCTGCCCAGATTCCAGAAATCATCCAACAAAAAATGTTCCAAACTAATCCATTAAGTATAAAGTTAAAATGAATATAATAGAAGAAGGCCACAGTTCTATAAATGTTGATAACAGCAATGTCACTGAGTTTCCTCTGCTTGAGTATCACAATTGGATTTTAATAGCTTGTGGTACCTACCAACTCTGTCAGGCTCGATCTTACTATGGTGAGCACATCCATATTTTCCGTGAAGCGACTGCCGTCTGACCTTCACAACCCGAAGGCGATATCGAATCATTTCACTTAGACCAATTGTTGGACTTTTGAGAGTCCTAACAACCCGTAACGACTGCCATTAGATGTTCGTATGGCAACCAGGACCAACGGCTTAACGTGCTTTCCGAGGCACGTCTAGACCAGCGCAAATATACACTATTAATGCATACAAATATTTGCACTCCGTGGGGATCGAACCCGCGCCTCCTTGCGCAGCGGCCGCGTTCGCTACCGCCACGCCACGGAGGCTGTCTGAATGGTCATAATGTGCATTTTTACGTTATGACCATTTCATGGTATTTAGGTTCATCATCATCATCATCGACCTTTAGTCGTCCCACTGCTGGGCACAGGTCTCCTCTCATACAGAGAAGGATTGAGCGTAATCACCACGCTTGCTCAATGCGGGTTGGCGATTTCAGACTTAAGTCCAGGTTTCCTCAAGATGTTTTCCTTCACCTTCAGTCATTGGTGTCCAAGATATACTTAGAAAATACATATAACTTTAGAAAAGTTACATTGGTACTTGCCTGACCTGGAATCGAACCTGCACTCTCATACTTGAGAGGCTGGTGTTTTAACCACTAGGCCACTACGACTTATGTTGCGGTATTTAGGTTGCGCTCTGCAAAACAATATGAAACACCCGCACAGTTTGTCGATGAATTGCTAACAGAGTTTGATAAAGAAATTGATGATAATGAATTATTATGGTAAAAAAGAATAAAGTATACAACAGTTTATTTATTGTTTAATTTTCTCACCGTGAAAATACACAACCACCAATTTAAAATGTCTGAATAACTTCTTTCTTAGAAGTTCAATGTAAAAGAGGAAATCACAGAAATACTTTTGGTATTAAACCACAGAGAAACGTAAGAGTAAACGTACGTATATTCACTGTCCAAGATAAATAAATGTTGCACCAAAGTTACTATGGACATCTGGTATTGTTCTCTGAATGTTTCTAAGAAGATTTACTGTACCTATTGTACTATTATTTAAGTTTTTTTTTTTTCTTTATAACAATAGTATTGTTTTGCTTGCTTTCCGCCCGCGGCTTCGCCCGCGTAGAGTTCGGTTATATAGCGCTTTTTGGATTTCCCTCGGGAATATCAATTTTTTCCGGGATAAAAGGTAGTCTAAACCTTCCTTAAGAATCACTCTATCTATTAAAAAAAACCGCGTCAAAATCCGTTGCGTAGTTTAAAAGATCTAAGCATACATACGGACATACAGCGAAAGCGACTTTGTTTTATACTATGTATTGATTGATAAGTTTTTTCGTCGCGTGCTCCGATTTTATTTGATGTAAGCTTAATTATGCTGACCCTAAAAAAAAATAAAGCTCTGGTTTTAGTAAATATGAACCACTATCGTATCTTCTTATCAATATTTTTAGATTTCGTGGGTTATAACTTATCCTTTTTAATCATATTCCATGAAAGTCATTCATATATAGAACGTTATTTTTTGTTTTTGCAATACCTGTGTATAATTTGTTCAGAATAAGTAATTGAATCGATTCCAATACTTTCTATACCATTTTATATTTGTTCCCAAATATATTTAGAAACTATTGCAGTATGTTTACCGAGTGCGAACCGTAGCTTACAGTAGATCATCGCCCGCGCAACAATTGACGCCAGAGGTCAATGCACCGTTCGCCCGCTCGACCGGACCGTGGACCATATTTTTGTTGGGACAGCCAAGTAGGATAACAAGCTCATAACTTGGTGGTTTTTCATAATATCATTTTTAAATTTTGTACATGGATTCTTTACTTAAAAATACTGGACACGTGTTTCGTTGACAACGTTATTTTTTGTTTATGGGAAACCTGAATATAGTTTGTTCAGAATAAGCAACTGCGTCGAATCCAATAATTTTTATACCATGTTATATTTTTCCCAAATACATTTAGAAATTGTTGCAGTATAGTTACTGAGCGGGGTATGCAGCTTACGTTAGATCATCGCCCGCGCAACAGCTGACGCCAGAGGTCAATGTACGCGTCGACCATATTTTTTTGGGAAGGCCAAGTAGGATAGCAAGCTCTTAAATTTGTGGATTTTCATGATATCTTTTTGAAATTTTGTACGTAGATTCTTTACTTAAAAATACTGGACACGTGTTTCGGGTCCCGCATAAACAAAAAAATATGTCGTATAAGCATTTAAAGAGTTCAATGATCATATTACCATATTTTTGACGCTTGCGACTCATATTTGAAACAACATTCAAAATGACACTCAACTACAAAATCAAAAACGTAAAGAAATTTGAACTTCCCCAGCTAACGGAGATAAAAGAGGGAAAGGGAATAAAGGAGGTTTATCTGTGACCAACTCAGTACGCGAGCACAGTACGAGTGTTTTAGGTGTGTTAACACAGCATAAAATGAGTAACCGTGTCAAGTGATTACTGGAAATAAGGGTGCATCTTGATGTTAGAGAGGGGCTCGAGGCGACCTCTATTGTCAGCCGTGTGATACTCCTTACACACTTTCTTTTTATTTTAGTGTTTATTTTTAACGTACATTGTGTTTTAGTTACATTTTGAAGATTTTCTTGTTGTGACTTGTTGGTTGATCCATTTGTGTCGTGCTTCAGTCATTATCGTCTTCTTTGTCCTGCCTTAGTTCATTTGCAGGTCGGAACAACATGTGTTTTCTTCCATACTCCTTTATTAAACGTTATCTTGGTAGTCACACGAATCCTAGTTCTTCTTCTTCAGCCTATAGAGAGAGGTCCACTGATGGACAAAGGCCTCCCCCAAGGTTTTCCACAATGACCGGTCTAGTGCTGCCCACATCCATCGGCTTACCGCGAGCTTCACCAGGTCATCGGAGGACGGGTCTGAGCAGTTGTGTTGGGATGTGTGCCGGGTACGATGCGCCAAAGGTTGTTGTGTCGGTAGTTTGGTCGTGGATAGTCTCCAGATCAATCTCCCTCTGGCGCAGCATCGTTGGTCGTGTAGGTCATGGGTTTAACATTTCATCACTTCGCTCAACTGCCGTCATCCTTCCTAAGTTTTTTTAAGTGAATAGGCTTAATAAACTAGTGCGCTTTACTATCAACGATTGCATCACTGCTTACCATCAGGCGGGATTGCAGTCAAGCACTACTTTATAATTATTAAAAAAAGGGTTTTTTATAAAGGTAGCTATAATATGAACTTAATAGACAGTTAATTCCTGAAGAACCTATTCTTTATAAGTAGAAATCCACAGGAAAATCCCAAAAGCTATTAATATGGCAAGACTTTAAGTAAATATTGAGTAAAAAGTACAAAAATATTCTTAAATACACGTAAACAAGAAACGTCTGCGAAAGTTATGAATGTAACATTTCCTAATAGCCGAAGCCTTTCGCGCCAGCAGTTAATTAATAATTTCTAAGCATTAATCAATTGCTTGTTAACACAGCTATAACTCTCTACTGCATGGTTTTGCCAAGTGGTTAGATTGGTAACGTATTTTATGAGCCAAGGATACTTAGATTCTATCAAATTATAATTATGAGTCTTGTTCATATTGATTTTTTTTTTTTATAAATTATAAACCAGCGCTTGACCGCAATCCTGCCTGATGGTAAGCAGTGACGCAATGGTTGATGGTAAAGCGCACTAGTTTATTAAGAGCCTATTCACTCTAGCCTTGAAGACACTCAAATTGTAGTCCGACGGAAACACCGCCGCGGGCAAATTGTTCCAGTCCCGCGATTTCATTTCATGTCATTTTAGACGAGTACTTTTGTTATCATACAACATCATTTCTTGTTTAAGCGAAACCCAGAAACGTGTCCAGTTTTTTAAGTAAAGAATCTATGTACAAAATTTCAAAATGATATATGAAAAACACACCGTTATGCATGGGCGTACCCAGGGGGAGGGGGAGGCAGCGGCGCCCCTGGAATTTTCGCAGGCCATTTATGAACTCCTCTAATAACTAAACAAAGTATGAACGAGGACTTATCTCTTACTTTTAAATAAACCACAAAGTAGACACTAACAAAATCTATACTAATATATAAAGCTGAAGAGTTTTTTTGTTTGTTTGTTTGTGCGCGCTAATCTCAGGAACTACTGGTCTGATTTGAAAAATTATTTTGCGTTGGATAGCCTATTAATCCAGGAAGGCTTTAGGTTATATAACATCCCGCTATGACCAATAGGAGCAGAGCAGTAACAAAAAATGTTGAGAAAACAGGAGCTAACGCAGCCGTACATATTGCCAATAGGAGCTGAGCATGACTAATTCCACGCGAACGAAGTCGCTGGTGGCCGCTAGTGTATGTAATTGCCAAAAAAGCGCGTGCGACTATAGGGCATTAAAATCACCCACTCTAAAAATTTTACTTGTAATGTTACTGTGATCATGATCATCCCAGCGTTAATCCCAGTCGCATCCGAAGCCTTTTTCAGCTTTGGAGTCTGGGGTCCGCTTTACCAGTCCAACTACTGATATGGCTAAACTTCGACATTTTCCATAAAGCGACTGCCGTCTGACCTCCACAACCCGAAGGCAACATCGAAGCATTGCAGTTAGACCAATTGTTGGACTTTTGAGGGCTCCAACAACCCGTAACGACTGCCTCTAGATGTTCGTATGGCAACCGGGACCAACGGCTTAACGTTCTTTCCGAGGCACGACCAGACCAGTGCAAATATTCATATTCATGCATACAAATACTTGCACTTCGCGGGGATCGAACCCGCGCCACCTTGCGCAGCAGCCGCGTCCGCTACCGCTACGCCACGGAGGCTGTCAATTGTAATGTTACTGTTATGATTACGTAACATCTTATAGCTATCTAAGTTTCAATTTAATGTATGGGTACACACCAATTCAAGTTTATTAAGTAAACACTATCTTTAATAATTAATGTAGATAACTGTTATATATCAAGTATCAAATCAATGTACCTATATTTGGTCATCCTTATTGGTCGGACAGGGTTTTCTTTACATATTGTATATTTGAATTTGTTATTTTTTTCTGTTACTTTTATTTCTTTCTTATTTAATACTAGCTTTCCGCCCACGGCTTCGCCCGCGTAAATTTCGGTTATATCGCGCTTTTTAGATTTCCCTCGGGAACATCAAATTTTTCCGGGATAAAAGGTAGTCTATGTCCTTTCCCAGGTTCTAAAGATTGTGTGCTTTCCGCCGGCGTCTTCACCCGCTTGGAGTTCGGTTATATCGCGCTTTTTAGATTTCCCTCAGGAATATCAATTTTTTCCGGGATAAAAGGTAGCCTATGTTTTTTCTCAGGGTCCAAAGATTATCTGTGCCAAATTTCATCAAAATCGGTTGAGAGGTTTAGGCGGGAAAGCGTAACAGACAGACAGACAGACAGACAGACAGACAGACAGACAGACTAGGTTACTTTCGCATTTATAATATTAGTATGGATTTGCTTCTATTTTCACATACAATTTTGATACGCATTCACAGCAAATCATAGCGCACATAACTTACTTAAGTCCTCTATGTAAATACTGTTACGAAAGCATGTTATATCAATGGCATAAAGTTCAATATTGCATGACATGCCTTATGTAACTTTTAAGCCCTATAAATTCAGTGCGACATCAGCTACGTTCTACTTGTCAATGCCTACTATCGACTGAACCATTGTTGTCAATGAACCTCGTAGCCCCTAACGTAGTAATTAATTAGGGTAATTTTAATACCCCTAGCTCGTAACAATACCTATGTTTCACAAATTTCTGATTCTGATACGTTGTAAGAAAGCTTTTAAAATAAGCAAACAATACAATTAATATCATTTCAAATTAAATGTTTAATTACTGTAGCGATGGCCCAATTCACCTGAGAATGTGGTTTGGATTTGGAGTTGGGTGGATTTTGTGCGTTAATGTGTTATTACAGTCCAGTCGAGTCCAGTCCAGGCCACACAAGTACCAGTGTAACTTTTCTAAAGTTATATGTACTTTCTAAGTATATCTTGGACTCCAATGACTGAAGGTGAAAGAAAACATCTTGAGGAAACCTGGACTTTTTTTTTTAATTATTATAAACTAGTGCTTGACTGCAATCCCGCCTGATGGTAAGCAGTGATGCAATCGTTGGTGGTAAAGTGCACTAGTTTATTAAGCCTATTCACTTAAAAAAACTTAGGAATAGGAAGGAAGACAGCAGTTGAGCGAGCTGATGCAATGTTAAACCCAACAACACGACCAACGATGCTGCGCCAGAGGGAGATTGATCTGGAGACTCTCCACGACCAAACCTCCGACACAACAACATTTGGCGCATCGTACCCGGCACACATCGCAACACAACTGCTCAGACCCGTCCTCTGTCGCTTTATCTGGTGGGTGGTAACTTCTCCGGCAGCCGATGTTATGGCCTACCACCGAGAAGTCTGAATGCGCACAATCTGAATTAGGAACGCGAAGTCTGAATTAGGCAATCCGTATTGAGCAAGCGTGGTGATTACGCTCAATCCTTCTCTGTATGAGAGGAGACCTGTGCCCAGCAGTGGACGATAAAAAGGTTGATAATGACACAAAAACTTTACAGTCCCACATTTTGTTTGATACACAAACTGCGTGTTAAAATTTTATACATACTACATAGTGTTACATCAGTTAAAAACAATTACAATTGGCTTTCAAAATGCTGAATGCAAAAGTGCGCGCGGCGGTTGAAAATAAAACAAACCCGGCAAGAGTTTGTTATTCACCCGCGTGGGGAATGTTTTCCATGCAGTTCGGAAAACAAAAACAGAGACACAGCTTTATAGGTGTTCCAACACGTAACCACATCAGTGAGCGAAATCGTATTAAAAACCCTTAAATGCAAATTCAACGTGGTGGGCTCAGAAAATTCTACATATGTTGTACAGAAAATTCAGCTCAACGAATTCACAAACGAGTCATTTTTTATTATTTATGTTTTTATTTAATTTATTTTTTGTGTTTGTTGTTCGCATCCTTATTTGTCTGAATGGGAGATCATCAGATGACCTCTCTTGGTCTGAGCGGAGAGTGAAGGGCGTGTCAGACTTTTACTGACTAAAACCCACGCCTGTTCCTACACTTGCCTGTGCGTTAGAGCCACGGGTTCTCTCTTAACCAATCCGCAGCCCTGTCATCTCTTTGAGATGCGTGTGAAACCCAACGCGCCGGCGTCCCGGGGCTGGTTCTTACCGAGTGGCGAGCAGTAGGTAGCCCGCGCCTACGGTGGCCGGAAGTTCGATGTTGTTTCCCGAGCAGGCCCCCTCCTATAGCGGCTTGAGGCGTGAGGGCTCTGAGATTCCCCCTTTCTCATGCGCTCCGCCTAATCCTTTGCCAGCATCACTGTTTCGCAGAAAGAGGCTACCTGCCATGCACTCTCACGGCGGGAGCACCGCCGTGAGAGTGCATGGCAGGTAGCCTCTTGTAGTAGGTGGATGGCACAAGCCATCCAGACCTTCACCGTATGCTCCACTGTGTCCACATGGCGATTCCCACAGTGTTGACACCCTGGCCTTTCCTCCCGCCTTATCTGGAACAGGAACCTCCCGAAACAGCCGTGTTGTGCGCATTCTTGGTCGGTATAGTGCGGGGCAGCTTCAACAGCATCTTAGCTATGATAGCCTTCAGAATAGACTGTCAGATTGTAAATCAATGACTGATTATAAGGTGAAGGAAAACATCTTGAGGAAACCTGGACTTTTAGTCTGAAATCGCCAACCCACATTGAGCAAACGTTGTGATTACGCTCAATCCTTCTCTGTATGAGAGGAAACCTGTGCCCAGGAGTGGATCGATAAAAAGGTTGTTGATGTTGTGAACCACTGCTGTAAGGTCCGCTGCTGGGCCTGTCACCTCGCAGCAATAATGGCACAATCTGTTTCGTTTTGTTTCCTTTGTCATTGTGTTATAGGTGGCATAGTTTGTAGGTACATTGTTACTAAAATAGCTTGTAGACACATGGCTGCTAACTGTACGAGTCTCGTTACTTGAATGATAAATAAATTAAGGGATTCTACGTTTTGCTTTTCAAACATTTAGCAAATTCAACATTGTAGCCCAGAACGGTATTGATTTAACCAATATTGCACTTCGTCGCAGCACTTTCAACCTTAATCCTATCTGTAACAGCATAGACCTTTTTAGGGTTCCGTTGCCAAATGGCAAAAAACGGAACCCTTATAGATTCGTCATGTCTGTCTATCCGTCTGTCCGTCCGTATGTCACAGCCATTTTATTCCGAAACTATAAGAGCTATACTGTTGAAACTTGGTAGGTAGATGTATTCTGTGAACCGCATTAAGATTTTGATGGAAAAAAAAAATATAATAAATAGGTATTGTGGGCTCCCCATACTTAGAACTAAAACTCCAATTTTTTTATTCATCAAACACATACGTGTGGGCTATATATGGATAGGTATTAAAAAATGATATCGATGTTTCTAATATTTTTTTTTTCTAAACCGAATAGTTTGCGTGACAGACGCTTCCAAAGTGCAAAAAGTTGCCCCCCTAACTTTTAAAATAACAAAATGAAAATCTAAAAAAAAACATACTATGTACATTACTATAAAAAATACCAACGAAAATTGTTTTGAACGAGATCTAGTAAGTAGTTTCTTTTTTAATACCTTGTAAATCGTAAACCGCTTATTACCGCGTAATCTTTCATAGAAATAACTTAAATCCTTTAATTTCATAAATCAATGGTACGAAACCCTTTGTGCGTGAGTCCGACATGCACTTGGCCGGTTTTTCTGTTTTCACATGTGTTTGCACCTTGTTTACGTTGGTTATTCATCGTGGAAATATTGTGCTACATTGGTGAACCAGATCTCAAAGTTTATAAAAAGTACGCTTCATCGTGAATTCTGAATGGCGTTTTAGATATTTTGTATACTTTTCTTTTGATAGAATAGTTTTAGAGATTCCTGAAGTCCGATACCTCCTGGGTCAAGGTTGCGGGATGGTTAAAAAAGAAACCATGGCGTACAGGCAAGTGAAGGAACACGGGTGGGTTTTAGTCAGTAAAAGTCTGACACGCCCTTCCGCTCCGCCTAGAGCGGAAGGATGATTGATGGAAGGATGATGATGATTTCCCATCCAAACAGCTTTATATAAAACAGCGCGTGACTGGTTAATTCTGAATATTGTGACCTGTTTTGTATCAGTATCAATTGTTCGTAAATTACTAAGTTTTTTTGAAGTCGATTAATCGATCGGTATTCGGATAAATTATGATTTTTATTAAGAGCGGGTAACACCGACTGGACTTGCGTTTGACATAGCGAGCGACCGTTAGCGCGGGCAGTCTTTTGCTCAAGCTTTGATTGAGTGTGTTGGTCATAGGCAAACCCTGTGGCTCTTATCTGTTTTAATCTGAGATTAAAATTGTAATCCTTTAATATTAAATTGATCTAAGTGTCTGTGCAGTTAAAATAATAAGAATCGAACATCACACTATAGTTATTGTTCAACGTTTTATCGAAATACCGCCCACGATGGATTCTCATGGGATGAAAAGACACCTTAACTATCCGGAACTTCGGCCCAGCTACCTGACGTTCCCCGATATCATCTGATAGAGGTTTTCGTAGACGTTGAAGATATTCTGAATTAGACTTTCAGTTGCCTGCACGTTCCTGTAACGGCAAGTTATTTAATAACAAGGCCAGCGCCTCATTGTTTGCAGGAATGTCACGTTGGACACGTTATTAATTGACTCATTATGTACGAAAGCACTGTGTCCAAGACTGAAAATGGTAACTACGCAATCCAAAATAATTACTCAGTGAGAATATCGGTAGGTGTATCTATAAAGGCCGAGTACAAAACAACAAGCCATACTAATGTTACACGGATTCTATATCTCGCAATCTCAGTTTACTGTGAAACTTCATATTATACATTAACCATTGGACAAGTGCCCGACAATGGGCCTCAGTAGACCGAGTATCTCAATGGGCCTCATACGAAGGCTCAGAGCCACACAAAGGGCGATGGAAAGAGCTATGCTCGGAGTTTCTCTGCGTGATCGTATACGAAATGAAGAAATCCGCAGAAGAACCAAAGTCACCGATATAGCTCTTTGAGAAAATTAAGTGGCAGTGGGCAGGGCACCTTTCTCGAAGAACCGATGGCCGATGGGGCAGTAAGGTTCTGGAGTGGCGGCCACGTACCGAAAGACGCAGCGTAGGGAGGTCCCCAACAAGGTGGGCCGATGCCCTGGTGAAGGTCGCGGGAAGCCGATGGATGCGGACACCACGGGACCGGTCATTATGGAATGCCTTTGTCCAGCAATGGACCTCTATAGGCTGAAGAAGAAGAAGTGCCCGACCACATCCCTTAATTTTTTTTTTTTTTTATAAATTATAAACCAGCGCTTGACCGCAATCCTGCCTGATGGTAAGCAGTGACGCAATCGTTGATGGTAAAGCGCACTAGTTTATTAAGAGCCTATTCACTCTAGCCTTGAAGACACTCAAATTGTAGTCCGACGGAAACACCGCCGCGGGCAAATTGTTCCAGTCCCTCGATGTACGCGGTATAAAGGAGGAGGCGAAGCGCCTAACAAGGTACATAAAAGTTCGATAAGAAATAAATTATCATGTCACTTTGGACTTCAAGCCCCTTAACGCAACTTACAAGTCTTCAACTACTTACTCATCTTTTATGTTCAATATGTTGTAAGTTTCGAACTACTCGACATCAAACTTGCAAATCTTGAAATGCGCGTCTTACATAGTATCTAATCGATATTGTCTAAAGGTAAGGAGGAACTTCCTGCCTTCAAAGCTTTATTTAGTAACTTTTAATTTAATATTCAAACAAATATTATGCCTACAAATAGTGTTGCAAAAAAAACGTTTTTTTTATAACGTGAAAAAAACCTTGAAAAAAAGCCTGAAAAAAAAGCTGTTATTTTTCTCGACTTTTTTCAAGGGCATGAAATCTTAAACTGTTATGGCATTTACCGTTAAATAATTAATACATAAGAGTACATAATAATGTCTTAGGTTTATTCTTGAACCTGCGGTACTTTTCTGATAAAATAGTACCAAAATTTCATAAAAATATTGGCAACTTTCATTGATGTGTAACAACAAAAATTGAAAAAAAAAATTCAGTTGTGATTTGTGATTTTTTTGGAAGTAGAAAATTAAGTAGAAGTATAAATAATATGTTGATTTATTATACAAATTCCAAATTTAATTTATAATTGAACTAAAACGTAGGCTAGAAAATAAAAAACAAATTTATAAAAAAAAAAGAACACAGACGCTATGTTTTTTTTATGTTTTTTTTCAATGAAGTGAAAAAATCAAATTGTTTTTTTTTTCATTTTACATCACTACCTACAACATCTTATTCTCAAGTTTTTAATTTTACAAATACTAATGCTTATTTATTTGACAAATCACGTTCTAAGATTAGATTCTTTACATCCGCTGCTACTAATTCCGATATCTTTTATTCGGAAACATCTAAACCTCAACTTATTAAGTCACAAACTATCATGTTTCTAAGTCTCAAAACAATACATTAAGCAACCTAAGTTCACTAAGAGGTTTCCACTACACCTTTATCAAATGCTTAACAGTAAGTGAACTTTTGGACTTGTCTAATAATACTCTGGCATTGTATTTAAGTATGTGCTGCCTTTATAATCATCATCATCGTCAACCTTTTTATCGTCCCACTGCTGGGTACAGGTCTCCTCTCATACAGAGAAGGATTGAGCGTAATCACACAGACTTATAAAGTCCAGGTTTCCTCAACATGTTTTCCTTCACCTTCAGTCATTAGTGTCCAAGATGTACTTAGAAAGTACATATAACTTTAGAAAAGTTACATTGGTACTTGCCTAACCTGGAATCGAACTCGCGCACTCATACTTGAGAGGCTAAGCCGTGGCCTAGCCTCTCCCTTGCCTAGCCCTTATAATACTAATATATACATATATATATATATATTATATATTGCGCAAGTTGGTGAGATTGTATAGAAGGACGTTTATTATTTCATTCACCCCAAAATCACTCCATTGGTTATCTAAATGATGACACTGAAAAAATGTTAATCGTACCATAGTAAAAGGGCTCCTTTGGGCAACATTTAAGGTATTTTATTTTATTTTTATTTTTTTACTCTTCACCTTCATATTACTTAAATACACATAACTGAGTACACTCAACATTCCACACCAAACGCGTACACACACTCTAACACTCACACACACACCATCATGCACCCTTCTCCATACATAAACACCAACTCACTAGCTTTCTTTGTATTTGTTTTAACTTACTAAGTTTGAGCTTATTTTACTGTATTTTGTTTTATGTAAAATTGTGCTAACACACTTAGTTTTTAATAAATATTTGTTCCGTGCGGGAATCGAACCTGCAACATGCAGCGCAACAGCCACCGCGCTAACCGGGCAGTCAATTAATCTTTAATTAGATGTATATAATTGTTTAAACACATACACACGTCAAAACACTACGAATTGCTTGGCGGCAAGACTGTCTCATCATCATCATCTCAGCGTTAATCCCAGTCGCATCCGTAGCTTTTCAGCTTTGGAGTCTGGGGCCCGCTTAATCAGTCTAACTACTGATTTTGGCTAAACTTCTGACCTCCACGACCCGAAGGCGATATCTAAGCATTGCAGTTAGACCAATTATTAGACTTTTGAGGGCTCCAACAACCCGTAACGACTGCCACTAGATGTTCGTATGGCAACCGGGACCAACGGCTTAACGTGCTTTCCGAGGCACGACCAGACCAGTGCAAATACTCATATTCATGCATACAAATATTTGCACTGTGCGAGGATCGAACCCGCGCTGTCTGGTGGGTGGTAACTTCTGCTGGCAGCCGATGTTGTACCAACCACCGAGAAAATTCTGTAATTTACATGCATGATGTATATAATAGAGAGTAATTCTATTCCACCACGTTAGGGATAGGTTTTCCAGTTATTTATTTTAAATTTACTTACTCTTTGAGAGACATTTTTGAGGGAAACTTATAATATGTACAATATATATTATTATTTTTTTGAGGTAAGTACATTGATGATGATCATGACTCAAAGATGCCATAGCATGGCTAGAATAAATAAACTATGCTGTAAAATCCTCTTCTGTAAATTGAATCACTTTTTAATCCCCTTTTAAGGGGTAGTTTAGGAAAATAACAATCTCAAACTGCATCATTTACTTCGACAAAGTTATCGTGCCAAGTTTTCAGTTTATAAACACAGGATTTAAATTTTTCATACAAGCTCTTAGCGGTAAAATATGGAAAAAATCTTTTGTATATTATTTTTAACTTTATATCTTTAACAGAAATACTAAAGCAAAAAGTAGATAGCTTATGTGTTATTGACATATATGTATAGTATGTTGAGAGCCTCCGTGGCTTAGCGGTAGAGGCCGCCGCTGCGTAGTGCAAATATGTATGTATTAATATGCACGAATATGAATATTTGTTCTGGTCTGGTCGTGCCTCGGAAAGCACGTTAAGCCGTTGGTCCCAGTTGCCATACAAACATCTAATGGCAGACATACGGGTTGTTGGAAAAGTCCAACAATTAGTCTAACTGCACTGCTTTACGGAAAACATCGAAGTTTAGTAGTAAAGCGTAAAAAATAAAAAAGAATATGAAAATTTCCTAGTTGAGAAACAGCACGAAGCTACCTTCAAAGTTCATATACTTTTCTTTTTTCACTGCTTTCGCTGAAAGGAAAGTTTCTGCCAGTCTTAAGCTTTGATTTCCAACCCATCAAAAAGATTAGGGTTCACAAAGAAACTTGTATTTTTCTAGGTTAGGTTCTGTGCTTTTAAATTCATAAGGATTTGAAGTGGTACTTTCTGCTAAGTGGCTAAGTGGTAATGCTTCGATATCGCCTTCGGGTTGAGGAGGTCAGACGGCAGTCGCTTCACGGAAAAGAAAGAAGTTTAGCCAAAATCAGCAGTTAGACTGGTTAAGCGGACCCCAGACTCCAAAGCTGAAAAAGCTTCGGATGCGACTTGGATTAACGCTGAGATGATGATGATGACTAAGACAAAAAAGTATATCAGACCGGGACCTGAAATTAATAATAATAATAATAATTTATTTGCAAGAATGTAGGTGTACAATAATAGTATGTTATTATTCCATTTAAACTTTGAAACCCCAATATCCTTCTAGGGAGTAGCTTAAAAAATGGTAACTTCTTATTATACTGGGATTAGCAATCGTTTTAAGTTTAATAAGTCAAGGAGTAAGAATTTTCATTCATACGAAGCAATCAATTAGAGCTGTACGAGCAATTTAACAGCTCCGTGTCTGAGTTTCTTTGAGAGATTTCTATAGATATTAGGTATACTCACGGTTGCCTGGCAATTTATCTTAGCCAACATCTTATATGTTAGGCAAAATCTTCACATGTACACCAAAACAATGACATTCATAATGTTAACACCAGAAATAAGGACAAACTATGAGCCACTTTTCACCGACTTCAAAAGGTTCATAACTCTTTTGTTGGGCTTGGTATAACTTTTTATTGCTAGACTTGCCTTACAATGCATTTAGAGCACAAATCAATTCCAAGCTCTGTTTAAATGATAAGAATAGCTGGTCGCTCTGATTAACTCAAGACAATGTTTGTGTTCCTTCTCTGGAATTAGCTTACTTACACGTTTTAAGAGTTCATATAATTTGCTTTTTAACAATGCATTAATATGCGAGGAATAAGGTTTTACTTATTTACATTCCATTTTAATGATATTTTATTTTTTGGTTTTTGCTTTGCTTATATTCTGGCGTGGCTAGCTGGTTTACTTAGCTAGTTTACTATCACCAATTGTTTACAATTTCTCTTGTGTTCATTACTGTACATACATGGTATTGTATATAGTAACGTGTTTTTTTTTTTTTAAAGAGCCGACAGCTGTGCTGCTGCGGAGTTTGTTCCGCTACTTCTTCTTCCCAGCAAAAGCACTAGGAAGTGGCGAAGGGCGGGTTTTTTGGGGGGACTGTCTTATGTAATATTGACGTTCAAAAAGTACTGATTCTCAGCACGTTTGTCTAATAGTCATCTGAACATCACGGTAAAAATGGGTTATATTTCACGATTTTAACGCATCATATTGCTAGGTAGAACTAGGGCCAGCGTTAACAGCATCCTTCAAGCCATGGCCGACAAGTACCATGCGCCGGTGCTTAGGCGCTGGTTAGCATTGCGGCATTATTAGTTTTTAAGTGTTACTAACCCTTAGTAGATAAGTTACTAACCATTGGACCATTGTTGCCTTTGAACAAAAAAAAAAAAAAAGTATGTATTTATTTTATTAATTAAGTTTCGGAATAAATCAAATGATAGGGGGGGGCACGTATAATCGGGTAAAAGTAAATAAGGTGTGAAGTTGTAAAAAAAAAACTTTTTTTTTTAATAGGAAATAAAACCACTTCCCGTTCCAATAATACTGGCATCATCATCATCATCGGAAAGCATGCTTTAACGTATATATAAAAGTTACACATACCTGAAACACGCCTAAAGACAGCTCGAGTGATGCTCGACACCCTAACTTCTCAACCTCAGCGTTAAGGGAGAACGCGCGCGTAAAAACAGTATAAAATCAGTATATATGAAAAGTAGGTGATTTTGGGGTTGGAAGGGAACAGTGTCATCGAAACGACTGCTCGCTTCTGAGAACTTACACTGAATGAGATTACCGGGAAACGGTTGCAAGTTGCGAGTCTGGCGACTGTGTTTAACAAACTGAAGCGCAATATTGTTATGGACGTGGTATTGTAATTGGGTTGCGTGTGCGGTAGTGGGTTCGAGTCCTGAGGCACATAAAAGTAATGAGACGCCCGTTCACGTGAGCGCGGTGGTGCTTCTCTCGCCCCTTGTATGGCGGTGGTATGCGCTTAAACAACTTATTGTTTGTAACGGTAATACTTTAATTAGATCTTAGAACGTTTTGATTCTTTATATTTATTTATTTAATAGTTTTTTTTTTATTATAATTTGGATGGATTACTATTTTTTATATTTGATAAGTAAGAAATTTTAATGAAATAACAAAACGAATTCACTAACTGACATAATATCTCATTTATTTTGAGCTATATATTATCATAGTAGGCACAAATATTACAAAAGAAAAATCTACAATATTAAAAAGAAAGCCCGCACAGCAATGGTTCAGGTACATATTATAATTTAGAAGAGTTACATTGGTACTTGCCTGACCTGAAATCGAAGGCGCACACTCATACTTGAGAGGCTGGTGTTTTAATCACAAGGCCACCACGACAAACCTACTGCGCCGCCTGCTGCGCCTAAGTACTGATAACCGCGCCCTAATTGTGTAACATACCATCAATAGCTTGGCTTTTATTTTGACAGGTCAACAAGGTTCATTGCGTCTTATACGTTTCAACAACGTCACATTTTTGGAACATATGGAGCTATGGATTAGCAATAAGATTCAAAATGGTTGAAATTGTACTAGTGTGTTACGTAATTAGGGTATAGATTATTTACTGCTATTTGAAGTAAATGCACTAATTAGGTTGTATCCTAAAAAATAATTTAATGTCCATCAGATAGATTTACAAAAAAACTAGCTTTCCGCCCGCGGCTTCGCCCGCGTTGAATTCTGTTATATCGCGCTTTTTAGATTCACCTCGGGAATATAATTTTTTTTCAATAAAAGGTAGCCTATGTCCTTTCTCAGGTTCTAAAGATTGTCATTGCCAAATTTCATCAAAATCGGTTGAGAGGTTTAAGCGGGAAAGCGTGACAGGCAGACAGACAGACAGAGTTACTTTCGCATTTATATTATTAGTGTAGATGGATATTGAACACGTACTTTTTATTTTTTCTTTCATTCAAATACTTAGAAGAATATTATATTGATTCTAAATATCGCATGACGTCACGCCGGGGTACAAAATATATCACGGCATGATGTAATTAGCCCCACTCCGAAACCTTAATACGCTACATCTCAGCGGTTTTTTGTAATTTCGACAAAATAAAAAATACGGGTCTTAATTTTTTTAAGACGGAATAATTATTTTTTTGATTTTCATACTTTGGATACATCCCTTTTGAGGTAGAGGACCCTTTAAAAGAAATGTCGTCATATTTTTCTATCATTCAGACGACACGGTTGGAAGAGTAGTTGGGCGATCGACTGCTGCGCTGCCTGTTGCGGGCTCGATTCCCGCACGGTACAAATAAGTATATAGTTGTTCAGAAACACACTCACTATACAGAAGTAATTCCTAGTGTGGGGCGTAATTTTTATTAAAAAAAAAAAACCGTTTTTATTTTAATATTTCTGGGGTTTATTCATAAAATATGATTAAACTTTAGTGACGTGAAAACGTCGAAAATGTATGGTTGAATAAATATAAATAAATATACTTATACGGACAAATCACACAGATTGAGCTAGCCCCAAAGTAAGTTCGGGACTTGTGTTATGGGATACTAACTCAACGATACTATATTTATAATATATACATATGTATCTATTATAAATATATAAACATCCAAGACCAAGGCCAATCAGGAAAATATCGTTTTCCATCATGACCTCCACGTCGCAGACAGGCGTGTTGACCGCTGCGCCACGGAGGACGACATTATTAAATAGTCGATAGTCACGAATTAACTTTAAGCAAAGTTTTTGAATAAAGAGGTCTATTACTAAAACTCCACTGTCTGTCTATCTGTCACCGGGCTGTATCTCATGAATCGTATAATTTAGTTTTTTATTCATTTTATTCTTAGAGTAAGCCTACATACTAATCCATACTAATATAATAAATGCGAAAGTAACTCTGTCTGTCTGTCTGTTACGCTTTCCCGCTTAAACCTCTCAACCGATTTTGATGAAATTTGGCACAAACAATCTTTAGACCCTGAGAAAGAACATATGCTACCTTTTATCTCGGAAAAATTTTATATTCCCGAGGGAAATCTAAAATGCGGGAAAGCTAGTATTACCATAAACATTTTTTTTTTTTATATTCATAAACTAGTGCTTGACTGCAATCCCGCCTGATGGTAAGCAGTGATGCAATCGTTGAATGTAAAGCGCACTAGTTTATTAAGCCTATTCACTTAAAAAACTTAGGAATAGGAAGGATGACGGCAGTTGAGCGAGGTGATGCAATGTTAAACCCAAGACCAACACGACCAAACGATGCTACGCTAGAGGGAGATTGATCTGGAGACTCTCCACGACCAAACTCCCGAGACAACAACATTTGGCGCATCGTACCCGCCACACATCGCAACACAACTGCTCAGACCCGTCCTCCGTACGGCTTCACCAGACATCATGCCGGAACACGACGAATCGCTTGGCGGCAAGACTTTGTCTGGTGGGTGGTAACTTCCGGCGGCAGCCTATGTTATGGCCTACCACCTACCAATTGGCAGCACAATTTGCTAACTAGAAGCTTCCACATAAACAACATTAGTTTTGTTTACGCGAAACTTGAACACAGTTTGTTCAGAATAAGCAACTGAATCAACTCCAATCATTTTTACACCATGTTATATTTTTTCCTAAATATATTTAGAAATTGTTGCAGAGTGGTTACCGAGCGGTTACGATAGTACAAGCGTGCGCGCCACAGTTGACGCCAGAGGTCAACGAACCGCGCTCGTTCTCCCGAGCGGAGCTTTGACCATATTTTTGTTGGGACAACCAAGTAGAATAGCAAGCTCATGACTTTGTGGCTTTTCAATACTTATATCTTTTGAAATTTTGTACGTAAATTCATTACTTACAAATACTGGACACGTATCAATAAAAAATAATGTTGTAAGTATATGTTCCTATATCTGGATACAAGAAACCAAGGAAAGAATAATAATTGATACTTAGTTGAAGCCTCCGTGGCGTAGCGGTAGCGGACGCGGCCGCTGCGCAAGGTGGCGCGGGTTCAATCCCCGCACAGTGCAAGTATTTGTATGCATGAATATAAATCTTTGCACTGGTCTGGTCGTGCCTCGGAAAGCACGTTAAGCCGTTGGTCCCGGTTGCCATACGAACATCTAGTGGCAGTCGTTACGGGTTGTTGGAGCCCTCAAAAGTCCAACAATTGGTCTAACTGCAATGCTTCGATGTCGCCTTCGGGTTGTGGAGATCAGACAGCAGTCGCTTCACGGAAAATGTCGAAGTTTAGCCATATCAGCAGTTGTACTGGTAAAGCGGACCCCAGACTCTAAAGCTGAAAAGGCTTCGGATGCGACTGAAATACCAATTCAGAAACGATGTATTTCTGTTGCTGGTATAACTACAAATACTAAAACCGACAACTCACATCTGTTTTGAATATTCTGTAAGTATGTACTCTGTCTATTCTAGCCAAATTTATTAGACACGAAATCTACTTAAAATAACCCTGTTTCCTTCGGCAGTCAGGTAAAAATAATCCGCCCGTAGCGAGGCGAGCACTCAAGCTTTAAGCTAATTTATCACTATTATTAGGCATTAGGTATCTCCGGAGAATCTTCAAAGTAATTTTCATAATTTAACAAGATAATTTGAGAAATTATAAAAATTTTATTTTATATTAAAATAGCCTTTTACCTTTTTTTACCTTTGAAATAGCAGTAAAAACTTTACTGAATACGAGCTTACGATACATTTTATGCATTCGACGCAAAAAGTGTGGTGACGAAAAAAGAAAAATAAAAATCATGGATTTGTAGAAATGAATGCCGCATCCAATTTTTCGCAAATCTTTGTTCGTCATGCCCTTGTCGTGCCCTCTACTTGCCCTTACATAAAAACCATCATTGTACCGAAAATTTCGGCGCTAACGCTGTATTTTTTAAGTCATTATAAAGGGTTGAAGTTGTTCGCAACACAAATGAATAGGTACAAACTATTAATAAGTAAGTTTTAGAATTTTTTTTCGTGTCGTCAAGATTAAAATATAAAAAGAAAATAAAATATCGATCAAAAATTAACGAATCTAGAAGTTATTAAAATAAACTTCCAAGAATAATCATCTAAAAATATTTGGGGATCGCATACGAAATACATATTACAATCCACTCACTAAATACGGCTTTTACGGCCTGGCATTAATGTGGCTGCAAATTAATCTTTCAGATCCTCGAAATAGGACTCAGTATACAACGAAAGAAGAAGTATTATCTAACATTAGGATAAACAATACTGAAGTGCCGCAAGGTAGCGAAATAGCTGATCGATACCGTAACAGTCTTTTTGTGAAAACTAATGTGAAATGACTTGTCGAATGAAAAAATCATTAGAAATTAGTCCGCGCCTGACGTAAATTAACGTATTTTTAGCCGCATCTTTTCAATCAACTCTAAACTGTCAATGGAGTACCTTAATTTGACAGTACTAAACTAAAATGTACCTTCTATCATTTGCATAACTTGAAGAAACAAAAAGTTGAACTCAACGATGTTATGTAAAAGACAATTAATTTGTTAGTTTAGTTTTTTTTTTATCCTTTTTATTGTACATATTGTGGTAATTGAAGGAGCTTACTTTACATAATCAGCCAGTAATGAAAGAGATTATGAGTAATGAGAGAGGATCTCACTCCTAGGGTAAAGCTCTCCTCTTAGTGAGAGGGGTGGACCATAATGTACCACGAGGACTCACTGCGGTTCTATAGATGACACGTGTCTTCGAAGTTTTGCCTCTAGTACATGTCGGCTTCCTCATGATCTATTCCTTCACCGTTTTGAGAGCAGTGGTGATGAAATCATACTAATATTATAAACTAGCAGCCGCCAGCGACTTCGTTCGCGTGGAGTTAGTTATGCTCCGGTCCTATTGATCGCAGCTTCATGTTATATAGCCTAAAGCCTTCCTGGATTAATGGGCTATCCAACGCAAAAATAATTTTTCAAATCGGACCAGTAGTTCCCGAGATTAGCGCGAACAAATAAACAAACATACAAACAAACTCTTCAGCTTTATATATTAGTATAGATGGGAAAGCGAGTTTGTTTGTTTGTTCCGCTTTCACGCCGTAACTACTGAACCGATTGCTTTGAAATTTTGTAGACGTAAAGTTAGAAGTCCGGATTAAATGATAGGGTACTTTTTATCACGGAAAAATTTTATATTCCCGAAGGAAATCTAAAAAGCGAGATATAAACGAACTCCATGTGGGCGAAGCCGCGGGCGGAAAGGTAGTGATATATATACACAAAGTAAAATCCCTGGTGGAGTTCGAACCTACGAATTACAATTTGTAGGTGAGTCGCGATCCATACCACTAGGCCACAGCTGCTCTAAATACTTTCTGGTCCCTTATTTAGTGTATGTCTTTTGTTGCAGATTCTCAAATAAATCTATACTATAATATATAAAGCTAAAGAGTTTGTTTGTTTGTTTGAACGCGCTAATCTCAAGAACTATTGGTCTGATTAGAAAAAACCTTTTTGCGTTAGATAGCCTATTAATCTAGGAAGGCTTTAATCTATACAGTATGTTAACTAACAGAGGGCGTTCCCGTTAACCCGAAATAGTATAGCATACATACATGCTAAAAAAAATATTTCCATTCGAAAACAAAATGTTTTAAAAAATAAGAAAATATTCAATAAAAATTTTAAATTGACATGTAAAAGAAACACACTGTACACGCGAACATGAAAGACGGCAACGTCGCAATTTATTTATACATGACGACTACTATTTTGATTTAAAACAGGAGGTTTCAAATTTATTTCCAATTAGATTTTTTTTTTATTCGGATTTTTTTGTGCTTATTTTTCTATGCCGATATTTTTATTTTAATCTATTATTGATATATATTAACGAGTTTAAGGGAACGCCCTCTGTTATTTAATATACTGTATATCATCACACTACGACCAATAGGAGCGGAGCATAACTAACTCCACGCGAACGAAGTCGCTGGCGGCCGCTAGTTATTATATAAAACGGCAATTACAAAGGTAATAAGGAGCGCATTATTCGTTGTGAAATACCTACTAGCTATATGTGATCGGAGAGAGCAATGCGAAGAAGAAACAAGTTAGTCCAGATAACCGACAAAACAAAACAAGCTTTATTAGCCTCTCAACAAATGAACGTGGGAGAAAACGTGTTCTGAGCGATCATAAACGTGAGGTAGGTCACCCTTAGGCTAGATGCAGCTATAAGTTTCCTAGGGTATATAGATTGCACCCAGCCGAGGATCGAGTAACATTGAGTGCGATTGGAGAAGCCCTATTCTAGCTGTAGACTGGTATAGAGACTCTTAATAATAATCAAGTCGATCGGTGACGTCTACACAAACGGTATTTAATTTTATATACACTTTTTTACCCGACTGCCAAGAAGGGTTATGTTTTTAGCGTGTATCTTCTATGTAATATTCTTTATTACCTTTGTATCTCCAGAACCGCTAAACGGTATTTCATATTTGAGGTATCGTTAGAATTGTCTTAATAGCCCAAGTGCTACTAGATAGTTGCTATTAAAAACATAAAAACCGCCCGCATAAACATCTAACGAACCGAAAAGGCAGAAACAAGTTGAACAATCGCAGTTGGGGGACTGTTCGATGGAACACTTGTTTCGTCATCATCATCATCAACCTTTTTTTTATCGTCCCACTGCTGGGCACAGGTCTCCTCTCATACAGAGAAGGATTGAGCGTAATCACCACGCTTGCTCAATGCGGGTTGCCGATTTCAGACTTAAAAGTCCAGGTTTCCTCAAAATGTTTTCCTTCACCTTCAGTCATTGGTGTCCAAGATATACTTAGAAAGTACATATAACTTTAGAAAAGTTACATTGGTACTTGCCTGACCTGGAATCGAACCCGCACACTCATACTTGAGAGGCTGGTGTTTTAACCACTAGGCCACCACGACATACGAACACTTGTTTATTTTCTATAAATTATAAACTAGTGCATGACCGCAATCCCGCCTGATGGTAAGCAGAGATGCAAAAGTTGATAGTAAAGCGCGCTAGTTTATTAAGAGCCTATTTAAGACACTTAAATTGTAGTCCGACAAAAACACCGCCGCTGGCAAATTGTTCCAGTCCCTCGATGTACGCGGTATACAAGAAGAGGCAGGAACTCGCCGTACGACGGGTTGTCCGATGACGGAAAGGAGATGGGGAATTAAATCATGTAATTCACTCGCACGCTCTCTAAAATGCATCCCGCTACAGCCTCCGTGGCGTAGCGGTAGCTGCCGCGGCCGCTGCGCAAGGTGGCACGGGATCGATCCCCGCACAGTGCAAGTATTTGTATGCATGAATATGAATATTTGCACTGGTCTGGTCGTGCCTCGGAAAGCACGCTAAGCCGTTGGTCCCGGTTTCCATACGAACATCTAGTGGCAGTCGTTACGGGTTGTTGGAGCCCTCAAAAGTCCAACAATTGGTCTAACTGCAATGCTTCGATGTCGCCTTCAGGTTGTGGAGGTCAGACGGCAGTCGCTTCACGGAAAATGTCGAAGTTTAGCCATATCAGCAGTTGGACTGGTAGAGCGGACCCCAGACTCCAAAAGCTGAAAAAGGCTGCGGATGTGACTGGGATTAACGCTGGGATGATTATGATGATGACTCTCTAAAATGCATCCTTTATTTGATATAATTACCTGTACTTTGATATTGCTAAATTAAATACACCGTCTTCCGGTGTATTTAATTACTGGGAGACGCAGCGTAGGGAGGCCCGCCAACTAGGTGGACCGATGACCAGTATGCCTAGTATGAGTTCATTACGAGACTCGATCATACACATCCAGCGCGTTTGTCGCTCTCATTGGTTGAGAGTTCTTACAGCCTTGAAGCGGGCCAATCGATGAGTCAAACGTGCTCGATATCGAAGATCGAGTTTCGTAATGAAAACTCATATTAGGCCTACTGGTGAACGGGCACTTGGAACACACGCAGGCAGTGATACGGGCAGCACAAAACCGGTCGTTGTGGGAAGCCTTGGGGAGTCTTTTGACCAGCAGTGAACCTTTATAGGCTGAAGAAGAAGAAATACACCGTGGAATTTTAGTTGTCTTACGACAGCCCACGTCATGTATCCAATGAATACTATACAAAAAAAAACTACATTGGAATAATAAAAAAAAAATGTAAACATCTTTTATTATTATGATGCATGACATAGTTTGAAACACCCTATATGAAAGCGCCGTCCAAGTCTTGCGTTCAAGGGCACGCGGAATGGAGCGGCAACAACACAGAAATCGTTAGAATGGAGCGGCGATACCACAGAAATCGTAAGAATGGAGCGGCGACACCACAGAAATCGTAAGAATGGAGCGGCGACACCACAGAAATCGTAAGAATGGAGCGGCGACACCACAGAAATCGTAAGAATGGAGCGGCGACACCACAGAAATCGTAAGATTGGAGCGGCGACACGACGCGCGGCGCGACCTTTAACAGAGTTCATTCCTCTAGCTGAAAATGAATAACTTGTAATCTATACTAATATCGACGGCCCCGGGGAATAAGCCGGTAATCGTAAAAATCAAATTTTATAGGAAAAATGATTTAGTGATTTTCGGGTATAACTTTTCAACAAAAGGTAATAATGACAACTTTGTTATATGACGTGAAAGCTATTTTATATCCAAACAGTTTATGGTATTAATAATAATAACAATAAATTCTTTATTCAACCTAACCATGACTCAATAATTTTCATAATACTTTAAACTATGTTAGTAACAATTTACAATTTAAATTACACTACAATATACAAACAACTCACACGAGTCACCGCTGCTTCACCTTATGAGATATGGTACAACAATGATTGATGTATGAGCAGTCCCGACGACCAGCAATCATACTCAGGACACTGTTGAAGCTGGCCCGCACCCTGCGCACCAGAGAAGCACACCTCTTCCGCATAGTCGCATAAAAGCAATCTACGTATGCGTCAGCAAACATCCCCGATGCGCTACAGAAGCGAGGCAGCCCCGCCAGTACCCTAAACGCATTATTATATTGAACGTGGAGAGCGCTGTACGACTTTTGAGTATATCTAGCCCAAAGGCTACACGTGTAGAAAGAAGTACAGTAAACTCGGAAGAGCGTGATCTTCACCTGAACGGAACAACGTGCAAACCTACGGGCCAGCATGTTCGCTCGAATCGATAACGCTCTCCGCTCCCGTTCAATGTCGTCATTGTCCTGTAGGTCAGGGGTCAATAAGTGGCCCAGATATTTAAACCTATACACTCTCTTTATTGGCATTCCATTGAGTGCAACAGGTGGTATAGCACCAGTGTTCTTTTCTTCAACCCCAAAAACCACGATTTCCGACTTTTTGGAATCATACGCCAAGCCATGTTGTTCTGCGTATCTTTCACAATGGGCCACAAGTTTTCTCAACCCACAGACCGACGCACATATCGTCTGCGTAGGGTGCCCTCTATCTGGCAGAAACTTTTTGCTTCGAAACCTATTTGGCATAACTCATTTCGCATAAACTTTTTTAAAAGAACATTGTTAAGGTATAAAAAATATTTAATATAATTGTTTTTTGGTATAATGTTTTTATGTTCGAATTTAAAATGGGATACTTTCAAGATGACAGAATTGTATTGGGCATAATTTAACTTTGTCAGAGTTACAATTTTGCATAATTTCGTTTAGCATAACGTTTATTTAGAGCGCCGATTATTTGGCATAATTTGAGTTAGTATAACGAATATCACAGTATTTCAATAGAAATAATTTTATTAGTCATGTTGGAAAAAAAACAATTGTTTTAAAAAATCACTATGGTGTCCTACAAAAGTTAGTGACAGAAATGAATTGCTGCAAAACCGACTTCACGTAGTCTTGTCTGCCCTACCCCTAGAGTGTAATCTAAACCCGCGAAGGCGCGGAGGGGCGACCCGGCCCGCGAGCTGAGGAGCAGGTGGTTTTAACGCACACCGCTGCTGCTGCTGGCACCACTGCAGCTTCGGCAACAAGCAGAAGCCATGTCTGCTGCATGTTGCAGGCTTGCTACATGCTTGCTGCATGTTGCATGCTTATATGCTGCATGCTTACTGCATGCTTACTGCATTATCTTTATCATGGATATGAAATGCATGCCAAAAGATGATTCTGGCTGTTAATTTTTTACGATATCATGGTTAAACTTATTGATTATTATGGAAATGAAATTTATGCCTAAAGATGATTCTGACTTACAGAATTATGGGTTTGGTGCATGGTAAATGAGTGTATGCCAAACAATTTTCTGCGAAAAGAGGTTTATGCTATCCGTTGCTATGCAAAATAAAATTATGACGTATAAAGTTCTGCTTTATAGGGTGGACCCGTCTGCGTAACTAATATTATTGACGCAGACACCATCTACATGACAACCGACTCTGGTGCAGCCAAGTTCCCCAATCAGCTCATTCACATAAAGGTTAAAAAGCGTAGGCGAACTTAACCCCCCCTGCCTCACCCCGCACTCCAACCTATATGGTTTAGACAGCTCTCCATTCCATCGCACATTGTTGATCCATACCAATATTTAAAGATGTTAAGGAGGTTTTTGGCAGGTTAGTGTTTTCCAATTTCTTCCATAACTTATTGTATGAAACCAGATCAAATGCCCTAGAAAGGTCCAAAAAGCAGGCGTAAAAGGGCGTCCCTCTCTGAGTGTAATACGTGACCGTATGCTTAATATTCAGCACTGTAGTCTCCGTTGACAGCCCAGAACGAAATCCGAACTGGTTATCGTTAATGCTGATGACAGAGTTCAACTGAGCGTTAAGCACATTGTCAAACACCTTTGACATCACCGTGGCAAGTGAAATCGGTCTATAATTGCCACTGTCTGCGAGGTCCCCAGTTTTGTTTTTAACAACGGGGACAACAACTGTACGCGTCATCTCATCTGGCATGTAACTATGATTCAAACAAAAGCTGTACAACATAGCAAGGACCCTCGGCAGATGTGGACCCGCATATTGAAGGTGTTTAATGCTTAACCCATCGTGGCCAGGGGACTTACCTCGCGTCATAGATTTTATAATTTTAGCTATCTCGGTAGCATGAAAATTAACCCGTAATTCCACCCCGGGTTTGAGCATCTAACACCACACATGTCGATCCTAGTGACGATTTTACAAAAAACCGTTCTTTAAAAAGGTTGCCAATTTCTTTTGAATCACTCACGCCGTCGACGCTCACAGGCACACTCGCTTTACTGTACAACCTATTAGTTTGCTTCCAAAAGCTTTTAAAATTGTGCTTAACATGACATGCCGCCAAGACATCCATTTTCAGCTGATCTTTATGATCTTGACACCGTTTGACACGTGACTTAAAAATTCTTCTACTAATACTCTTTTGTATTGAGCGTAACTTTTAAATGTACACAGAATTAGTTATTCACCAAAACACATAAAACCGAAAATGAATTCATTGAATTTTTAGGGTAAGGATAACTTACGATCTTGACTTATAATATTATTCCAGTAATGTTTAATTACCGAATTATTCTTGTTAATTTCTTAAAAATCGTAGACATAATATTGCTTTACTTGTTTATTAAACATGATTTTTCATTACAGAGAGAGATTGTAATGTTCAGTTACCGACTTATTGCGGTGAAATTTTAAATAATCAAAAAAAGGTAAAATTGCATAACCCTAATTTTATTGGGAAGTTTTGTTAGTCATATTTATTGTAATCATTGAAAACCATAATGTGTAGTAATTTTTACTATCGGTATCTTCGAGGAAATAATTAAAGAAAACTCACAATATAAATTGAAATTATAATGTTTATTGGAAGTTTATTGGAATTGAAATTATAATGTGAATTGGAATAAAACAGAATGTATCACAAATAACAGTCGATGAAAATAATATAAAAATAAAAAAAAGTAAGTAAAGTTGAAGCAAAAAAAAAAAACATGAAAGTATTATCATTGGTATAAACATTATGCTCATGTTCTATAATTACGATCGACACTCTTCTCTACAGAAATGAAAGATTCATATAATGCGTGGTAATACCGTGGAATCGCTCTACTATTGCACAAAGGCAGAAAATCTGTATGAAATGCTTTGCTTATAAGAAGAGGTTGATGATTAATATGATGCAATATCTACCCTCTTTTACGTAGAGCATCAGAAATAGTAAAATTGTGCACAGGGTACTAGCGCTTATAATAAAAAATGCCAATAGTAGATTGCGGATTACTTAACACTTTTTGCAGGCCAAATATAGCAATTGTGCTATCGTTTTTATCAATTGTCTTTTTATCCTCGTGTTTAATCAGCCGGATTTTCTCTTTTCAATTAAATGATATATATAGCATTCTTCTAAAGACCCTTTTCTGGTGTAGGTACTGGCATGCTCATATGCAAAACATGTAGAACGTTGATCTTTTTAGGCTTAAAAATGAGTAGCTTTTTGTGTTAAAAATTACTTCATACTAGCTTTCCGCCCGCGGCTTCGCCCGCGTGGAGTTCGGTTATATCGCGCTTTTTAGATTTCCCTCGGGAACATAAAATTTTTCCGGGATAAAAGGTAGCCTATGTTCTTTCTCAGGATCTAAAAATTGTCTGTGCCAAATTTCATCAAAATCGGTTGAGAGGTTTAAGCGGGAAAGCGTAACAGACAGACAGACAGAGTTGCTTTCGCATTTATAATATTAGTATGGATTGTCGTTTTATCGTCATTTTAACTTCAACATAATTTTATTGTGGAAACCAATCAGTGTATAAACAGTCCAACCAAACAGTGTTTTTTTTTTTTTACAATTTTCCTCCAACATAATCGGAGTCATTTTTGTGCTATTCTATTTCTACTCGCTCGTATGCCTCTCGTACTTTTATTCCTCATACTATCTCTTTTTTTCATTCATCATATCTTTTTTTTCTCGAGGTCGGTATAGACCATCTAGCTTATATTATTTTTGGGTTTTTTTTTTTTGGGTAATAATTGGATAACACACGAAGATACTTTATATTTAATTAAGTACAGTACACAACAAATAGAGCACGTTTTTATATTAAGCAACCCTCACTGGGCGTGTATCTATAACTCGAGAGTTACTCTCTATACACGTAGTTTTCTTGGCTACTTATTTCTCTCAATGCACTTCTTTGCCGTTGCTTTGCAGTACTTTAAAAATGTTCTTCTCGTTTTGCTGTCTTTCATTAATTGACTAAAATTTTCTGCCCTGACCACGGTTTCCATTTCCGCCTCGACTCGTAGCCTGTCAATACCGTTTGTTGGGCACTCCACTAAAATATGCTCAACACTTTCCTCTTTTTCGTCATCGCAGACGCACATCGGACTCTCCCTACACTTGAATCGGTGTAAATACTGGGAGAATCCGCCGTGTCCCGTCAGAACCTGCACAAGAATTGGGTCCATTTTTATTGTTCTGACGATTTTGTATGCCTCCAGCACATCCGGGAAGAAAAGTCTGGTCACTGCCGCGGTATGACCATCCTTATAGCGACGATTCCATTCGATAAGCGTCTCCAGACGAATCTGTCGCTTAACAAATGATATCGGGCACTGGTCATAATCAGCCCGCCTCTTGATCTTAAGTGCCGCTTCTTTTGCAAGTGTGTCAGCCCTCTCATTTCCCTCCAAACCCACATGAGCTTTCACCCAGAACAGCTCAATATTCTGGGTGCGTGACTGAGCTGTATTGATCATATTTCTAATTTGTACTGCTAGGGGATGGAAGGAAGCACTATCAACGACTGTCTCGAGTGCAGACTTTGAGTCGCAGTATATCCGCGTGTGCGGCGCGGCTCTTTTAAGCACCAGTTCGGTGGCCTTGAACAGGGCCCACATCTCCGCCTGGTAGACGGAGCAGAAAGACTCCAGCTTGGCCTTGTGGTTACAGATCTCTCGCCCCTCCCTCCACAGCGACAGAGCTGCTCCCACCTTTCCCTCGATTTTTGAGCCATCTGTATAAATATCTTCCACATTCTGAGGTCGGTCTGCACCGTCATCCAGTCTACCAAAGGTCACACTAATCTGTTCTGCCGGGTGCGGCAAGTCCGCAAAAGCCACCGGTCTCTCAACCTCACGATCCCCTATCACCCTCTGGGAGTACCCTTTCTTAATTTCATAAAGCTGGGCTGCTTCCCGGATCCTAAGATCCAGGGGTAGAAGCCCAGAGAGTACCAGGGCCGAGTGCAGAGACACTGTCCGGTAGGCTTTTGTGATCTTACGGGCAAAACCACGCTGCACCGCATTGAGCTGCTTCCTCACGCCCAATTTCTCCACAGCTGGTGCCCATGCACTGGAGGCGTACATTACGATAGGCTCTATAACTGCCAGGTACAGGGTTCTGATTATCTCGGGGTTTAACCCCCAGTGGACCTTCGCGGCTCTTGACAGTCTATGATAGAGACCTAGTACCTTACGGCACACATTCGACACGTGTGTGTTAAATGTGAGTCCATCGTCAACTGTCAGGCCGAGAATTTTGATTTCCTTTGATATGCCAACGCGTACCCCGCCCATGGTAAGAGCTGGGGTGTCGTATTTACGTTTTCGAGTAACAGTCATAGCTTGCGTCTTACTGGGTGCGAATTTAAGCTTATTTCTGACACCCCAGCTCCGAACATGCTCGAGAGCCACGTTGGCACGCCTCTGGACTTCTGACCCACTGTCACCGGAGACAATCAGCACCACGTCGTCTGCGAAAGCCTGTACGTGTTCTCCCATCTGTTGCAGTTCGTTCAATAGCCGGTCCAGCAAGAGATTCCAAAATGTTGGACCCCCTATTGAGCCCTGAACACATCCCTTTTCCGTGTTTCGTAGGCTCTCTGCGCCCCCATACCTTACCCTAACCTTCCTCCCCTCCAGGTAACTATCTACCACTCTCCTCAGGTTAATTGGACAACCAACCTCTGCTAGCCTGCATCTGATGGCTGGCCACCAGGCACCATCAAAGGCCCCCTCTATGTCAAGCGATACTACCAGTGTAATTTTCTTGTACACAAGTTGCTCTCTAATGTATTTCATCATGACATAGAGGGAGTCTTCCGTACTCCTCTGCGGTGTGAATCCGAATTGCTGGTCATTGGTCCTACCGAGGGTGTGCCATCTTATCCGTTTTATGACCATTTTCTCGAATATCTTCCCAAGAACCGACAAAAGACCAATCGGCCGATATGACTTGGGAATTGTGTAGTCGGATTTCCCGCTCTTCCTAAGTATAACTACAACAGCCTCCTTCCACGCAGCCGGGAAATGATGTAGAGCAAAACACTTATTTAGCAAAGCAAGAAACAGTTCGGAGTTTAGGGAAATTGCCGCGCTGCAGATATCCGCTGTCAATCCATCAGGTCCGGGGGCCTTCTTTGGGTTAAAACTAGACACAGACCACTTCAGTTCTTCAGCTGTAAATGGGGGATCACATGGGTCACCTTGTTTCTCCACATTTATGCTGGCAGCCATATTTCTGGTTTGTTTGTGATCTGCGTTGTCCTCCCCAAGTTTGTCATTCGGGTAGAAAGCCTTTGCCAGAAGGCTTGTGGACTCGGCGCCTTCAAGAACCCTACCCTCCAGGACAAGCGGCGTATCCTCATGACGGGTAGCGGTACTGTTGATGACACGGTATATACCAGCCCACATCGTCTCCCTCTCCTGTTTCTCGCAAAAGGTTTTCCAACTGGCGATCTGGGCGTTTTGTGCCTCCGCTAAGTACTCCTTCTTCTCCTTGAGGTATTGCTCCACCACCCACTGCCGGCGCGTCGCTGATGCGCATGCTATTCGGCGCTTCTTTCGAGCCACTTCCCTCTTCTTCTTCCACAGTTCCTCCGTCCACCACGGCAGCCCCGTTCGTTTTTTAACCTTTATCTTCGGTATTGTTTCTGAGCTAGCTGTGTCTATTGTTTCTATGTATTTATTTATTTTATTTTCTAATTCTACAACATTACTAATTTTTCCTATTTCTTCTGCACTCAAATTTTCTACTTCCCAAATTCGAGTCAGTTTCTCACGAAACTGACCCCAATTTGCCTTCTTTGTGTTATATTTTCTTGTGTTACTCTTTATAGCTATTCCCTTTGATTTTTGTAGCGTTAGCTCGAAAAGGATTGTCGCGTGGTCGGACACCGTAATATCTGTGGCTATCCTCCAGTTACAAACGCGTCCCAATATAGCCTCCGAGGAAGCCGTAATGTCCACGTTACTGGTGTACCTAACCCCCCCTCTGTAGGTATCGAACGTGGGTTCGAGTCCTTGATTCAAAATGTGCAGGTCCAAGTCGTCCAACATGCCAGCCACTTCTTCTCCCCTTTGATTTACCTCTTTGCTTCCCCACCACGTGTTCCAAGCATTTACGTCTCCTCCCAAGATGACATTTCTCGCACCGACTTCCCGCACGATTTTAACGATCCGGTCGATGTAAGGATCCAATGGTCTGTCTCCCTCGAGGTAGATCGAGATCACCACTATTTCCCACGCACTCGTTCTGAGCTTAGCAACGGCAACGTTCTCCGTTATCAGCGTAGGATATTGGGCGACATCGATTGTCTCGTCAAAGACAAGTACAGCTGCTTTAATGACAGAGTCCTCTGTTCTTGTATTGCACTGTACCACTCTTACACCGGGGTAACTCCTCATCTCCCCCAACGTGCCGATGTAAGGCTCTTGTACAAGTGCAAAGGAGACCTTCCTGTTCCCAGCTTCATTTATAAGTTCAGCGGTCGCTAACTTGCTTCGTTGCAGGTTCGACTGTAGGACTTTGTATCTACCGGGAGCTTCTGTATTGTAACTGTTTGTCTCCACCTGGGTGCCTTTAGCAATACTGCACTGCGGCTCTTGCTAGGGCCTCCCAACGCCTTCTGACTGGACATTCCTCACTGAAGGCATTGTGTTTTGCTTGCTCTATCTTTGCGTTCCTACAGTTAATGCAGCTTGGCGGGAGTCCACTCAGTCTCTCAGTACACTCTGATCCCAAGTGCGGGCCCCCGCAATGACTACACAGATCCACAGGGTCGCGACAAAAGCGCTTGCTGTGACCGTATCCTAGGCATCTCGCACACTGAATCAGAGGTGACTGATCGAACACCTTTACCTTTTGCATGTCCAGGTGGATTGCTCCAGCTTCTATGAACCGCCTCCATATTTCCGGTGACGTCTTAATTATTACGTGTTCAGTAAGTGAATTTCTGGCCCTCTTTCTAAACTTTACTTCCATTCTATCTTCATCCCCCTTCACTCCTCTGAGTAGGTGACCATTCTGCTTCTTAATCCCACTTATAACATCTTCATTTGTATTGAATAACCAAACAGTGTACATCAGTGTGTAAATAAATAAGTAGTAAAAAAGTTCCGTTTCTGTAAAAAAATATATACGAACTAGCTTTCCGCCCGCGGCTTCGCCCGCGTGGAGTTCGGTTATATCGCGCTTTTTAGATTTCCCTCGGGAACATCAAATTTTTCCGGGATAAAAGGTAGCCTATGTTCTTTATCAAGGTCTAAAGATTGTCTGTGCCAAATTTCATCAAAATCGGTTGAGAGGTTTAAGCGGGAAAGCGTAACAGACAGACAGACAGAGTTACTTTCACATTTATAATATTAGTATGGATGTAATAAAGAGGAAAGATCAGTAAAATTTCTCCGAAATTCCGGAATTGCACGCTCTAATCATGGACAAGGTAGGTATTCTTTAAGACTTTTATTCGTACATACCTCGTAAATTATAATCAGTTATTGCTTCGATGGATCGTGCTTCTATAGATTTGATCCCTTGCCCGATATTAGCAAAGTAAGTTTAGAACATAAAAACACATTAAGTAAAAGTCAGATGAAGTATTTTTTCATTGAAAGGGTAAGGTACAACTGTAGCACAACCAATTCTCGCCTGGTATGTTAGGTCATTTTTGATAAGTGATGAGCTCTTTCTTACAAAACTTCACAATTCCAGGCTTCAGGCAGACACCTACTGAGATTTTTTAATAAACCTAATATCGTCCGTAGTAACGTCGACCTCCGTGGCGCAGCGGTCAACACGCCTGCCTGCGACGCGGAGGCCCCGGGTTCGGTCCTCGGCCAGGTCATCATGGAAAACGATCTTTTCCTGATTGACCTGGGTCTTGGATGTTTATCTATTATATTGTCGGTATATATTTATATATTTAATATCGTTATATCTGGCCCAGGAATTGGAACCCGAGACCTCTTGCACAAAACTGTACGCATTGCCACTAGTGTTGCCCAAATTCAGTCTTGGTCTTGCAGTCTTGGTCTTGTTCTTGCGTTTTTGCAAGACCAAGACCAAGAACAAGACCGCGTATTTTTAGCAAGACCAAGACCAATACTGACCGTGCAAGACTTGAGCAAGAACAAGACATAGCCTGCAAGACTCTTGCGTCTTGCAGCTAGGACTTAGCGCTATTTCACTGAGTAGTTAGGTGTAACAGTTCAGTGTATAGGTAGGTACGCTTAGGAATTCTATGAGACGCAAAAAACTGTATCAAAGAATATGAAAAACTGGACCTATGCGCATTACGACTAATACCATATACATAGCGAATAAAAAAATATCTATTAAAATCAAACTGAGTGCATGCATAGTTATGTTTTAACCATCGGCACAGGTTTTGTACTTACTTCTCAAAGAAATTTGCCGCTTTTCGGAAGTACATGATTATGATACACGCGCCGGCGGCTTCTTTTGAAATCTAAAACAATCGTTGCCGCCACGCCGAAATCATAACATTTGACACTATTTGATTGCCGCCATAGGGCGTAAAAATAATGCAAAATAATTTCGAATTTTAAGAGTACCTACAGGTGTTCTAAAGGATAAATAAGTTTCAGAGTGCTTAGAATGAAAATGAATACATTATACTGATCACGCAAGTAGTATTATGATTAGGATAAAATGGTAAGGATAGGTAGTAGATGTCATATTAATTCATTCTAGTAAGTATATATTATAATATTGATTACTTATATGGTTTTAAACTAATTACTTAGGTACTATTATTGTACATTTAGTCATTATATTTCTTAAGTTTTTACAAGAAAAAATAGCAAAGAAGTGTTCAAATATCACCCGTTTAATAAATATTGTAGCCACTTTTAAATATACTTGAAACGTGTAAAAAAAATCTACAAAAATTTGTTTTTTTACATGTTTTAGCAAATGTAAGCTTATAAATCATAAATGTTTATTAAGAAACAGTTAATTCCATGGAAAACGACATATAGGTCAGTTGATTTTTCGAATTTCTTATCAAATCTTCAGTTATTTATTAATCTGCTTGATCTTTACTATGGCTATGTTAATTCAAGCTCACAATGTTCCAATTCTAATACGTTTTTCCAAGATTTAAAGTAAACTTTAATAAATAGTAATAGACTAATAGGTAATTGCAAGACTTGCAAGACTCTTGCTGCAAGACCAAGACCAAGACCAAGACTGGGAGCGCAAGACCAAGACCAAGACCAAGACCAGGTGTATTGGCGCAAGACCAAGACCAAGACTGGCTAAGTCTCGTCTTGTTCTTGCATTTGGGCAACACTAATTGCCACCGTGTTCTGCATTCTTATCTTGTGCGAGATTCGAACACGCAACATCTGTTGCATGTTCGCCCTGTGGCAGTAGTAGAGTGGGCTAAAATGTTCATCAAAATATAATAGATACCTATAGTATGTTAACTAACAGAGGGCGTTCCCGTTAACCCGAAATAGTATAGCATACTTACATGGTAAAAAAAATATTTCCATTCGAAAACAAAATGTTTTAAAATTTTTTCCAATATGAAAATATTCAATAAAAATTTTAAATTGACATGTAAAAGAAACACACTGTACACGCGAACTTGAAAGACGGCAACGTCGCAATTTATTTATACATGACGACTACTATTTTGATTTAAAACAGGAGGTTTCAAATTTATTTTCAATTATAATTTTTTTTTATTCGGATTTTTTTATGCTTATTTTTCTATGCTGATATTTTTATTTTAATCTATTAATGATATATATTAACGAGTTTAAGGGAACGCCCTCTGTTATTTAACATACTGTATATCAAAATAATAATACCGCCACTTATACAAACGAATGTACTTACATAATTATAATTTAAATACATTGTTAATTTAATGACGCGCTTGTATCGCCTCTCATTTAAGACTGGTACAGTGCCCAAGTCCTGGAAGCTTGCCAACGTGCAGCCCGTGCCCAAAAAGGGTAGTCGTACCGATCCTACCAACTATCGGCCGATTTCAATAGCCTCCATACTCTGCAAGATTATGGAGCGTGTACTGAACTCGCGTCTCTTGGCTTACCTGGAAGGTAACGATCTCCTCAGTGACCTACAGTACGGGTTTCGAAGCAATCGGTCAACTGGGGACCTACTAGTGTATGCCACTCACTTGTGGGGCGAGGTCCTCGAGAAAAATGGGGAAGCGATTGCCGTCTCCCTTGACGTCTCGAAGGCCTTCGACCGGGTATGGCACACTGGCCTTTTGAGCAAGCTTCCAGCGTACGCCATTTCCGCTGGCCTGACTGGCTGGGTAAAAGACTTCCTGTCTGAACGGTCCCTCCGAGTTGTTGTCGACGGTTGTTCATCGGAGCCCATGTCGACCAATGCCGGTGTTCCTCAGGGGTCTGTTCTCTCTGCACCTCTGTTCCTGCTGCATATAAACGATCTGCTGGTGCCCGGTATGCAGATGACAGCTCAGTTGTGGAGAGATACCTGCCGGAAGCTCGGGCTTGTAAGGAATCAATCCGGTCCGAAAGAGAGGCCATAGAGCGTACGAGTGCTGCACTTCAGGCAGTCTCCGTATGGGGTAAAGCCAATCTTGTAGCATTCAATGCCGCCAAAACACAAGCGTGTCTTTTCACCGCCAAAAGGAGTCCGTGCACCTTGGCTCCTACTTTTCAGAATGTATCCTTGGAGTGTACCGACCGCCTTCAGCTTTTAGGTGTTGAGATTTCCTCGAACCTCAACTTTGGGCGGTTCATTGAGTCCAAGGCCAGAAAACTTGGCGTCATCGCAAAGGTCCGGCGGTACTTCACACCGAAGCAGCTTCTAATGTTGTACAAAGCACTGGTCAGCTCGTGTGTGGAGTACTGCAGCCCCATTGGGCTGGTGCTGCGAAATGCCACCTAGCTACTTTGGATTCAGTGGAGAGGCGTGCGAAGAGGCTGATTGGGGACCCAAATTTAACTCGAAACGGTCTCCAAAGCCTGGAGCACAGGCGTAGAGTAGCCAGCCTTTCGGTCTTCTATAGGATGCATTCTGGTGAGTGTGCAAGGGAATTGCATTTAAATCCCCCATCTCCGTTCCACCATCGGACGACCCGTTGTATGGCGAATTTCCACCCTTACGCTGTTGACACCACTGCGATCCGAACGAAGAGTTTCGCTTCCTCTTTTATACCGCGTACATCGAGGGACTGGGACAATTTGCCAGCGACGGTGTTTCCGTTACATTACAATTTGAGTATATTCAAGGCTAGAGTGAATGGGCTCTTAATAAACTAGCGCGCTTTGCCATCAATGCTCGCATCACTGCTTACCATAAGGCGGGATTGCGGTCAAGCGCTAGTTTATAACTTATATAAAAAAAAAAATACGAATGGCGGGCGTTTTGGGGACTGTCTTATGTAATATTGACGTTCAAAAAGTGTCGATGGGTGGGCGTTTTGGGGGACTGTTTTATGTAATATTGACGTTCAAAAAGTGCTGATTATCAGCCTAATTTGAATAAATGTCTTTTTATTTTGATTTTTATTTATGTTTCGATACTTACTTGTTGCAATATGATCTTCAGTCTCGTTAATCATTAACAACATTCTACTGATACTAGTAGTAGGATGCGTTACTTTAGAAACGTGTCCTTGACTCGTCGAATTTTAGTAAGTTAACTCCAATACGTACTATAAGGTATCTATGTCCCGGATGATAACAGTAATAGTGCATTACTAAAACTGACTTCATCAAAAGTCACCATAATAAACCTGTAATCGCATAAACCAGAAATTTGGCCGAAATATTTTACGGTAATATTACTTTGCCTAGATGTAGCCGCAAAACTTCATTGGTAATAATGTGTAATGTTTTTCTAGTTCATAAACAATGGATAATTTATAAGGAAAATCGTTGGAAATTACCGTAGAAAAAAACTGATAAAAATTGCTTAGGTGTATTCCAACATTTCCGACCCATAGACACCGAAAATGTTATAACAGTAATAAGTCAGTAATAATGCAATACAGGTTTATTCCTTGGGGGCATTGATATATAAAGCTGAAGAGTTTGTTTGTTTGTTTGAACGCGCTAATCTCAGGAACAACAGGTCCGATTTGAAAAATTCTTTTTGCGTTGAATAGTCCATTAATCCAGGAAAGATTAAGGCTATATAACATCACGCTGCGACCAATAGGAGCGGAGCATAACTAAACCACGAGAATGAAGTCGCTAGCGGCCGCTAGTATTATTTATTTCGTGTGCATATTTCGATACGGAAATAGTTACCCTTTAATTTAACAATAAAGACCTTTTTTTATTTTTTCCCCACACTAGAAATTACTCCTGCGTCGTGTTTATAAATATTTAGACACATACATAAACATCACGCCGGACTCGGAGCCGGTAGGCAATACAAATACCTTTCCGATCGCTCAGCCGCAGCGCCGGCCGTGTCGTCAACACATCATCATCATAAAGTCATAAATATTATTATTAATATAATTCATAACATATCTGACGGGCTACAAAGCCACGGCAGACGTAGCAGTACTTTCAGTGTATGCTTATATTAAACTAGCGGCTGCCAGCGACTTCGTTCGCATGGAGTTAGTTATGCTCCGCTCCTATTGGTCGCAGCGTGATGTTATATAGCCTAAAGCCTTCCTGGATTAATGGGCTATCCAACGCAAAATCGGAATTTTTCGAATCGGATCCGTACTTCCTGAGATTAGCGCGTTCAAACAAACAAACTCTTCAGCTTTATACAATATGTTAAGAAAACCCTGTCCGATCCGTGAAGGTATTGTTAGGTATCGATAACTGATTCTACTAATGCCTACAAAACCTGGCTAAACTTAAAAAAAATTTCCCCCTAAAAAATAAATAACTTAAATAAAATACATAGGTAATTTCATGGCAACACAGGCACAGTTCATAACCTCAGTTGACCTCATGCATGTAGGTATAGGTAATTTATTTACGTTTATCGAGTCTCGAAAGAAATAATGATACTTAGGCAGCTCGTGAAAAGAACTTTTTTTTTTAAGTAGGAAGGTCGTCTGACTCTCCAAATGTATCATTTCATTCGATGAGCTGATTGCTTGCTTGCTTGATTGGGCTGTGGCGGAGATGTTGTTCCATATTTCGTTTACTAATAACGATACAGGCCCAGCTGGCACCGTCGCACGAGATTAGCACGGACATGCACACAAATAAAAATCAAGTGGTGTCAAATCCGCGCTGGCCACAGTTGGTCCACCCTTACCAATCCACTGCTCGCCGAACTAATAATGGAGGTACTCACGTACAGGACAAAGATATGGTGACGCACCGTCATACTGGAACCACATTGACCACATTGACCACAATCACCTGATCACAAAACAGCAGTTGCTTGCTACCTTCCATCAGCATGTTACATTACTCTACATTAGGAAACGACATGATCACACAATACACGAATAGTCTTCACTAGAGCGATATTCACGCGCAACTGATAATTTAAAGTAAAAATGATTTTTATTTTATAAAATATTACTTACCTACGGGGCTGCTCGCGGCATCCTTTGAGTAAATAGGGATGTGTAAGTAATCAAAATATTGATTTTCGATGGAAACAATTTACTTGTCTATTTTTGTTATCGATTTAGTATTGTAGTTTCTCATTCTCATTCTAGATTCAACATCGCATGGAATTGTTTAGAACTTTTACAAAACTTAAATTAGTTAGGTACACTGCTGTAAACGAAAATCATGCCAAATTTTTAATTTCAGTTTCTGTCTCAAAATCGATGATATTGAAATTTTACTAAAATTGTGTTTCATAAGTCCTTCTCGTTTCGAATTTCGAGTTTCGATTAATTACTAATAACATTATTATAACACAAGTATTAGTAAACACTAATACTTGTGTTATAATAATGTTATTAGTAATTAATCGATAAACAAACAAAAGTACTTTTACCATTGGGTAATCTGTGTTTTTAACAAATCATTCAACCAGATACAAGTTTCGATTAATAGAGATAAAAACTTTACTGCGCAAAAATTAGTGCATCACTAGTTATTTCTTTTACGCTGCCGACAAAGGTCACGCGCGACGCCGCCAAAGAAATAAATAATCTAACAAAACATTAAAAGGAAAGCCGACAATTATACCGCCTAAAAAGGTGTTGTCATTTTTTTAAAAACACCAAATTTTGGGGAAGTTAGCGTAAATTCGCGGGGAAAAAAGATAGTTTCAAAATTGATTAGTATTGTTACTATGATGATTATGCAAAATTTCAAATTTTATTTGGTCATGTGATTGCCTAACCTTTATTATCCTTATGGGTCGGACAGGGTTTTCTTTACATATTGTATATTAGTATAGATACAGATGCGTCGATTGTAGACACGCTGTAGGTACCGCTATTGAGTGAAGTTGCCCCACAGGCTGCACGTGTAACCAGGAAAAGTAAACTTTTCGTAGCCTTGAACGTTATTCAAAGCTTTTAAAAGAGTCCTTAACGGGCTTCGTACATCACGCAATCTTGCAGGCTAGTAGTATAACGTTATGGAGCAACTCGTCGGGTTCCGTAAAAATAAACAATTCAGCTGAACTGCTTTCGGGAAGCTACGTAGAATCTTCTCGTTCCAAATACCGCAGTGTCTCAAGACAAAAGTCTTCGACGAAAAATGAAGGTCCATTTTTAGCGACCACGTCTCAAATCCATAAGGAGGTTCAAGGTCACTCAAAGGGCAATGCAGTGGGCTATGCTTGGGGTTTCACTGCCGTAATCGAATCAAGATTTAGGAGATCCGCAGAAGAATGAGAGTAACCGACATAGCCCGCCGATGGCTAATGCCGATGGGCCGACGGGTTCTCGAGTGGCAACCACGTACCGGGCGACGCAGTGTGGGTAGGCCCCCGACAAGGTGGACCGACGACCTAGTGAAGGTCCGGTCGTCGTGAAGATCCTTGGTGATGAAAGGTAAAAATGGTACCCTATTACTATGTTCTATGTTATTGGTTTGGTTTCCGCACTCAGTCCCTCCAGCGGACCATTGTGCGTGTAACCCTATTACTAAATCTCCATTGTCTGTTTGCCTGGCTGCATCGTGGATCGTGACAGGTAGACAGTTGAAATTACACAAATGATGTATTACAAAACAAAATATATAACTTGTAATTTAAAAATTTCTTCAACCGTGATGTGCATTTTTAACCGACTTTAAAAAAAAGGAGGTTATCAATTCGACCCGTATGTACCTAAGCCAAATTTCAAGTGTATGTACCTATGTATGTATGTTTTTATGTTTGTGCGCACATATTTCCGGAACTACAAATCCGATTTCAGTAATTCTTTTGTTGTACCATGTATTGTTCAACTTAGACAATACTTTAAGTTTCATCAAAATCGGTTCAGTAGTTTTTGAGATAGGGATTTTTTTCGTAGTGATGAGTAACATATTCTAACATGGGTTATGGCTGCCACCATTGTTATGAGGCGAAATAAAAAAAAAAAAATACAAAAAAAGTAGAAACCGACTTCAAAAAATCAATGTGTCTCGCTCGAGGTTTCAATCGTTTAGGTCGCCACCGACTTCCAGAACCATGACAAAAGTAAAATTATTTTTTCCTTTTAAGTGTTTTTTTCAAGTCGGTATGTATTTTTTGTAAAAAGATTTTTGGATGGAATGTTAAACTCGGGTCAAGAGACGTTACCTGATAGAAAAGTCGTGAGACGGAGGGAGAATAGTCCGCCGAGAATATTGACACAACTACCTATATTATCAAGTATTCACAACTTTTCATAGTTCATTTTATATAAAGTTTTTAACAAGAACCACTGAACGGGGGTCGGTACTAGCGGAAGAATTTAAAAGATTGCTGGTACCAGCTGTGTCGATCGATTAATAAAGCATGATAACGACGATAACACACTTTGTTACAACCCCTTCCCTACTCCTCGTGGTGGGACTCAAATGCCAAAACTTTTTTCCGGTGCCGAGGAATTTGCAAAATAGGTATTTGAAGAAACTATTGCCGTCGCGCTGCTTCCAACCTCTCCCGGTAAAGTGCGAGTGCGAGTTGCAGCTCAAGCTGATTTTACATACAAAGACGTTGACCAAAAGACGTTTCGTATTCCGCTGTTTTCTTTTTCAACACATGACAGATCTCAATTATATTTATATCAAATTTTAGAAGAAAGTTATACCTATGCTTCCATTATTTTCTTTTTTGTCAAAAACTTATCACGTTTGTCTAATAGTCATCTGAACATCACGGTAAATAAGGGTTATTTTTCGCGATTTTGAGGAATCGTATTTCTTCTACTTATTAATTAATACAGTTTTCGGAAAAAATCAAATAATAAGGGTACGTATAATCACGGTATTAAATTGTAGAAAAAAAAATTGCTCTACAAGCATTATCCACAAAGAAAACAGCGGAATACGTTTGTATAGAGAAAGCCCCACTAGAGTTCCCTCTTAAGACGACGTCCTTAATAAAAGTTAGGTAGTTTTAGTTTAGCTCACTTTAAAAAATACGTAGCCCCACATTTCCTCTTTATCGTGAGTGCATTTAGAAACATTTAAACTCACAGACACAAACAAACAGACCCGGAACAACTACTTGTAGGTCATACAAAAATTAGTTCCGCGCGGGAATGGAACACACGACACTGAGCCAGCAGTCAATCGCTTTACCACTGCGCCAACCATGTCGTGGAATTCTTAACCAACAATTTTTGTTACACCAAGTGTATGTATATGAATCATAATTATGCAATATGTAAAGAAAACCCCGTCCGACCCATTAGGATAATATAGGTAAACACATGTCCAATAAAATATTCAATTTTACATACTCATCATAGTATAATACTAGTGAATTTGGATATAATTTTTTTTCCGCTATTTAATTCCAACTTCTCCAAAATATTTTTTTTTTTTAAAGTGACATCATTTTTGACTGTATTATTATGAACGAATAGCGATTAGAGCGCGTGCCCTGCCCCCTTCGCCCGCGCGTGTGTTGCCCACCTCACATGTATTTAGTTCTTTTTGCATTTTTTTTTTTAGTTTCGCCCTGCTTTGTAGCCTTTAGTAGAATCAGTTATCGATACCTAACAATACCTTCACGGATCATACAGAGTTTTCTTTACGTATTGTAAAATCGCCGACTGATGTTATAGTTTTCGTAATATTAAGTACTACTTATGTCAAAACGAGGGAAAAATGAGGTCCTTTACTAAACTTTAAAAGCTGTCTTAGTGAGCTTTAATAGTATTAGTGCTAGGTGCTTGAATATTAGATGTTAAACTTGTACCGAGAAACAAGTATAATAATTGAAAGAAAAGACCCTGCGAGAAGAGATCCTGGTGCTAAAGCATCATGAAATAATATAAAACAGATATAAATAAGTACCTACCCACATTTGTAAAAGATTGTATTCATGTTAATCGAGGTGAGGGCACCGAATCACATTCAGTGCGGTGGACCTTTCGATTGCCTCCGTCACAATAGCATATCCTGCAGTTGAGAGCACAGGCCGGATACACATCAGCATTAAAGACATCATTTGTCATACTGTTGTCAGTTTCAGGATGTCAGCTATTTTAAAACCCAATGGCTTGGAACGAGGCGATGGGAAAAGAAATAATAGAATGTTCTACAAGTTGCTCAGACCTTTGGAGTGGGATGAAACAGGTTTCAATACCCTTGCGCCATCCTATCTCCCTAGCATGGTGGGCTGTGTTGGAGTGATTTTCGCTGCTGCATTTTTTTGCACCAGCAGCTGGTGCAAAAAAATGCAGCAGCGAAAATATTTCAACCTAATGGGAAGTTTTATTATGCCCAAGCCGTTTGGGGTTAAAACACTAATATAATGCCATGAGTTCCGAGTGCACACTTGGTTTTTTGAGATATTGCCAAACTATTAGTCGATTTTCCACGAGACCCGTTCTGACTTGTTTCTTGGCCAAGGAATTAGCATTATCAGTTTAAAGCAGTTCACTGCTACACTTAGGCCTCTCCAATTGCACTTCATTCAACTCGATCTCATACAGTTACTGCCAGTTATCCTGCGAAGGTGTTACCTCCACCTAGCCTGTGGGCATCCTACCTGCCATTTATCAATTTGCGGTCTTCAATAAAGAAAAACTCTACCCTTAGGGTCCTCGGTTCTATGGCTAAAGGCTAAAACGGCCGGCCCATTGCCACTGCAGTACACAAATTCAGTGACCTATATCATCATCATCATCATCATCCCAGCGTTAATCCCAGTCGCATCCGAAGCCTTTTTCAGCTTTGGAGCCTGGGGTCCGCTTTACGAGTCCAACTGTTGATATGGCTAAACTTCGACATTTTCCGTGACCGACTGCCATCTGACCTCTACAACCCGAAGGCGACATCGAAGCATTGCAGTTAGACCAATTGTTAGACTTTTGAGGGCTCCAACAACCCGTAACGACTGCCACTAGATGTTCGTATGGCAACCGGGACCAACGGCTTAACTTGCTTTCCGAGGCACGACCAGACCAGTGCAAATATACATATTCATGCATTCAAATACTTGCACTGTGCGGGGATCGAACCCGCGCCACCTTGCGCAGCGGCCGCGGCCCTACCGCTACGCCACGGAGGCTGTCCACTGCAGTACACGAATTCAGTGACCTATGTCAACAATTTTGTTTTTTTGCCAGATACTTCGTTGCGTATTTTATCGCCAGAGACTCCAATCATAGCCTTTTTGGTCACTGTTCCTGTTCATGGTTCTTTTGCTTTTTTCACATGTACCTACACATTACTATTTTGAATATTGGCCTTCTTATTCTGGACAAAAGGTGCCCGCATCCATCGGCTTCTTGCGACTTTCACTAGGTCATTGGTCCACCTTGTTGGGGGCCATCGGTTCTACGAGCAATGTGCCCGGCCCACTGATACTTAATTTTAGCGACTCGAAAAGCTCATGAAGCTCGAAAGCTACGACTTTAGTTCTTCTGCGGATCTCCTCATTTCTGATTCGATCGCGAAGAGAAACACCGAGCATATCTTTATTAATATTGGCATGTATCATGAAAATACTTTGATTGATATAAATATTTTTCATTCGTGTTCACAGGCATAAAAGACAAAAAATATGTTGCAATATATCGGCTACTACTTTAATTCAGAGATAAATTACGTAGCCTGTTTACGCTTTACTTTTTAATTTACGTTTGCTTTTTAATTTTGGTATGGTTCGATGAAAAAAAAAATAATTTTCCGTAGAAATTTTTCGCTTATCGTCAAAGTTACAGATACAACCATTGTGGTTTTGAAATCTTTATTTGAAAATAGGGGTTTCCTGTTTATAGATATTATCAGTATATTCAAAAAATAACACTGCATTTAGAGCTATACTTCTTCATCTTTTGTCATTTGTTCACAATGCCTTTTTTTTTGGTGTGGATGGGAAATCATCAAATGACCTCTCCCTCTCTGGGCGGGGCGGAAGGGCGTGTCAGACTTTTACTGACTAGAACCCACCCGTGTTCCTTCACTTGCCTGTGCGCCAGAGCTACGGTTTCTTTTTTAACGAACCCGCAACCTTGGCCCAGGAGGCATCTGTCCTCGTGGACTCCGTCACAATGTGATAACATCTCTTTGAGGCGCGCGTGAACACAATGCTTCTTCGACACGGGCTTGGTCCTTACCGGGCAGCGAGCTGCCCATCGCTCGCTTCCCTCAAGCCCGTGCCTACGGCGGCCGGGAACTCGATGTTGTCTCCCGATCAGGGCGTCTCCTGCGGCAGCTAGAGGTGTGAGGGCGCTGGGATTATCGTTCCGTCACTCGCTCCGCCTCCTCCTTTGTCAGCATCACTGCTACGCAGAAGGAGGTAACGGCCTGCCGTGCACTCTCGCTCCGGACCATGGCCTGGACCAGGGTCGGACGCCACGCCACGAGGACACGACGGTGCTCTACCCAAGCCGGGCAGACCTCCACTATAAGCTCCACCGTGTCCTCAGAGCGTACCACACAGTGGTAATAACCTACCGTTCCTCCCGCCTTATCCGGAACAGAAACCTCCTGAAACAGCCGCGTCCGGTTAGGACCTGCGTCAGCCACAACCCTGACCCAGGCATCAGACCATGATGTACTGATATTTCTTTGAAGCGCTGCCTAGTCCTTGTGCAGGTGGTAAAAAGTAGTCTCTGCGACACATTCTCTCCACAATTCAGTATTTAGTAGGCTATTTTGATTTATCAATTTCGGACGCATAACTTTACCTTCATTTCGTATTCTCAGTAAATAAAATACATTAAAATCATATTAATACGAGTATCACTGACTCTTACTAAAAATAATACACTCATGTTCACATTACATACACAACACTCAAATATACATCCATAACAATTTATATCATCATCATCATCATCATCAACCTTTTTAACGTCCCACCGCTGGGCACCGGTCTCCTCTCATACAGAGAAAGATTGAGCGTAATCCCCACGCTTGCTCAATGCGGTTGGCGATTTCAGTTAAATTATATAAGAAACAATTTATATAATGACTAGCTGTTGCCCGCGACTCCGTCCGCGTGGACTTCCGTTTACAGCGCGCGGTGGCTCCCGTAAATTAAAAAGAGCTGAATTGATATAAAATAAGAGATTGTTAAAATAATGGGATCAGTATGTAGTACGTCCCCGTAAGCTCCCGTTTTCGCAACATTTTTTGTTATTGCTCTGCTCCTATTGGTTATAGCGGGATGTTATATAGCCTATGTCCTTTCTCATGCTCTAGACTATCTGTGTACCAAATTTTATTACAGACAGACAGAGACACTTTCGCATTTATAATATAATAATAATAATAATAAGAAATAAGGTGCGCGCCTTCAACGGGTGGGTCATGCCGGTTTTGATGTACTCTTTCGGCATACTTAAATGGACTCAGACCGAACTCGACGCCCTAGACAGAAGGGTTCGTACACTGCTGACAGCAAACAGGATGCATCACCCACGATCATCGGTGATGAGACTGTATATCCCGCGGAAGTGCGGGGGTCGAGGATTTTTAAATGCGAAGACCCTACACAACCGAGAGGTATGCAGTCTCAGAGAATATTTTTTACAAACCGTAGTGGGTATGCATCATGATGTGGTCACAGTAGACAAGGGGCTCACCCCGCTATTCATGGCGAAAGAGAACTGGCACAAGCCTATAATACTGACCACAGATGACCGCAGGAAGGTATGGCAAAGCAAGGAACTTCACGGGCGATTTTATCGGACTCTTCATGAGCCCGATGTAGACTTCTTAGCTTCCGTATCCTGGCTACGATTCAGTGACCTTTTCGGGGAAACTGAAGGTTTCGTCTGTGCAATTATGGACGAAGTTATCTTGACGAACAACTACCGGAGATATATTATGAAGGACGGGACGATTGACGTGTGTCGGGCATGTCACCATCCGGGTGAGTCCATCAGACATATTATCTCTGGTTGCTCTCGTCTTGCTAACAGTGAGTATTTGCACAGGCATAACCAAGTAGCTAGGATTATTCACCAGCAACTTGCTTTGAAATATAAACTTGTGGATTCTGAGGTACCGTATTATAAGTATGTGCCCGACCCAGTTCTTGAAAATGACCATGTCACTTTGTACTGGGATCGGTCTATCATTACTGACAGGACTATTGTTGCAAATAAGCCTGATATAGTAGTGATAGACCGATTAGCGCGCCTTGCAATGATTGTCGATGTTACCATTCCATATGACGGGAATCTCGTGAAAGCTGAGAAAGAGAAACAAATTAAGTATCTCGACTTGGCGCACGAGATTGTTGACATGTGGAATGTGAACTCGGCTGTCATTGTACCGATTGTCGTATCGGCCAATGGTCTGATAGCCAAGAGCCTCAACCAACATCTATTGAGGCTCTCGTTAGGCAGTTGGATCAAGGGCCTAATTCAAAAGGCAGTACTCCTCGATACGGCCCGCATAGTGAGGAGGTTCCTGTCTCTGGAGCCCTAACCACCGATAGCTTGGACCCTGCTCCCGTCATCGGTGGAACACTATTTTTTATATTTTTAAATGTTTTTGTATGTTTTTTATATAAATATTTAAAAATGTAAAACGATATGTAGACATGGAAAAATAAAGAGATAATAATAATAATTAAGTATCTCGACTTGGCGCACGAGATTGTTGACGTGTGGAATGTGAACTCGGCTGTCATTGTACCGATTGTCGTGTCAGCCAATGATTTGATAGCCAAGAGCCTCGACCAACATCTATTGAGGCTCTCGTTAGGCAGTTGGATCAAAGGCCTGATTCAAAAGGCACTACTCCTCGATAAGGCCCGCATAGTGAGGAGGTTCCTGTCTCTGGAGCCCTAACCACCGGTAGCTTGGACCCTGCTCCCGCCATCGGTGGACTACTATTTTTTTATATTTTTAAATATTTTTGTATGTTTTTTATATAAATATTTAAAAATGTAAAACGATATGTAGACACGGAAAAATAAAGAGATAATAATAATAATAAAGCTTTTTATTTCTGTATAAAAGTATGTTTACAATTCAAAGTATTAGTAGATTTTCTTAATTTCAGTTAGTATATATTTAAATTTTTTGTTATTTAGATTATTATTCCTTTTACACGAACCCCTTTTGGGTAAAAGCCTCCTCTAATTCCTTCCATTTGTCTCTGTTTTGTGAAACTGTTAGCCAGTTTCTACCTGCTATTTCTTTTATATCGTCAGCCCAACGTTTTAGTGGTCTGCATTTGCTTCTTTTACCAGCAGGCCCTGTCCATTTAGTAGCTTGTAAAGACCATCTCTTGTCTGTGTACCTTGACAAATGACCAGCCCAATTCCACTTTAGTCGCAAAGCTTGTTCAAGGGCATCTGTGAGCCTAGTTTTCCTCCTAATGTCTTCACTGCGAATTTTTTGTATTTTTCTTATTTTAAGCATACTCCGTTCCATTGATCGCTGGTATGTTTTGATTTTACTTTTAGTTTTATTTGTGAATGTCCATGTTTGGCTGCCATAAGTTAGGGTTGGAACTATATTTATAATATTAGTATGGATTAAACAGTCATAGATAATAAAAAAGTTATACCTAAAAATAATCGTAATTACATTAGCAATATTTTTAGTCTCATCAGGCAACCACATGCCGCTTGCAACAGTGATGGAGCAATCAAGCCTTATCTCATCCACGGCCAGCATGACGCGCATAGGCCAAGAGATGCGGTTCATGATATCGTGGAAGCAAATCATGCGCGCTTCCGCAGACATAGCGCCATGTTAATTACCTACTAACTATCCATAATAACAAAAGACAAGTTAATCATGATTAACAGCTTGAGCTAAACACTGACTAATCGGTGGTTAGGTAACGGGATTTTTCAAAATAAAACAGAACCCCATTTTTGATCACGTGGCTCACATTTACCTTACTTTGTTAAATTTCTTACCCTTCATAAATGTTTGTATGGTTTCAACAACATGCCAACATAAAAATACGGCACGGGGAATGACAACAGTAGAAAACATTTTCAAACATACAGAGCAATGGATTAGCAACTTACTTCAAAATGATTCCAATTGATGTTTACAGTTTCAGGCAAAACACACCACACACTTTAGTGCCTATTATAGGGATGTATCCAAGGTATGAAAATCAACGGCAGGAGACGCCCTGGTCGCGAAATGACACTAAACTCCCAGCCACCGTAGGCGCGGGCCTGTGGGTGGTGAGCAGTGGGCAGCTCGCCGCTCGGTAAGGATCAGGCCGAGTCGACGGCGCGTCGTGTTTCACGCGCGCCTCAAAGAGATGTCAGCACATTGTGACGGGGTTCACGAAGACCGATGCCTCCTGGGTCAGGGTTGCGGGTTGGTTAAACAAGAAATCGTGGCCCTGGCCGTCGCACAGGCAAGCGAAGAAACACGGGTGGGTTTTAGTCAGTAAAAGTCTGACACGCCCTTCCGCTCCGCCCAGAGCGGGAGAAGTCATTTGATGATTTACCATCCCAACAAAAAAAAAGGTATGAAAATCAAAAAAATAATTAGTCCGTCTTAAAGATAATAAAAAAAAATAAAACCTTAAGACCAAAAACTACTGAGATATAGTGTATTAAAGTTTCAAATCAAAATATCTTCGGAAGTATTTGAATGAAATAAAAAATACGTGTTCAATATTTTTTATGAATCTATCTGATGGACATTAAATTATTTTTTGGGATACAACCCAATAGTGTTAGACTTTCTGGTGTTTCCGCTTTTAGTATTAGCATTCTACTACATACTATTGTCTGGTTTATAAAACACACTAATATCTACTTCTTGTCAAACTTCTGCCGGTGTACCTCAGGGCGGCGTATAACCAAAAACCTTCTTTCCTCCTACCGCCTTTATGCAGATGATTTGCAGATTTACAAACAAGCTGGCCACTCAAATTTAGCTGATGCCGTTCAAATTATTAACAAGCATTTGTTCTCAATCTGTGAGTGGAGTGAATGTGTTGCATGGGTTGCATACATTCACTCCACCCATTGAAGACTCAGGTCATTGTTAATGGCAGTTCAAGAATATTCCCCAAAATAAACTGGTCGCAACTTTATGTACATACTCACACTCATTATTTATACTCATACGTTTGTGTGTATCATTCATTCACACAGATCATAATATGCATTCCATTACTATGAGGCTCTGTTTTGATCATATTCCACTACACCAGGACTCATTTTTCAGTTCACGGATTAATGCATCTCCATTCACCCATTCATACTATTTCTTACAAGCAATCTTTTTCATACAGGTATGGGTCTTACGTCATAAGCATAAAATACTTTTCTAATGATACTACATATTTTAATTAATATTTTTTTTTAACAAGAGCGCCTTCATCCTCTCGCCTATTAAACAACGATATACCTATTACCTTGCTGTACCCGACAGGGTTCATAATTGATTCTATGTTTTATTAGACCAACTGTTATGCACACATTATGAAATGCAATTAATTATTGACTATTGAGTATAATAGGTTTCTGCGGTCATCGGAAAACCTGATATTAGAGATGAAGTTAAATTTAGTTTGTGACCAATGAAATCCGCGTCAATGATTCGCTTTTTACCAATTTATTGATGGGTACCAATTTATCAGTCTAACTGCTGATTTTGGCTAAACTTCAATATTTTCTTATCTGATACTTATCAGACTCCAAAGATGAAAAAGCTTCGGATGCGACAGGGATTAACACTGAGATGATAATGATGATGATGACACTACATCAGATAAGACAAAGGCTAGCCTGATGGTGATGAAAACAGATGAAGACCTCTGAATAAATTAAGGGATGATTTTCCAATCATCTGATAATTTTATTCGAGAAATAGTTTTGATATTTTGAGAGATACAGCATTCGAAAACTATTAAAGGGAAATTTTATATCTCAAATCAATTTTATTGGATCAAAGTTATCTGGATATGGAAATACAAGCTACAAACAAAACGAATGGAAAATAGAAAACAGAAACTGCGTTCGGGGAAATGATGGAATTCAATAGATATTGTAGCGCTCGGCAATGGTTCAATAGTCTCATAGATTTTAAGTTTTTATAGGTTAGCTCCCTATTAAATTACATAAAATTTTAAATTCAAAACCTATTTTCATGTAAATCACAGCTATTATCAAAACGGTGAAGGAAAACGTCGTGTGGAAACCTGCATGTCCGAGAGCCAAAATCTTTGAAGACATGTGATATTTACCAACCCGCACTGGGCCCGCATTAGTAGTATAATAGATTTTCACCGAGAGGAGGCCTGTATCCCAAGTGTGGGAACATTATAAGCTGACTAGCTGCACCACGCGGTTTCACCCGAGTTTTTTCCATATGTCGCGCTCCTATTGGTCGCAGCATGATGTTATATAGCCTAAAGCCTTTCTGAATTAATGGGCTATCCAACGCAAAAAGAATTTTCCAAATCGAATCCGTAGTTCCTGAGATTAGTGCGTTCAAACAAACAAACTCTTCAGCTTTATATAATAGTACTAGCGGCCGCCAGCGACTTCGTTCGCGTGGAGTTAGTTATGCTCCGCTCCTTTGGTCGCAGCGTGATGTTATATAGCCTAAAGCCTTCCCGGATTAATGGGCTATCCAACGCAAAAATAATTTTTCAACGGACCAGTAGATCCCGAGATTAGCGCGTTCAAACAAACATACAAACAAACAAACTCTTCAGCTTTATATATTAGTATAGATTGTGTTATGTTATGTATACGTGAAACACAGCATACAAAATAAATACCTAAAAACAAAAAAAAGTTTCAAAGGGCCTGCTCGACGGCTGCGCCAAAAATGTTCATTTCAGCTTTGAAGACCAAGTTCATTTAGCTACCGACGTCTGAAAAGCATTGTTCGGTCATTGATCGAAGTCTAAAAGGTAAATGAGGACATCCGCGTTATCAGAGCGCATAGATAAATGTTAATTGCTTCCAATTTAACCAATATACCTAAATTTTAGTATTTTATTTATTTTTTAATATTTGTAACCAATGTACCTAAATTTCTTTTGACGGCTTTCAGAATCTATACTAATACATAAAGCTGAAGAGTTTGTTTGTTTGTTTGTTCGCGCTAATCTCGGGAACTACTGGTCCGATTTGAAAATTCTTTTTGCGTTGGATAGCCCATTAGTCCAGGAAGGCTTTAGGCTATATAACATCACGCTGTTATCAATAGGAGCGGAGCATAACTAATTCCAAGCGAACGAAGTCGCTGGTGGCCGCTAGTTATTAATAAAACTGTTTTGATAGCTTAATTATATATATATACTAGCTGACCCGGCGAACTTCGTTCCGCCTTAAAGGCAATATCACATGACTACTTTTTAAATTAGGATAATTTTAAATAAATATTATTATTCAATGATTCTTTATTTGGGAGCACAATCCTGGCGGTTCTTCGGAAATCTTTAATGTGCTACAATACTCGCAAACAACATCCATTGGCCCAATGCGAACGCCATTGCGCTATATTATATGCGTATTGAAACGCTGCCAGATTCAAATCAGTATTTGATGAATTTCTTCTTGTGCTTCGTAAATTATCTAGCGCTTGATCTCTGAGGTTTGCTCGATGCTGGCTCCCTGTCCTCTGGTGAGTGAGAAGCACGAAATCGAGCCGTACTAAGGCTGCGCTCTTCAAGTGCAATTTCTTGCTCTTCTTCAGTTGTTTTTTTTTGTTTTGTATGGAAAATCATCAAATGACCTCTCCCGCTCTGGGCGGAGCGGAAGGGCATGTCAGACTTTTATTGACTAAAACCCACCCGTGTTCCTTCACTTGCCTGTGCAACGGCCAGTGCCATGGTTTCTTTTTTAACCAACCCGCAACCCTGTGAACCAATCCTCGTGGACCCCGTCAAAGTATGCTGATATCTCTTTGAGGCGCGTGTGAAACATAACGCGCCGTCAACCCGGGCCTGGTTCTTACCAGGAGGCTCGCTGCCTGTCGCTCGCCGCCCGCAAGCCCGCGCCTACGGTGGTCGGGAGTCCGATGTTGCCTCCCGACCAGGGCGCTTCCTGCGGCGGTTTGAGGCGTGAGGGTAGTGGGTTTACCGCTCCCTCACACGCACCGCCTCCTCCTTTGCCAGCATCACTGCTTCACAGAAGGAGGTGAAAGCTTATCATGCACTCTTGCTCCGGACTATGGCCCGGACCAGGGTCGGACGCGAGAGATCGCCACCGATCGCCGCCACGAGGACACGGCTGTGCTCTACCCAAGCCAGGCAGACCTCCACCATTTGCTCCACTGTATCGTCAGGGCGATGCACACAGTGGTCACCCTGGCGTCAAAGAGAGGACTTACCGCCGCTATTGTGGCGTGCTCAGTGCTGGATTGCGACAATCACACTTTCCGTTCACTTCGCCATGAGATCCCGCCGGAGCTCTGTCCGCTGTACTGCGATTTTTCGCGGCAACAGAGTTATGCCTCCTCTCGTCACTCCCACATGTGGGCGAGGGATAGTGTTTCTCCACAAATACCTATACGTTTCTTTTTAATTACTCTATCTATTAAAATAAACCTCATCAAAATCTGTTTCGCAGAATTAAAGATTTAATCAAACAAAGGGACAGAACGGGACGGAACGGGATAAAAAGTATCCTATGTGATATGTCCTTCTCCCAGTTCTTATCTACCTCCCTAACAATTTTGAGCCATACTGGTTAAGCGGTTCTTGAGTTATAAATAGAGTAACTAACACGACTTTCATTTATATACATAGACTTCATTCAAATCGGACCAGCCCTTTAGGAGGAATTCAGTAACGTACACACGTACAGCAGATTTAGGAATATACCCATGGAAAGCATTGTCATCTACATTTGTAACAAAGATATCATACCTCTCTCTACCCCTAGAGCTCTTGTTTCTGTCTCTTTAAGTAAAATAAAAAATCTTAAATAATTATTTATTTCTATTTATTTTTTTCTCTTTTAGTTCTTATGTACAATTATATTTTTAAGTAACTAAAAAAATTAAAAAAAACTATAAACTTGTCTAAAAACAAAAAAAAAACTTGTGATTGTCCGGGTTTGAACCGAGGAACACCAGCCATCGCGAGTAGACCATACCAATATCGACTACGCTACAGCCGCTATGTCAAGCCGCGCGAAATTAGCCCCCATATTATGCGTGAAATATTGCGAAAGAGAAAACTCGAAAATATACGCTTTCCCAGACATAAGACTGAGCTAGATCGATTTTTCGTCCCCGAAAACCACCACATATTAATTTTCAGCGAAATCGTCAGGGCCGTTTCCGAGATCACATGCTTCTTCAAGCGATCAGCGCCATCTGCCGGGCTGATTTGTGAATCTAAACCATCCAGGTCGCTACTCAAACGCATACAGAAAAATTCATTAAAATCGGTCAAGCCATTTAGGAGAAGTTCAATGACATACACACGTACAGCAGAATTATATAATTATATAAAGATATATATATCCATACTAATATTATAAATGCGAAAGTAACTCTGTCTGTCTGTCTGTCTGTCTGTCTGTCTATCTGTCTGTCTGTCTGTCTGTCTGTCTGTCTGTCTGTTACGCTTTCCCGCTTAAACCTCTCAACCGATTTTGATGAAATTGGGCACAGACAATCTTTAGACCCTGAGAAAGAACATAGGCTACCTTTTATCCCGGAAAAATATGATGTTCCGGAGGGAAATCTAAAAAGCGCGATATAACCGAACTCCACGCGGGTGAAGCCGCGGGCGGAAAGCTAGTCTATACTAATATACATATATATATATATATATATATAACTTGTTTGACATTGCGAGATTGGCAGTTGAGAATTGTCATGCTCACTCAAATGTCTTGCTGATGGTGGCGCGTGTTGTTGGGTCATTTGGTTCCCTTCAATATGGTTGAGCTAAATGGGGCTGATGCGCGCGTCATGCTCGTGAACGGGGGCCGTCAGTGGAGACTGGTCATCTCTTAGCTGCCAGTGGGCTTAATTCATTTTTATATTTTAATTAATTTTACATTGTGCTCACATGATAGAAGCAACATAAATATGTAACGAAGAAATGTAACCCATATACTATGATTTTAAAAGAGTGTCCATGGAGTTTCTTGCACGTTCTTCTCCATAGAGATCTACGCTTTGGAACGTGCAATTTAGCTTCACTTTTCTAGGACTCATCATCATCATCTTCGCAGCGTTAATCCCAGTCGCATCCGAAGCCTTTTCAGCTTTGGAGTCTGGGGTCCGCTTTACCAGTCCAACTGCTGATATGGCTAAACTTCGACATTTTCCGTGAAGCGACTGCCGTCTGACCTCCACAACCCGAAGGCGACATCGAAGCATTGCAGTTAGACCAATTGTTGGATTTTTGAGGGCTCCAACAGCCCGTAACGACTGCCACTAGATGTTCGTATGGCAACCGGGACCAACAGCTTAACGTGCTTTCCGAGGCACGACCAGACCAGTGCAAATATTCATATTCATGCATACAAATACTTGCACTGTGCGGGGATCGAACCCGCGCCTCCTTGCGCAGCGGCCGCGTCCGCTACCGCTACGCCACGGAGGCTGTCAAACACTTTTCGCTTCACTTTTCTAGGACTGACCGACATTAACTATTCAAAAGTACCAAGTGATGGTTAAATTAAAATAAACAATTTTGATATTGTTTTTTTTTTTAAGTTTGTTAATACACCTACGAGACAGGAGTTGGTCCTAGTGTGGCAAAAGATATTTAATAAAAAAAAAATAACTATGGAGATTTGCATCCAGTCCTGAAGCTTTATGGTCCTGCTCTTGAGTGACTGAACTTAGAACGTTGATAATATTATCAGCAGAAAGATTCTGGATTCTTCAAGTTATATATTATACCATTAAATAAATGGATGAAATCGCATTTTCTCCTTTGTTGTGATTATTTAGATTATATTATTTTGACAGTTTAACAAATAAAGCTTAAAGAAATATTCCAATATTTTTTTTTGTCGTTTTATTCAACTTTCGTGAGTATCGTGTGTTTCTGGCGAAAAATTCGCGCAAATTCCTACTGTCAGACGTCCGTCGCCGCCACCTGACAGCGACCTACTGACTGATTGGCCGAATGCGAACCCCCTCTCCTCATTCCACATAACGTCTAGACGGAAGAAATTTGTAAGTTAAAATGGGAAAATTGGGCGAGAGATATCCCTGGGGCCAAAGGACTTGGTTTTAACAGAAGCTCAATGTCAATATTTGTATCCTGTTAATGGCATTAATTCGTTCTTTAGTTAATGGGACCTAAACAGTTATGTTTTGTATAACAACTTGCCCAAACTTTCAGGAACTACTTACTCATATTAACATAAATTATGGAATTGTGTAAATTGTCAAAAAGATGCAGTCAATATATCAATATGGTTATCTTAGCTGACTGATCCATGAGAAAAAAGGCCGAAAAGAAAACTCAGAGATCGTTTTTTTAATAAATTAGGATTTAAAGTGTGTTGAACAATGCAGGGCTATGTCTGGCCTTTTAAAGATAGAGCGATTGCAGCTTTAAGTTGACCAGTAGGCCTGGTATGAGCTTTCATTACGAGATTAGATCGTCGATATCGAGCGCGTTTGACTCATCGATTGGCCCGCTTCAAGGCTGGAAGAACTTTCAACCAAGCAGAGCGCCAAACGCGCTCGATATCGACGATCGAGTCACGTAATGAAAATTCATACTAGGCATATTGTCCCAACAGACGACATCCAGTTATCATGCAGCTCAATCTAAATATTATAAAAAACAAACTCAAAACAGTGAAAAAAGTATTGATTTATGAGATTGTTACGCGCTCGGGCCCTGGATAGTATCAAAATCGCATATGATAAACAAATGGGTGCAAAGGGGGAGCACCGTTATTGACAGCAAACATGTCATTCACATGTGCATACATATGTATAGTCGGACCTATTATTTCCCTATCGAGAGCGTAGGTTTTTGATACACTTCACTGGAGAAACGAGTCATATGCACGTTGATATATTGTTATGTAACATTCAGTGCTAATATTCAGCATTAATATTGACCCAGTTCACAACTAATGCGATGCAAATACTGTCTTATAATTCTTTATAGGCAACAAATTACAAAAATGCCAAAACATTGTTGTCTGAAGGTGTGGGAATAATTAGGTGAACTTGATTATACAGACACAGAAAAAAACCTATAGAAATACTTCAATAACTTTGTATGTTGAATTGGTAATTTTTCCTTTAATTTTATAATTAGTATAGTATTATTTAAATAAGAAATTAACTGTAATCCGCTGTTCGCTTAGTCTGGAGATGGCCTGAAACACACCTAGCTCAGGTAGATCGCCACAAGCTATGATGTCAGTACCAATGCACTATACATAGAGATTTTAAAATTGTTTTAATTAAATTAGTGTTTATTATAAATATTTAAGACTATCGTTAAAAATATGGTAGGTACTACTAAGTATTTATAAGGCTGTAAATGTACTACATTGAAAAGGAACTAAAAAAAAAAAGAAATTATTATATATAAAAAAATTAAAAAAATTATTAGTGCTAATACCGGAATATTAAGTTCTGAATTCGCAGTAAAGAAAACTTTTTTACAAAGTAAAAACAACCGACTTCCACAAAAAAAAAAAAGTCGGTGGCAATAAATAATATATAAAAACCAAAGACACCATGACCACGAACATTGCCATTGCCACCGACTTCCAAAATTAGTTATTTTTCACTTTGTAGGGTTTTCTTTTTTGGTGGGGGTCGGTTTTTTTTTTTTGTAAAAATGTTTTTATTTTACAATTTTTAGTTGCAAAAGTATCTACAGTTCAGCTGCATCCGGTCAGACTGGACACTGTCGCCAACATAATCGGGATCGGTTAAATTTGCTAGCAAGCAAATGACGCCTTTTTTATTTGAATTTTTACCCGTTATTTTGGTTTAAATACCAAAGTGAACTGAATCGTTATTTATAAAATTTCTCTGGGACCGGATCACCGGACTGAATGTATGAGCATTGCTGGAGATGACACGATTACGCGACTTAATTTCAGTCTCTTGGTTTTTTTTTATTGTCGCATCAGCATGGCGAGTAGCAGTGGCTAGTGGTTGTCCTACGTCAAACTTCAATGCTGTAAATTGTTAAGGACTTCCCTCGACTGTCTATGGTCTTCATTATCAAATATACTGCAGACTTTCTTTATAACCCACATAGATGCAGACTTCTCTTCAACATAATTTAATTGAGTCCAAATACAAGGTAACTGCTGTAAATCATTAAGGAGTTCCCTGAACTGATCTTTGTGTTCATCATCAGCTCCCTAATGACAGTCACCACCCATCTAGGTGCAAGGTTTCTGCTGTGAATCGTTGTGGAGTTCCCTCGCCTGTCTCCCGGCTCCATCATCAGATCTACTCCAGACCGTTATTAAATTGTAGTGCTTTAAAATACCTAATGAAAAACAAATAAGTGCATTTGTTACGGCTAGTGAGCCGTCCCTACAATTTTTGAAAGTTCCCCTTGATTTCTCTGGGCTTCCACCATCAAACCCTGACGTCCTTATCATGGGACCACCTTGGAAATGTCTTCTTTTCAACTGAAAAAGAATTATCAAAAGCGGTTTATAAACGACAAAGTTATCCGCGAACAAACATAGAAAAAAAAAGCATATATACGGTCGAATTGAGTAACCTCCTCCTTTTTGAAGTCGGTTAAAAAATAGATACATTGTAGGTACTTCGGAGATTCGATTTAAAGGATAAAAAATTCGCGACCTGGCGCTAAATGGTGCTTTTTCGCAAATTAAATATTATTATATCATAAGCAATAATTGAGATTCTATTTGAGTCAACAAAACGTGCCGTGTCAACCGTATTTTAATTAAAAGGAACTCTGTGGATCATATAATAGCTAGGAATCAGTGCACTGAACAGTTTTCACTGCAGTGAACTCATTATATGCAATGAACAGATTTCCCCGTCTTTGTGAGAGTTTATCTGGCACGTGGGAGGATATTGGTTTATTTTTTTTCCTTTTAAGGCATCAGAACCCTATGTAGAAACCTACGTAAGGTCATCATCTCAGCTTTAATCCCAGTCGCATTCGAAGCTTTTTCAGCTTTGGAGTCTGGGGTCCGCTTTACCAGTCTAAGGCCGCTGCCTCGAATCTTGCGGGCAGCGGGGCGACGGCGGCGGTGGCGAGTGAGCGGCAGGATCTTATGCGTAAAATAAAAACAGCGGCGCGGCGGCGGGGCGGTGGCGGGCAGCGAGCGGTGTACTTCTCGCGCTCCAATCTTGCGGGCAGCGAGCGGGCAGCGAGCGGTGATCGAGCGTTAGGAATAAATTTGAATCAAAAAGATGTTGCCGCTATTAGAACAAAAATAAATATCTCGTCGACACAATCGTGAACACAACACTACGCGGCTATAGCGATGCCCGCCCGGCTCCCGCACCACTGCCGCCGCCGCCCCGCTGCCAGCAAGATTCAAGGCAGCGGCCTAAGTGTTTGGCCAGACTGCAAACGCGGGCGCGGGGCGGACGCGGGGCGGACGCGGTGCGTCGTACTCAAACATATGAAACTTAATACAAGCGTCCGTAGTGATCACGCGGGTGCGGCGAGCGGCGCGGGCTTCTTAACGCGAGGAGCACGCGTGCAACTCAAACCATAGTTCATTCATGAAAGTGTCCGCAGTGAGTTCGCGGGCGGCAAACGAGAAACCGCGAGGTGAGCGGGGATCTCAAACCATTCCGTACTGACCGCGCGCGTCGACACAGCGCTTGACTGCGGACAGACAAATCGCGCGCGTCACCGCTCCCGCGCCGCGCCCCGTGCCGCCTTTTCGGTCTGGCCAAGTACTAACTGCTGATTTTGGCTAAACTTCGATATTTTCCGTGAAGCAACTGCCGTCTGACCTCCTCAATCCGAAGGCGCTATCGAAGCATTGCAGATAGACCAATTGTTGGTCTTTTTTAGGGTTCCAAAAACCCGTAACGGCTGCCGTTAGATGTTCGTATGGCAACCGGGACCAACGGAACGTGCTTTCTGAGGCACGACCAGAACAGTGTAAATATTCATATTCATGAATACAAATATTTGCTACCGCTACGCCACGGAGGCTTGCAAACCTACGTAAGGCGTAACTGAAAAATCTATACTCAGTCTTGTTAAGATCAAATTTTTATTACTTCTATAAATGACGAAAATTTTAGTAGCATGTCAAAAGTACTATAAGCTAAATTTAGGAAAGAGTCGACCACCATTGGTCTAAAACCGCATTAATACATAATTGTAACAGTTTCATTTTAAATTTTTGCGGTTTCAACCGCATAAGTTTCGTTGCAGTGGGAATATCGAGTTAAATACTTAGTGAATACTCAACAATTTATTGCATTCCAGAATGTATACATTCTGTATACATTCAATCAATACATATGTATACAGGAATTCATGTATACAGGGATTCATCATCAATCTTTTATCATCCCACTGCTGGGCACAGGTCTCCTCTCATACAGAGAAGGATTGAGCGTAATCACCACGCTTGCTCAATGCGGGTTGGCGATTTCAGACTTAAAATCCAGATTTCCACAAGATGTTTTCCTTCACCTTCAGTCATTGGTGTCCAAGATATACTTAGAAAGTACATATAGCTTTAGAAAAGTTACATTGGTACTTGCCTGGCTTGGAATCGAACCCGCACACTCATGCTTGAGAAGCTGGTGCTTTAACCACTAGGCCACCACGACTTAAAAAAGAAAAGGTTGATGATGATAATGATGATGTTCATATCACAGTTGTCTTCACTCCACTCAATGAAATGCGTGTTGATGTATAACTAACTACTATATTACATTTTGTAACCTAAAATTCTGTCCAAAATCCTACTACAATTTGTCAGGTTTCTTTATTAGATTTTCAACTTTATCTAAAGGTTAATTGGGAAAATTTAAAAGTTTCGGGTAGCTTGGCTTGCTGCCGTCAGTACTTCGATACACTTATCACAATTTTGTTTTATCAAAAACAGAATACTGAGAAACACTACTTATGGAATCATGACTTATCGGAAAACATTTATCATATACTGAACGCATTTGCTAATTGCAACTTAAACTTTTAAAAGTCATCGTACCCAGAAAATTATAACACCAATACATATTTAAGTTAACTAAATAAAAACTCATAAACATCTGAAGTTTGTTCTTCTGGATTAAATCATATAAAGCGTCCCTCCGTCAATTTTTCGGACCAAAATGATCGATGTCGCATTTTCCTCTCATTCATATCGGATATCAATTGTTCTCTTAAAAAATATCTATTACCTAGACAATATGTAAAGAAAACCCTGTCCGACCCATAAGGATAATAAAGGTTAGGTAAACACATGACCAAATATAATATACAATTTTACATAATCATCATAGTAACAATACTAATGAATTTTGAAATAATCCTTTTTTCCCGGGAATTAATTCCAATTTCCCCGAAATTTGGTAATTTTTAAAAAAGTGACAACACCGGTATTATTTTAAGCGAATAGCGACGCGACCACGTCACAGGTGCCGCGTCCCTGCCCCCCGCCGCCCGCGGAAGGGGTTGCTTACCGCACATGTATTAAGTTACCTCTTTTTGCGAAATAATATTTATTTTTTTAGGAGATTTTTTTTAATTTTAGCCTGTCTTTGTGGGCATTAGTAGAATCAGTTATCGATACCTAACAATAACTTCACGGAGCAGGGTTTTCTTTACATATTGTATATCTATTACCTTATAGTTATAACTATTCTATTTTTTTTTTTAAAGCGTTGTCCGACACTAGGAAATTGCTCTGTATCGTGGGTGCGTTTACAAACATATAAATTCACATACACAAACAGCCAGACCCGGAACAACTATCTGTAGGGAATACAAGTATTTGTTCCGTGCGGGAATCGAACGCACAACACGCTGAGCACCAGTCGATCAAAACTATGTTACTAATGTATATGGCGTAAGCTGCATTTGATCGTACTTAGTCGGGTAATAATAATGAGACTGGTTTCTAGAGTCTCTATTTAAGTTGGGCTTCCCGCGAGGGGGGAAGCCATTCGTGTGACCTACGCCAAAACGCACATGTGCAGCTGCTGCGCTTAGGTGCGTATTACAGAAGGAAATTCAAGCATTGATCTCTGCTTAAGCATTACTTAAAACTAGTTTCAACCAATCAAATGGCTTGAAACGAGACATAAGTAGATCTTGAGTTTTGAGTAACGTTCTGTAATACGGACCTTAGATTCCGGTGTTACGAAGGTAAATATCACGGGGCATTCTGACTACAATGTCTACTTTATAAAACTTATTTTATGATATTAAAATTTCAGTCTCCGTTTTGTAAGATGCTTTTGGGTTATAGATTCTTTTAGAAAAACCGGCCAAGCGCGTGTCGGACTCACGCACAAAGGGTTCCGTACCATTGATTTATGAAATTAAAGGATTTAAGTTATTTGTATGAAAGATTTCGAGGTAATAAGCGGTTTACGATTTACGAGGTATTAAAAAAAACTGCTTACTAGATCTCGTTCAAAACAATTTTCGTTGGTAGTTTTTAGAGTAATGTGTTTTTTTAGATTTTTCATGTTCTTGTTTTGGAGTTAGAGGGGGGGATATTTTCAGTTCTAAGTATGGGGAGTCCCCAGTATTTATTATATTTTTTTTTGCATCGTAATCTTAATGCGGTTCACAGAATACATCTACTCAGTACGCAATACATCAGCTCTTATAGTTTCGGAAAAAATGGCTGTGACATACGGACGGACAGACGGACAGACAGACATGACGAATCTATAAGGGTTCCGTTATTTTTCCCATTTGGCCACGGAACCCTAAAAATGACAATAATGAAGTCTGTATGTATGGTGAGTTATGCATGTTTGTAGGGAATTGCATGATTTAATTCCCCCATCTCCGTTCCATAATCGGACGACCCGTCGTACCGCGAGTTTCCACCCTTAAGTTGTTGACACCACTACGATCCCAACGAAGCGCTTCGCCTCTTCTTTTATACCGCGTACACCGAGGGTCTGGAACAGTTTTCCAGCGGCGGTGTTTCCGTCGGACTACAATATAGGAGTCTTCAAGGCTAGAGTGAATAGGCTCTTAATAAACTAGCGTGCTTTACAATCAAAGATTGTGCTTGATTTTTATGGTCAAAATCTCGTATGAAAGATTCGTTTACAACCCAAGAAGACCTAAACCTTCCCATTGACAACTTTTGGATAGAGACTTCGTCAATTAATGATCCATATATTCTTTTATTATTTAAGTCCGTATCTTTATAATAAAATAAGCAAGAAGATACATATTTACAGTTTAACATACCATAATTGTAAAAAAATATGCCCGACTGTACCTTCAGGATCTGTCTTATGATGCAACCGAAAAAATATTCACATAACATGATAAGCATTGCTCTGAGCTGTACACACACCACACATGCATACACACACGTACCACTTACACCCATACACGTACATATATACCTTACACACATCCACATTCATTTACATAACACACCTGCATTTAATAATTTAAGCAAAATTTTTATACAATTTGACAGTAGTATTTACTCACAATACTTAATTCTGTTAAAATAGTAGTGTCCGCACAAGTACTATACAATATTACCTATGTTATAAACCTGTACCTTAAGCATAGTGGAACGAGACTGCTTCTCCTTAACACAGGTTATTCTATAACCTAGCTAGGAGAACAGTGCTTCCCCCACTCGATTGTAGACTATCTAACATATTTTGTAAGAAACTTTTTTTTTAACCATGTACCTACTACAATCTGTCTCTTTGAGTAAATAAATTTATTATTATTATTATTATATACCTGGCTGGCGGAGAACTGCTCAGGATCGAGTTTGTTGGCGTGCCATGGAAGAGGCCTATGTCCAGCAGTGGACGAGCAGAGGCTGATGATGATGATAATGATGATTACCTAACTCCAAAATTGACCAGAGATGTTCTATCGACCTTTCATCCTTATGATCGCTCTGATTCTGATGAAGTGGATATTTTTGTTTTTAAAAAGCCTCAATATGATAAACGGTCTGCCGCCATTGATAAAGATATGATTTTTAAATCTTCCTCAAAAAGGCTTCAAGAAAGCAGCTTGGTCCCTTCCAAAAACCCAAGAAATATTTGTACTTAAATGTCGGAAATTGTCGTCAAGCTCATTGTCATCCGGGAGAGTAGGTTAGCATTTCCTATATCCCCTCATCTCTGCTGAATTCAGGAATGTCACCACATAACATGGCAAGATGAAATGAAAACATAAAAAACCGGCCAAGTGCGTGTCGGACTCCCGCATAAAGGGTTCCGTACCATTCATTTATGAAATTATGATAAAGATTACGCGGTAATAAGCGGTTTACGATTTACGAGGTATTAAAAAAAAAAAACTACTTACTAGATCTAGTTCAAAACAATTTTCGTTGGTAGTTTTTATAGTAATGTACATCATATGTTTTTTTAGACTTTTCATTTTCTTAGTTTAGAAGTTAGAGGGGGAGGGGATCAACTTTTCTCCACTTTGGAAGCGTCTGTCACGCAAACTATTCGGTTTAGAAAAAAAATATTATAGAAATCTCGATATCATTTTTGAATACCTATCAATAGATACCCCAAACGTAACGTGTTGATGAAAAAAAAAATTGAGTTTCCGTTCTAAGTATGGGGAGCCCCCAATATTTATTATTATTGTTTTATTTTTGCATCAAAATCTTAATGCGGTTCACAGAATACCTACAAAGTTTTAGCTCTAATAGTTTCGGAAAAAAATGGCTGTGACATACGGACGGACAGATGGACAAACAGACAGATCTATAAGGGTTCTGTTTTTTGCCATTTGGCTACGGAACCCTAAAAAGGCACAGATGTAAAGGAAGAGGATTCGCTCTCTGAGGTTTCCTTCCGAAGGCTGTGCTCGGCAGCTTTGAACTTAACTTACTTATTCCCGTTCTTGACATGAAGATTCTTGACAGAAAACAACAAAGTGAAGTCCGTTTTTCCCTAAAACTTACTCTTTTTCTCTTTTAAATCCATGTGGGAAACTCATATTTCTGACATGGATTTTATTTAGTCAGAGACTCGATATTTCACATCGTAGCTTCCTTAGTTAACGCAAAATGTTTAGTACGAAGTGCCTAACTATGAAGCTATAAAATAAATCCAATTTCATAGTCAGTTTAGTTTCGAATAAATTGTTGATTTAATCGAAATGTTAACTTTTCGTCTTTCATTGATTGTTTTGTGGAAAATAGGAGTGCTCGAGTATTCTGCGAGACTATAATTGGATCCGAAATGCGAATAACCGTAATACAAATTTATTATTTGTTTGTCTCGAGACGGTAACGTCAACAGTATTCTCTAAGTAAACTAAGCTTTTTCTTGGAAGAGTGGTGAGCACAGAATTCGATATGCGTCCTTTTTTTGCTCCGTCTGGAAAATCCTCATCGATGTCCGACGACATGGGTTGGGAGGCGCGGTTTTTTTTTTATAAATTATAAATTAGTTCTTGATCGCAATCCCGCCTGATGGTAAGCAGTGACGCAATCGTTGATGGTAAAGCACACTAGTTTATTAAGAGTCTATTCACTCTAGCCTTGAAGACACTAAAATTTTATTCCGACGGAAACACCGCCACTGGCAAATTGTTCCATTGTGACATATTTTTATTGATGCAAAACCAACCCAGTATTTCACCTAGAATGCAACCTATCCTCACCTTATACCTAATTGCGTAACATACTATCGATATGAATAATGCATATTTAACAAAAAAAAAATTGTTCAACAACTTAACGCTTTGAATGTTATTGGATTGTCAAAATTAAAGCTATTATTATTACAGATAGTTGGCTATGCAATAGGGTAGTTGACTAAAAAAAACTAATTAGTCCATCAGTCAGATTTCCAAAAAATATTTGACAGGATTTTTTCTTTTTTTCATATAAACAAAAAATGAAGACTACACAGTGCGTTGAAAACTCGTGTGACGTCACTGCACGCTACACTTTTTAGCGAGCAGTGACGTCACCAGCCACCACTCCTGATCTTTGATGCCTATTATATTTGTAATATTTTTTGATTTGGTAAAACAAAATACATATACGTATCCAATATTTTCTATAATCTGAATGACGGACTAAATAGAATCAATTTTTATTTACCGAGTAAACATGCCTATTCCCTCTCTGGGCTATTATTGCTCAAGATATTTTCAACAATTGAGTATATTGCATTTTAATTCGATATATTTTTAACAGTTGGGTATATCGCATTCCTACTCAATGCATTTATAACAGTTGTCTGAGTCCTTCACATGTTTGCTCGATACAATTTTAATATTTCAGTACGAAGTATGTTTTTTACTAAAAACATTTTAACAGTTCCAGGCATTTTCCAACACATTTTTCACACTTTATGCTGGGGAGTAGCTGGGAACTGTAAAAAATTGTGCTTGTGCAAAAAATGAAAACGTTTACGTTTGAGCAAAGTTTTTTTTTTAATGAAACCATTAACTCTAGAAATTATTCCTGTATTGTGGGTGCGTTTCATCATCATCATCATCATCAACAACCTTTTATCGTCCCACTGCTGGGCACAGGTCTTCTCTCATACAGAGAAGGATTGAGCGTAATGACCACGCTTGCTCAATGCGGGTTGGCGATTTCAGACTTAAAGTCCACGTTTCCTCAAGATGTTTTCCTTCACCTTCAGTCTTTGGTGTCCAAGATATACTTAGAAAGTACATATAACTTTAGAAAAGTTACATTGGTACTTGCCTGACCTGGAATCGAACCCGCAACTCATACTTGAGAGGCTGGTGTTTTAACCACTAGGCCACCACGACTTACTTGTGCGTTTACAAACATTTAAACTAACATAGGTACACAAACAGGCATACCCAGAACAACTACCTGTAGGCCATACAAATACTTATACTGTGCGGGAATCGAACCCGACAGGCAGCGCAGCAGTCGATCCGTATCGTCACAATATTCTTAGGGCTATAGGTTAGAGTTCATATATCTAGTCAGATAACTTATATGTGAAGAACATTTGATATATTTTTTTACTTGATTACTCATAGACATGTTTAAAATAATAATATGTCTGAAAAATATTTAAAATAACTATAAACTTAGTTACTAAAATATACTGCTTATTGATAAATCAAGCCTACAACTCATGAGGCAGAGTCTATCAAGGCCCTTCAGTAATGATACAATGCACTCTGTATTTATTAATGACCTCATTGAATTGTTGTTTTCAGCTCAAAATCTGGATTACATGTCTCATGTTTAAACTGATAACATGTTCAGGAAAATTCGATCGAGTAGCCAAGGGTAAAAAACCAGACACTTCAATAGGACTGAGCAAAGTAGTCCAATACATAGTAGATGAAAAATTACGATCAAGCAATCGAAGATCTATAAATCCTGTAAGTTTGGATAAAGCTAAAAACTTATATAAATTAATGAAGAAAAAAGAGGAACCTAAGAAAATCCTGAGAGCACAAGAAGCTCACCAAGACTTGGTGGAGAAAGAATTAAAGATGGCATTGACTGTTAAGAAGTCAGCATTACATGACAGGCCATACATAGAGAAGAAAGGCAAAAATGACTTCCTTGTGATACACCCTGAAGTTATCGATCCTTTTGTGACAGTGGTGCCTAATCACATCTATTATAATATTGAAAAATCCTGCGTTAACTGGTTGGATGACTGCAGTTTAATCGGACTAAGGGAGAGGTTGCTAAAGGGATCCCGAACCTAAAAAATATAAGATAAAAAATCTTTATACTTATAAGAATAGTAAAACTTAGGGTTGTTAATAAGTTTAGTAGGACCGTTATAAAAAGTAAAAGAAGACTAAAACAATACATTTTTAAGTAAATAAAAGTCCTCTTAAAATATTCTTCCACTTCACAATCAAAAGCTAGTTAGCTATTCGCGGAAAATTTTGCTTTTCTAACAATAAAATAACTCGCTTTCCTCTATAAGGGGAATTCAAAGATGGAGATATTCCTGAAAATACCCACTTATATTTTATAGGGTTTCAGCCAGAGATTTTCAATGCACAAACAAAACGACTTATCTAGAAGTATTCGTACGGCTGCATGGTACAAGGCAATAGATAAACATGCATAATTTTGTACCAAAATCAATGAATAACGCTGAGAAAATCAATCATTACTGTTGGTTTCCTTTTGTTGTGATTTAAATCATTACTACCTACATATCAATGCTTTCCATATCATCATCATCATCATCAACCTTTTTATCGTCCCACTGCTAGGCACAGGTCTCCTCTCATACAGAGAAGGATTGAGCGTAATCACCACGCTTGCTGAATGCGGGTTGGCGATTTCAGACTTAAAGTTCAGGTTTCCTCAAGATGTTTTCCTTCGCCTTTTAATCAGTCACTGGTGTCCAAGATATACTTAGAAAGTACATACGATTTAGAAAAGTTACATAGATACTTGCCTGACCTGGAATCGATCCCGCACATTCATACTTGAGAGGCTGGTGTTTTAACCACTAGGCCACCACAATAACAACCACATAACAAACTTACCAGGTCAATACCTTGAGCCAGTTGGTTGCGACATAGGTAACCCAGTTTGAGGAGTTTAACTGGAATTGAATCCTGACCTGTAGAAAATTATTTTTAAAGGAGGTCAGAGCCTACTTAAGACTTACTGTAAAGGTTGTACAAGTTTCTGCAGCAAACACATTTTTTACATACTTTTTATTAGCTTCACATTTATGTTTGCTTGCTTGCTTGTCCGTCTCTAACTCTTTGGACTACGAGTGAGCGGCTCATTACTGTAAATTGTCCCACCGTTTTCAATACGTTCGTATTGATAGCGGTATTAATTTGTGCAGGCAAAGTATTTAGTTTAGATTTAGATTCAGTTACTTGGGTAAAGCATCATTACGAATTTTGCACTTGCTATTCTGTCTGTCCGCATATTCTTTTTTTAAATAATATACGGATAACACGAACGCTTAAGCACCACTTAAGCGTTCGTGATTGTGTTATCAGTACATGATTTAAAAAAAGAATATCGAACTAAAAAGTTGAAAACATTTTTTTATATAAATTTTAAACCAGCGCTTGACCGCAATCGCCCCTGATGGTAAGCAGTGATGCGATCGTTGATGGTAAAGCGCGGTAGTTTATTAAGAGCCCATTCACTCTAGCCTTGAAGACACTCAAATTGTAGTGTGATGGAAACACCGTCGCTGGCAAATTGTTCCAGTCCCTCGATGCACGTGGTATAAAAGAGGAAGCGAAACGCTTCGTCCGGATCGCAGTGGTGTCAAAAACGTAAGGGTGGAAACTCGCTGTACGACGGGTCATCACACTCACCAGAATGCATCCTATAGAAGACCGAAAGGCTGGCTACTCCACCCCTGTGCTCCAGGCTTTGGAGACCGTTTCGAGTTAAGTCTGGGTAGCCAATCAGCCTCTTCACACGCCTCTCCACTGAATCAAAGTAGCCAGGTGACATTTCGCAACACCAGCCCTAATGTGGCTGCAGTAGTCCACACACGAGCGGACCTGTGCTTTGTACAACATTAGAAGCTGCCTTAGTGTGAAGTACCGCCGGACCTGTGCGATGACGCCAAGTTTTCTGGCCGCCACCTTGGCCGTGGACTCAACGAACCGCCCAACAAAGTTAAGGTTCGAGGGAATCTCAACTCCCAAAAGCTGAAGGCGGTCGGTCTTAGCAATGGATTAGCAATATGCTTAAAAATTATTCCAATTAATAATGTGTTACGCAATAAGGGCGTAAATATAGTTTAAAAAACTAAAAAACATGCTTTTAAAGAATATCAAACTAAAAAGTTAAAAATAATTTTAAAGTTCAGTTTATGACAATAGTGTTAAAAGAAATAAATTAAATTTTAAAATTATTTTTAACTTTTTAGTTTATAATAATTAAATTTAAATATATCCATACTAATATTATAAATGCGAAAGTAACTCTGTCTGTCTGTCTGTCTGTCTGTCTGTCTGTCTGTCTGTTACGCTTTCCCGCTTAAACCTCTCAACCGATTTTGATTAAATTTGGCACAGACAATCTTTAGATCCTGAGAAAGAACATAGGCTACCTTTTATCCCGGAAAAAATAGATGTTCCCGCGGGAAATCTAAAAAGCGCGATATAACCGAACTCCACGCGGGCGAAGCCGCGGGCGGAAAGCTAGTAAATAATAAATTTAATTATATAATTAATCTAGGGTTACATACAGCACGAAAACCTGCAAAGTTACATAAGTCTAATATATTGGAACAAAAGAGCCGCCGTGTCGTCTGTATTCATCGAAAAAGTTCGGATTAAAAAAAATGGGTTTGATTTATTTGGAATAGGTATGAACACACAAACACACACAAACGCATTTTTTGGGTTACAACTTACTTGGGCGATATCGATATGTATCTAAGGTTGTTTTTGTATCTACTTAAAAAAAACAAACAGAATTAACACTGAAGTTAGATGATCCTAAATAAAATTATAGAAAACTAGCTTTCCGCCCGCGTGGAATTCGGTTATATCGCGCTTTTTAGATATCCCTCGGGAATATCAATTTTTTCAATAAAAGCTAGCCTATGTCCTTTAAATAAAAATAAATTCCAAATTCCAAATTTCATCAAAATCGGTCGAGAGATTTAAGCGGGAAAGCGTAACAGACAGACAGACAGAGTTATTTTCGCATTTATAATATTAGTATGGATATTGGATAATGCTAGCCTATTATTGGCCCACTCAAACGCCTCTCTATATATCATCTTAAAATAAATGAAGAAAATGATGCATGATTAACGTGAAGCTTTCTTTTTCCGGGCCAATGTAGCTTTACACTCATTTACACTCTGTTAAGTAACAAGTGTCAAGTGATTAGTAAAATCAACGTGTTAACGGTCGCGCTGTTAAGTGATTAGTGTTAAGTGCATCATTTGAACACTTGTTACTTAACAGAGTGTAAATGAACCATAGCTCTTTCAAACAACCCGTGGCTCTGGCAGGACATGAAGGCTGCCAAAGTGATGTCAGAATGTTTTTGATCAGAACGTGGTAGCAAATTGTGCTGCATTTAATTGACCTGTCCATTAGGTTAATTGTTTTTTGACAGCTGTCAGATTATGTTAAATTTATATTTGAAATACGTAATATAATAATATTAATAGGTCGGAACACCAGTGCTATCTCGTGCAGATGCTGGCACACAATAATTTAAATAAATCTGATGATAACAGGAGACTGACGTGCAATCCCCGACAAATATAAAATCTGTTCAATCTTATTAAATTAGATTATAAGTTCTGTCATATATTGTAATGCATATATACGTCTGTTGCTAGAATTACTAGTTATCATCTATCAATAACCGGTCTACCCGGACTGCTTATAGGCAGATAAGTAAATATGTAATAAGCAACACTTGCGCTGGATTGTATCATGCTGTATTTGGATTGTATCTGCCTATAAGCAGTCCGGGTGTGACACATCTTTATGAGGTTATCGCAGCATCCTATATTTTGACCTCACGTCTCGCCAAAGGTTGCCCTTCGATGCGTATTTATTTGTTCAAATTTTAATAGTCATAATATTATTATAAAATACTGTTAACTCGACGGCAGATATTAGCTGATGACGATGTTGTGCCGAGCTATCTATGGTAATACATTTCCAGTGTTTCCGGTTTGACGTCATCGCAGTATTAAATAATGAGTGCGGAGTGTCCTTGGTAAGAGTTTGTACGGTTTAGCGTATGTGCGCAATCAGCCTTAAGGCTAATATTATTCGGCCGCAAGGCTCTTAACTACTGAAATTCTTAATTAAAGTGATTTATTTACCTGAAACAATACGTATCGTACTCGTAAATAGATATGCATATAATTGAATTTCAGTACGCTCAATCTAGCGAACAATATATGCAATAGCGAACCTCTCTTTAGTTTTTCTTTGTCTTTCGCTATTTTAATGTTATTCTGGCTGTTTGAATATTTTATATGACTTTGTTATTTGATTAATTATGATTTTCTAGGTTTATTATTTCATAAACATAACATATTTAGAATATGATATTCCCACTTCTGGGACGAACGCCTTGGTGAAAGGGATCTTCTTAGAGGTCCACTTCTGGCCCAAGGCTTTCCACAAGACCGGTCTTGTGCCGCATCCATTGGCTTCCCACGTCCTTCACCAGGTCATGGGTCCACCTTGTTGGGGACCTCCCTACGCTGCGTCTTCCGGTACGTGGCCGCTACTCCAGAACCTTACTGCTCCATCCGCCATCGGTTCTACGAGCAATGTGCCCTGCCCACTGCCACTTAAGTTTAGCGACTCGAAGAGCTATGTCGGTGACTTTGGTTCTTCTGCGGATCTCCTCATTTGCGGCGAGAGGGGTCGGCTGTAACCTATCACACTGGTGCCTAGTGTGGGTTGGTAGATATGTCTTTGAAATTTTTGCCTCTAGGATATACCGGTTTGTTCAAGATATTTTCCTTTACTGTTTTGGGAGCATTAGTGACGAAAAATTGTACACAAAGTGCCTGACGGAGTTCGAACCTACGACGACCACTAGGCCAACGCTACTATTAACGATATGATTTTTTTTTAAATAATGATAAACTAATGCTTGACCGCAATCCCGCTTGATGGTAAGCAGTGATGCATTCGTTGATGGTAAAGCGCGCTAGTTTATAAAGAGCCTATTCACTCAAAAAAACTGAGTGAATAAGAAGGAAGATGGCAGTTGAGCGAGGTGATGCAATGCCAAACTCAGAGGCAGATTGATCTGGAGGGCCTCCATGACCAAACTTCTGACACAACCACATTTGACGCATCGTAGCCGGCACACATCGCAACACAGTTGTGTTGCGATGTGTCCCGGCTCGGACGGGTCTGTTCAGTTGAAAAGACCCGTCCTCTGTACGGCTTCACCAGACATCATTCCGAAACACGACTAATCGCTTGGCGGCAAGACTTTGTCTAGTGGGTGGTCATTTCTCCTGGCAACCGATGTTATGGCTTACTACGGAGAAAATTGTCAATTCTTCAACGAGTCCCTGAGGACATCATCTTTCCTCAAAAGATTATTTTAGGAATTAATCTACATTATCTACACATGACAAGATGATATGTCTGGTCTTCACATAATATGTTTGGATTTAACTATGACCGTGAGTTTAACCCTTTCATTTCAGATGAGTCAAGTAGGAAACGCTGATCTCTTCTAGGTTAATTTTTTGATATACAAATTATAAATAATTACCTCTTTTTTCCTCCATCTTTACCAGGAACACGATGTATCTATAGAATGTAAATAAACCTCGTGACCACGATTTACACTCATTTTATGTTGTAGATCTAGAATTATAGTATTATATCAGGTGGTTGGGTGGGTGGTGTACGTGGAGCGGCTATCTGCATTACAAAATTTGCAATTAGCTATAAAATGTGTAATTATGATTGAAGTAAAATATGTTTTAATTAACAATTTTCCCACAAAGTACCCTTCATTAATTATCAGAACTTATACAATAATATTATCGAAACAACTAGACGTTAGTTTCATTTAATGTTCATCTATTTTGTCGACCGTATTAATTGTGTTTAAGTTTTTAATGTTTTAACACCCATTTTAGAATATGAAGACGTAAGTTACGTGAAAAATAATATTATTTTTGTATTAATATGGTTTTAATTTTTAATTGAGCGAACATCGAAATTTTTTGCCGACTCAACACTATTCATTTTAAATTTATTAATCCATACTAATATAATAAATGCGAAAGTAACTCTGTCTGTCTGTCTGTCTGTCTGTCTGTTACGCTTTCCCGCTTAAACCTCTCAATCGATTTTGATGAAATTTGGCACAGACAATCTTTAGACCCTGAGAAAGAACATAGGCTACCTTTTATCCCGGAAAAATTTGATGTTCCCGAGGGAAATCTAAAAAGCGCGATATGAACGAACTAGTTTACTATAAAATTTATTATCATCTAACATTGGCATTTCAGTAACCATGCAAATGACAGATGATAATTTTATATACTTACAACATTATTTTTTGTTTATACGAAACCCGAAACACGTGTCCAGTATTTTTAAAGTAAAAGTACAACACACACAGAGTGACACAATGTCCTAGAAGCAAAAACTCTGTACCATATAAGAACAGAGTGACACAGTGTCCTAGACACAAAAACTTTGTTCGATTTAAGTACAGAGTGACACTGTGTCCTAGACGAAAAACTCTATACCATATAAGAACAGAGTGACACAGTGTCTTAGACACAAACACTTTGTTCGATTTAAGTACAGAGTGACACTGTGTCCTAGATGAAAAACTCTGTACCATATAAGAACAGAGTGACACAGTGTCCTAGACACAAAAACTTTGTTCGATTTAAGTACAGAGTGACACTGTGTCCTAGACGAAAAACTCTGTACCATATAAGAACAGAGTGACACAGTGTCTTAGACACAAAAACTTTGTTCGATTTAAGTACAGAGTGACACTGTGTCCTAGACGCAAATACGCTGTACCATATAAGGACAGAGTGACACAGTGTCCTAGATACAAAAACTTTGTTCGATTTAAGTACAGAGTGACACTGTGTCCTAGCCGCAAAAACTCTGTACCATATAAGAACAGAGTGACACAGTGTCTTAGACACAAAAACTTTGTTCTATTTAAGTACAGAGTGACACTGTGTCCTAGACGCAAAAACTCTGTACCATATAAGTACAGAGTAACGACTAGTGCATAGTTTTTCTTAAATTGGAACAAAATGTTCTTTTCTTTGTATTGGCGTTGACCCACAATACTTTTTCCACGGCGTTATCGGGCATAGGCCTGGATTCCTATCATACCCTCCCTGCCTGCCCTGTCTCACCTCCTGATGAGTAATTAGATCGAAACCCACACCTGCTGTTCTGTCGAGGTACACCTACTTTACGAGGATCGACTTACATTTTCTAACTTGGGTAATGAGATGGAAAACCATACCAACCATATATTTGGTAGAATTTTAATTTCTGTTCACGCACTGTTTGCTGTCTGTCACGGTCTTTCACACAGTAATTTTTAAAGTGTGTTTTAACTATATATTTAATTTTTCAACAATATTTTCCAGGTATATTTTAATACCCCTAGCATTGCTGTACTTTACTTCTGTATGCCTTACTGAAAAGAAGCCGTATTTGTTGGCAACGGTATTGCTTTACAATGACGGCAAAGGGCACCAGATGGTGGCCGCGGGTCGTACTCCACAAAAAATCTACAAGGCAATCAAAGAAGACATCAAAATTCACCACGGAAACACCACTGCCGAAGTAGTTCCACTGTTTAATCAAATTGCGGCCGCACCAACAGCTAGCGAGATGGCAGACTGCATGAAGCAGAGGATCGTGTATGATAAATTCAAGGATGTATATGTGGTAAATATTCCAAAGTGGTTAGCTTCAAAAGTAGTTGGTGAAAAAAGAAAAAGAATGCTTTTTAGTAAAGTGAAAAATGACAGACTTGATGATCTTGCTAGGGATGATCATAATGTCGATAAAGCGGTGAACACTAATTCAATCTCGGAGGGAAAGATTGAAGAAAATTCTTTTAACAAGTCAGTAAAGATGCCAAAGACATATTATTTCCCAAATACAGTTATCTATGGAATCGAAACTAAATGCAAAACTCCGGCTGACTACAGTTGTTATACAAACAATAAAAGTAATATGTAGTTCATAATAAAGCTCCTCGTTGCGAAACGTTTAACAATATTCCAGAAGAAGACAACAATGACGTCGAAGGACACGCTATTTTGATACAAACAATAGTCTGCCGAAACGAGAAGTGCTAATTGTCAATGTTGGAATAAACTACTTTCTCAAATACAAATCTTCTACTCTTTTTTTGTATATTATTAATTATTGAAGTGAAAACTTTTTCAGTTGCGTTTTGCGCGATGGGTAAAAAATATCAAAATTCGTGCTCGGACACGTGACCTGATTGAAAATTCGTAAGTTGGAGAGGCAGTACATCGACGGCGCGGTGTAAGATACAAAGTATTATTCTTCTTAGTCCCTTTCTACTGCGCGGCAAAAATGTATGCTTACTACTGCTGTTTCATGTAAGCAGCGCATTATTATATTATTGTATTCCACCATATAAATAACTAGCTGCGCCGCGCGGTTTCACTATGCGTAGGTTTCGATATGTATGTATGTGTATTTTTACATGCTCCGCTCCTATTAGTTGCAGCGTGACGTTATATAGCCTAAAGCCAAATCAAATCAAGTCAAATCGGATCAGTAGTTCCTGAGATTAGCGCGTTCAAATAAACAAACTCTTCAGCTTTATATATTAGTATAGTTATGTTAATTCCTTAAATAGGAGATGAACGCTCAGACTACACGACTTTTACTGTATTTCTATTTTATCAGGGCCTGTACGTGTACTAGAAATTCGTGTATCGCGAAATTAGCGTATTATATGCAAAAGCCGGATATGATTCGTCGGGCAGTTGCCAGACAGACAAAATACCCTTCTGGTCGGAGTATCGTCCCTTTAATATGGGGAATGGGTGAACATATACCCTGTTTCCGTGTCCCTGTTTCCCTGTTACCTCTATAACATCATCACGTCAACGCTGACTGTTGCTGAAAAGGGGACTCTGTCTCGTCTCGTATAAGGTGCTTAGCATTATGCTGAGCGATAGCCAACTTCCATGGGGGTGACGCATGTTTGCCCCAACTTGTTTTTTTGTTGTTTTGTTGGCCATAACTGTTGCACCAAAATAGTGACTTGAAATAAATGACTTGGACATGACGTAATTGTATGTTTGAGTATGTAGAGTAGTTCGGAATAAATCCCCATTCGGTAAAGACGTGTTGTGATTTCTACTAAGATCTGCAATAAATATTGAACCTTAAACACTACAATATATGATCCACAATATTCTAAAATATAAAAGGTGGTATGATAAGCCGCATTCCTGAGCCGTATTTTTCAAATCTTTTAGTACTATGTGCGATATAAATAAAAAGGTGAAGTATTGTGAGTGTTTTAACTATTAAAGGCGGAGGAACATTTTAGTATCTAAGTATGTAAAACAATAGGAAAAAAACAGTGGTGGCAAAGTGGTATTGGCCGCAGCTTACAATTTGTAGGTCGTGGGTTCGAACTAGGGTTGTAACGGAGCTTCGCCTCCGCTTCCGTTACTGCGGAAGTTCCGCAAGAAATCGTATCTTCGCTTCCGCCTCCGCCTCCGCACAATTTTTAGCGGAGTTATAACGGAGGTTTATTTACGTATTTATGCAATAAATAAATAGTCCGGCTGCGTTTTAGCGCGAAATGGTCAAGAATCAACTAGTGCGAGGCGGGAATGCGGCAAGCACAATTTGTTTCTCCTTAATTTTCATTACAAGAAGGTAATATTTTTTTTACCAAGTATACTACTATTAATGTACGTATTTAAAATAAAAAAATTGTTTTAATTAACCATAAATTTCAATTTTATCTATATGTACTTTCACCTCCGCCTCCGCCTCCGTTAACCTCCGCATCCGCGGAGGTGAGACTCGTCACCTCCGCATCCGTCTCCGCCTCCGCTAACAAGCCTTCGTTACAACCCTAGTTCGAACCTCATGTGGCGCTTTACTTTGTGCATTATTTCATTACCATTGCTCTCAAAAACGGTAATGGAAAACATTGTAAGGAAACCGTTTTGTCCTAGAGCCAAAACTTCGCAGACATGTGACATCTATGATCTACCAACCCGCACTACGGCAGCGTGGTAGATTACGGCCCACTCACTCTCACAGTGGAAATATTGCTGATTATATACAGGTTATGTATACAAAATAATGAGTGTTACGTTAACTAGTAAACAGCAACAGTTAGTTCAACTTTTCAAAGATACTTTATTACTGCTACATAAGACGCAAAGTAAATATACAGATGTTCTCAACAGGCTAGGAGACCTGAAGGGCTTCTGGAGGGAGGTGGGCTGGTTGGAATAACCGCCAAAGGCCGCCATGGTCCACGCATAATGACCAAATAACATAGAACATAGACGCAAAGTAAATTGAAGAAATATTCGAAGTAAAGTTAAACAATTTTATTGAAACGAAGTCTCAAAGGTAGTGAAGTGGTGAACCACGTCGTAGTGCAAACAACATGCTCCGTATATCGCAATTAATTAAGCTTAGTTCCTGGTAGAAAATGTTAATTGGACTAATTGAAATATATATTGCTGTCGCCTCCGAAATGGGTCGGTGCAAGCGTATGAAGCTTCGTCGCTGCCACGTTTAACTTATACCACGAATTGTATACGTATTACAGTAGAACGCCGATTAACCGAATCGCCAACTATCCGAATCGGTCATAAGCTTAATATAAAAAATTAAAAACTACTACATAGACATACATAATTTTTGTTTTGTTGTACAAGTTGAAACACGCTCGGGTCCAGATATATTTCAACTGTTATGCTTTGGCTACATTAGCGGGCTACGGCGAATATTCGGGCTACGGCGATGTATGTAACCGGGTACATCGTTGCAACGCAATGTATTCGTGCGCAGACGATGTAGCATCGGAGCACTGTAGGTAAATTGGCGCGCTTCAAAGGACTGGTCGCGACAATATTCGCTTCTTAAACTTCTTAAACCTACGTCACTTCAGTGTCGTCCAGACATTGAAGCGGGATTGATGTTTTTGTTTTACAAAATGTAATAAATAAAAATTTACTAACATATAATGCAAAGCCACTGCTTCCTCCATCGTCTCGGCCGCACAACTAAGCAAAGAATATTCGCCGTACGCCGCTTTCTGAATTTTCGCCCGCCAATGTAAACAAGAACATCGTGTACCTATGTCCGACAACGGATGTTTTGCGCGCCAACGCGACACGAATCTTTACACGCTAAGGTAGCCCCGGCTTTGTGGTTGAAAGATAGAGGCAAGATACTAACAAGTTGAAAAACGCGCAAGTTTATTCGATGTATGTTCACAGTTCGTCTTTCTTTATTACCAGTCTATGTCCGATTAAGGTCGTACCCTCACCAAATGACCTCGAGCATTTGCTCCCTCTTCACCGCGCCCCACCTCTACAATACTTCGCAAAATATTACTAGCGCCGTCTGGCGGACGAAGTACTTACAAATACAAGTTAAATTCATAGACCACAGAAGTAACAGACATGGCACTTTTATTTTTGTTTATTGGTGCGCCCAAATACTTTTGGTTATTATGTACTCAAACAAATGTTGACGATACTTCATAATAAAAATTCTGCGGTGTTTATTTTTTAACCGACTTCAGAAAAAGGTGGTTCTCAGTTCGATTTATTGTCGCTGATAACTTTATGGTTAATGAACCTATTTAGACCATTCTTTTTTTATATGAAGGGATATGCTGCCTATGTAATCCCATTGTTACCACGTCAGTGTCGATAATGGAAATTCTGAGAAATTTAGGCCAATTATCGAAAATTGTAGGCACGCTTCGGGTGACAACTTGATACTCGTGTTTATATCGGATGATACTATAAAACCGTGAAGATTTGGGCCTGACCTGATGATGGAGATGACAGAATATCAAGGGAATCCACATCGGAAGCAACTGTTACGTGTTTGGGCTTATTTAATGTGTATTGATTAGACCTTTATAACTAAATATGTTATGACTGTAACTTCAGGGTTGGAAGTTAGTTTTGTAGATTGAAAGTTAGCTAAGTCAGATGGACAAAGGGATAGAAAAATAATATAATAAAGTTTAATTTATCATTATTTATTATTTTAAGGGAAAACGTAATCAGGGTCAAATAAATTTCTGCAGAACTGACACATTTAAAAAAAAAAATTCATGTTTTTTTTTGGGACCAGGCAAGACTGTGAAATTATATTATTAACTTCCGAAATTAGTTATTTTTCACTTTGTAGTGGTTTTTGAAGTCGGTTGTTTTTTTGTAAAAAGTTTTTATTTTTATGTTTGTTTGCGGATAACTTCGCCTAAAATTTGGTATTTCGATGAATTTTTGGGTATTTCGACATGGGTGTCGTGATAGGGGTTTTTAGGAGTGCAGATCACGAATATGACGTAATTTTTGAAATCCAAGATGGCCGACACCAATTTTATGATATTTTGACATGGGTGTCGTGAAAGGGGTTTTGTGGGTGCTAATCACGAAAATGACGTCATTTTGGAAATCCAAGATGGCCGACACCAATTTTATGATATTTTGACATGGGTGTCGTGAAAGGGGTTTTTGTGGGTGCTAATCACGAAAATGACGTCATTTTGGAAATCCAAGATGGCCGACACCAATTTTATTTGATGAATTTTGACATGGGTGTCGTGAAGGGGTTTTTGGGAGTGCAATCACGAAATGACGTCATTTTGGAAATCCAAGATGGCCGACACTAATTTTATGATATTTTGACATGGGTGTCGTGAAAGGGGTTTTTGTGGGTGCTAATCACGAAAATGACGTCATTTTGGAAATCCAAGATGGCCGACACCAATTTTATGATATTTTGACATGGGTGTCGTGAAAGGGGTTTTCGTGGGTGCTAATCACGAAAATGACGTCATTTTGGAAATCCAAGATGGCCGACACCAATTTTATGATATTTTGACATGGGTGTCGTGAAAGGGGTTTTTGTGGGTGCTAATCACGAAAATGACGTCATTTTGGAAATCCAAGATGGCCGACACCAATTTTATGATATTTTGACATGGGTGTCGTGACGGGGGTTTTCGGGGGTGCAGATCACGAAAATGACGTCATTTTTGAAATCCAAGATGGCTGACACCAATTTTATGATATTTTGACATGGGTGTCGTGAAAGGGGTTTTCGCGGGTGCTAATCACGAAAATGACGTCATTTTTGAAATCCGAGGTGGCCGAAATTATATTTCATGATATTTTGACTTGGGTATCGTGACGGGTTTTCGGGGCGCTGATCACGAAAATGACGTCAATTATAAGCTGTGGCATAGCTTCTATTTCTTTATCAAAGTCAAAAATAAAACATCAAATATAGTTTAGTCGCTAAATCGCCACCATTTTTCGCACTCCTTCAATGACGTCACTGGTAAAAAATAAATAAATAAATAAACTACAAAAAAGAAAATACATACTTATACAAATGTATACGTTAATTAGCAAAATAAAAAAATACTATGTCATAAATAACTAATAAAAAATTTCCTACTAACTACATACTGCGGAACTCGGTGTGCACACCTTTGCGATTTACCCCGCAGCCACGCGCAGGATTGCGTTTTTTATCTGCATTTTCATGCACATCTGCAGCCCTGCGCGTGAGCGCAGATTCAATGTATAGTACCATGCGTTTCTCCATACAAAATTTGGTACTAGCGAACATCTATCTTATATATAAAATTCTCGTGTCACAGTTTTCGTTCCTATACTCCTCCGAAACGGCTTGACCGATTCTCATGAAATTTTGTGAGCGTATTGAGTAGGTCTGAGAATCGGCCAACATCTGTTTTTCATCCCCTAAATGTTAGGGGTAGTCCACCCCTATTTGTTTTTTTATTTTTACACAACATTTTTAGTTTCTATTTTTTTACAACATACAAAAATACATACAATCCTAAATTTTCACCCTTCTACGATCAATCCTTCAAAACTGATCAATCGTCATTTAATTAGTTTTATTCCCATGGGAAATCTAAAAAACGCGATATAACCCAATTCCACGCGGGCGAAGCCGCGGGCGGAAAGCTAGTACTAATATATAAAGCTGAATAGTTTGTTTGTTTGAACGCGCTAATCTCAGGCACTACGGGTCCGATTTGAAAAATTCTTTTTGCGTTGGATAGCTCATTAGTCCAGAAAGGCTTAAGGCTATAAAACATCACACTGCGACTAATAGGAGCAGAGCATTACTAACTCAATGCGAACGAAGTCGCTGGCGGCCGCTAGTATAAAATAGCTTTACCGCGGCAGCCCCGAGTGCCACATGTTTTTGTTTTATTAGAAAGACGATATCTTCAAGGTAGTCTCATGTTTAGGAAATTAGGGTCTGATGATGGAAGACTAGGTAAATCTAGAAGAAATTTAAAAAATCAAAGGGGCGTCTAGGGCTTTTCTAAGTTTTTTCATTAAGTGTTTTAACGCACTACAATTTAGTAAAGTTCGGAGTTGATGATGGAGCCGGGAGACAGCCGAGGGAACTCCTTAACGATTCACATCAGCTGCCTCGTGTTTGTGCTTAATAAATTTGTGTTGATAAGAACTTTACACCTAAATGAGTTGTGATTATCATTAAAGCTCTGATGTTGAAGACAAAGGCCAGTTAAGGGAACTCCTTAAAGGTTTACAATAGTTACCTTATGTTTGGACTTATTTCTGTTCATTTATATTGATGAAAACTTTACACCCCTAAAAGTAGGTTAAAATGAATGTCTGCAATAGATCTGATGATAGAGCGGAGAGAAATTCGAGGGAACTCCTCAACGATTCACAGCAGCTACCTTGTGTAATATCTTGATTAATTTGTATTGATAAGAGCTTTACACCTAGATGGATTGTTATGATCATTAGGAGTCTGATAATGAAGACGAAGGACAGTCTGTTGAGGGAACTCTTCAAAGGTTTACAGTAGCTGCTTTGTGGTTGGACTTAATTCATTTATATTGATGAGAAATTTGCACCCATATGGGTAAAAATTAAAGAAAAAAAACATGATTTTTTTTTTTGGACCAGGCAAGACTGTGAAATTATATTATTATTCTCGTTTAATAAAACAAATACGTAAATTGTAAAAAATAAAACTATCGTATATCAAAATAAATAACAAATACATATACTATAATATTATTTACGCAAAGCTTCCTTTCGCAGAAAAATAATAAACATCCGACTAATACAATATCCGATCAGACTGGACGTTGACGGCAGCATATTTGGAAAAGGCCTGCAAGCAAACGACCTATTTCGTTTGCTTTAATTCCTTTAAGACCACAATGAAAGTATGAGCATTTCTAGAAATAACGCAATGAAATAACACAACTTAAATTCAGTCTCTTGATTTTAATTGATGTTTGCATAAGCATGACGAGTAGGTAGTGTTTGTACTATGTTAAAGAAGAGTGTTGTAAATTGTTGAGGAATTCCCTCGACTGTCTATGGTTTTATCATCTGATGTAATTCAGACTTTAATTTTTACCCATATGGGTCCAAATTTCTCATCAATATAAATGAATTAAGTCCAACCACAAAGCAGCTACTGTAAACCTTTGAGGAGTTCCCTCAACAGACTGTCCTTCGTCTTCATTATCAGACTCCTAATGATCATAACAATCCATCTAGGTGTAAAGCTCTTATCAATACAAATTAATCAAGATATTACACAAGGTAGCTGCTGTGAATCGTTGAGGAGTTCCCTCGAATTTCTCTCGGCTCTATCATCAGATCTATTGCAGACATTCATTTTAACCTACTTATATGGGTGTAAAGTTTTCATCAATATAAATGAACAGAAATAAGTCCAAACATAAGGTAACTATTGTAAACCTTTAAGGAGTTCCCTTAACTGGCCTTTGTCTTCAACATCAGAGCTTTAATGATGATCACAACTCATTTAGGTGTAAAGTTCTTATCAATACAAATTTATTAAGCACAAACACGAGGCAGCTGATGTGAATCGTTAAGGAGTTCCCTCGGCTGTCTCCCGGCTCCATCATCAACTCCGAACTTTACTAAATTGTAGTGCGTTAAAACACTTAATGAAAAAACTTAGAAAAGCCCTAGACGCCCCTTTGATTTTTTAAATTTCTTCTAGATTTACCTAGTCTTCCATCATCAGACCCTAATTTCCTAAACATGAGACTACCTTGAAGATATCGTCTTTCTAATAAAACAAAAACATGTGGCACTCGGGGCTGCCGCGGTAAAGCTATTTTATACTAGCGGCCACCAGCGACTTCGTTCGCGTTGAGTTAGTAATGCTCTGCTCCTATTAGTCGCAGCGTGATGTTTTATAGCCTTAAGCTTTTCTGGATTAATGAGCTATCCAACGCAAAAAGAATTTTTCAAATCGAACCCGTAGTGCCTGAAATTAGCGCGTTCAAACAAACAAACTCTTCAGCTTTATACAATATGTTAAGAAAACCCTGTCCGATCCGTGAAGGTATTGTTAGGTATCGATAACTGATTCTACTAATGTCTGCAAAACCTGGCTAAACTTAAAAAAAAATACCCCCTAAAAAATAAATAACTTAAATAAAATAAATAGGTAATTTCATGGCAACACAGGCACAGGTCATGACCGCAGTTGACCTCATGCTTGTAGGTATAGGTAGCTTGTTCACGTTTATCGACTCTCGAAAGAAACAATGATACTTCTTAGGCAGCTCGAGAAAAGAATTTTTTTTTAAGGAGGAAGGTCGTCTGACTCTCCGAATGTATTATTTCATTGCAGAGGGATTGGATTGCTGGGGATTACAGGCGGAGATGTTCCATATTTCGTCGCACGAGATTAGCACGGACATGCACACAAATAAAAATCAAGTGGTGTCAAATCCGCGCTGGCCACAGTTGGCCCCTACCAATCCACTGCTCGCCGAACTGATAATGGACAATAATGATAATCACGTACAGGTCGGAAAAAATATCGTGAGGCACCGTCATGCTGGAACCCTCGTGCATTGACCGATAAGTACCCACTTCCAAATCGTCTAACACCTGATCACAACACAGCTAATTGCAGTTACTACCTCCATCAGCATGTTACATTACTCTACGTTAGAAAACGACATGATCACACAATACACGAATAGTGTGTACACCAGCAATGTTTCCGCGCAACTAATAATTTAAAGTAAAAATTATTTTTATTTTATAAACATAGGTATCTACGCGGGTGGCGGCTTCATGCTTTGATAGAGATGTGTAAGTAATCAAAATATTGTTTTTTTTATCGATTGATACTCGTCTATTTTTGGTATCGATTTAGTATTGTAGTTTCTCATTCTTATTCTCGATTCAACATCGCATGGAATTGTTTACAACTTTTACAAAACTCAAATTAGCGAGGTACACTGCTGTAAATGAAAATCATGCCAAAGTATTAATTTCAGTTTCTGTCTTAATATCGATGATATTGACCGATAAAATATTTGTAAAACTTTACTAAAATTGTGTTTCATAAGTCTTTCTCGTTTCTGTTTACTAATACTTGTGTTATAATAATGTTATTAGTAATTAATCGATAAACAAACAAAAGTACTTTTACCATTGGGTAATCTGTATTTTACAACAAATCCTTCAACCAGATACAAGTTTCGATTAATAGCGATAAAAAAACGTTATTACGCAAAAAATAATACATCCCTAGTTTCACGTACTTTTTTCTTTGAAGACACCGACAAACTCGCTGCGCGCCGGCATCACAAACGGGACCGCCAAATATTGAACATAAATTTATACATTTAATATCCAACAATAAATCAAACGATGATACCGCCGAAAATGGTGTTGTCACATTTTAAAAATTTACCTAATTTTGGGGAAGTTCGCGGGAAAAAAGATAATTTCAAAATTCACTAGTATTGTTACTATGATGATTATGTAAAATTTCATATTTTATTTGGCCATGTGTTTACCTAACCTTTATTATCCTTACGGGTCGGACAGGGTTTTCTTAACATATTGTATATTAGTACTAGCTTTCCGCCCGCGGCTTCGCCCGCGTGGAATTGGGTTATATCGCGTTTTTTTAGATTTCCCATGGGAATAAAACTAATTAAATGACGATTGATCAGTTTTGAAGGATTGATCGTAGAAGGGTGAAAATTTAGGATTGTATGTATTTTTGTATGTTGTAAAAAATAGAAACTAAAAATGTTGTGTAAAAATAAAAAAACAAATAGGGGTGGACTACCCCTAACATTTAGGGGGATGAAAAACAGATGTTGGCCGATTCTCAGACCTACTCAATACGCTCACAAAATTTCATGAGAATCGGTCAAGCCGTTTCGGAGGAGTATAGGAACGAAAACTGTGACACGAGAATTTTATATATAAGATAGATGTTCGCTAGTACCAAATTTTGTATGGAGAAACGCATGGTACTATATATTGAATCTGCGCTCACGCGCAGGGCTGCAGATGTGCATGAAAATGCAGATAAAAAACGCAATCCTGCGCGTGGCTGCGGGGTAAATCGCAAAGGTGTGCACACCGAGTTCCGCAGTATGTAGTTAGTAGGAAATTTTTTATTAGTTATTTATGACATAGTATTTTTTTTTATTTTGCCAATTAACGTATACATTTGTATAAGTATGTATTTTCTTTTTTGTAGTTTATTTATTTATTTATTTTTTACCAGTGACGTCATTGAAGGAGTGCGAAAAATGGTGGCGATTTAGCGACTAAACTATATTTGATGTTTTATTTTTGACTTTGATAAAGAAATAGAAGCTATGCCACAGCTTATAATTGACGTCATTTTCGTGATCAGCGCTCCGAAAACCCGTCACGATACCCAAGTCAAAATATCATAAAATATAATTTCGGCCACCTTGGATTTCAAAAATGACGTCATTTTCGTGATTAGCACCCGCGAAAACCCCTTTCACGACACCCATGTCAAAATATCATAAAATTAGTGTCAGCCATCTTGGATTTCAAAAATGACGTCATTTTCGTGATCTGCACCCCCGAAAACCCCCGTCACGACACCCATGTCAAAATATCATAAAATTGGTGTCGGCCATCTTGGATTTCAAAAATGACGTCATTTTCGTGATTAGCACCCACAAAAACCCCTTTCACGACACCCATGTCAAAATATCATAAAATTGGTGTCGGCCATCTTGGATTTCCAAAATGACGTCATTTTCGTGATTAGCACCCACAAAAACCCTTTCACGACACCCATGTCAAAATATCATAAAATTGGTGTCGGCCATCTTGGATTTCCAAAATGACGTCATTTTCGTGATTAGCACCCACAAAAACCCCTTTCACGACACCCATGTCAAAATATCATAAAATTGGTGTCGGCCATCTTGGATTTCTTTTCGTTATTAGCACCCACAAAAACCCCTTTCACGACACCCATGTCAAAATATCATAAAATTGGTGTCGGCCATCTTGGATTTCAAAAATTACGTCATATTCGTGATCTGCACCCCCGAAAACCCCCGTCACGACACCCATGTCAAAATATCATAAAATTGGTGTCGGCCATCTTGGATTTCCAAAATGACGTCATTTTCGTGATTAGCACCCACAAAACCCCTTTCACGACACCCATGTCAAAATATCATAAAATTGGTGTCGGCCATCTTGGATTTCAAAAATGACGTCATATTCGTGATCTAGCACCCAAAAACCCCTTTCACGACACCCATGTCAAAATATCATAAAATTGGTGTCGGCCATCTTGGATTTCCAAAATGACGTCATTTTCGTGATTAGCACCCACAAAAACCCCTTTCACGACACCCATGTCAAAATATCATAAAATTGGTGTCGGCCATCTTGGATTTCCAAAATGACGTCATTTTCGTGATTAGCACCCACAAAAACCCCTTTCACGACACCCATGTCAAAATATCATAAAATTGGTGTCGGCCATCTTGGATTTCCAAAATGACGTCATTTTCGTTATTAGCACCCACAAAAACCCCTTTCACGACACCCATGTCAAAATATCATAAAATTGGTGTCGGCCATCTTGGATTTCAAAAATTACGTCATATTCGTGATCTGCACTCCCGAAAACCGCCTATCACGACACCCATGTCGAAATACCCAAAAATTCATCGAAATACCAAATTTTAGGCGAAGTTATCCGCAAACAAACATAAAAATAAAAACTTTTTACAAAAAAACAACCGACTTCAAAAACCACTACAAAGTGTAAAATAACTAATTTCGGAAGTTGGTGTCTTTCGTTTGGTATATTCGTTTTAGACACCGAGTTCCGAAATTAGTTATTTTTCACTTTACATAGTGGTTTTTGGAAGTCGGTTGTTTTTTTAGTTGTACATTTTTTAGTTGTTAAAAGTACTATGTATTCAGTTGCATCCGGTCAGACTGGAAGCTGACGCAAATATAGTTGGGAAATGACGTACTTTTGTTTACTTTAATTTTTACCCGTAAGTACCTATTCCCTCAACTGCCTATGGTCTTCATCATTAAATTTACTGTAGACTATTATTTTAACCTAATCGGAGTAAAGGTCTTATTAATATAAATGAATGAAGTCCAACCACAAAGTAGCTACTGCTAACCGTTGAGGAGTTCCCGGAACTGGCCTTTGTCTTCATCATTAGAGCTCTTATGAGAGTCGCAACCCATCTAGGTGTAAAGTTCTTATCAATACAAATTAATCGAGCCCAACCACAAGGTAGCTGCTGTCAATTGTTGAGGAGTTCCTTCGACTGTCTCTCGGCTCCATCATCAGATCTACTCCAGACCTTTATTAAATTGTAGTGCTTTAAAATATTTAATGAAAATGCTAAGAAATGCACTAGTCGCCCCCAATTTTTGAAAGTTCCGCTTGTTTTCTCTGGACTTCCACCATCAAACCTTGATATCCTTATCAAGGGACCACCTTGGGAACGTCTTCCTTCCAACAGAAAAAGAATTATCAAAATCGGTTTATAAATGACGAAGTTATGCGCGAACAAACATTAAAAAAAAAACATATACGGTCGAATTGAGTAACCTCCTCCTTTTTGAAGTCGGTTAAAAATTGAACATAAAAAACATATAATTGAGCAACCTCCTCCTTTTTGAAATCGGTTAAAAAAACGAACACCAAAATAAACATCAATAACAGAGATACTCTAAGATAGTATAATACTCTATGCGACATGCGGTGCGTGAGCGAGCAAGCAGATGCTTTCTCGCTCACGCGCCGCCCGCTTATGCTAGCGGAGCGCGCGATGACGAACGACACGGGTTTCCCCTTCGAGAGCTTGTGGCATACTGAATCTCAATAGCCCGGGCAACAGAAATGATGGCGAATGCGCTCAGATTGTTGAACAAAATTTTGATTTTGGTCGTTTAAAAAAAATATTTCTACAATAATGTTCGTCATGAAATTACCTATCCATTAGTGTAAGAACGCAATCTAAATAATGCTTACTTTCCGAGGAGATGCACGTTTATGATAATTATTTCTCTTGTCAGTGGTTTCGATGTGAAGGAATTATTTAAACATTATACTTAGTAAAATAAAAAAAAAAATCTACAATTTTGGAGCCAAGATTATGGAGAAAATTTACGTATTTTTAATAAGTTGATATTTCTTTTGGATAAAGAGTAGATAGCTCCGGAAAACTACATAAAAACGGCTTGCGGTGTGTTTTTCCTCTGGAGCCGCCTTAACCGAATTTTCCCAATTAATTCGAATAATCGGCGTTCTACTGTATCTATTTCCAGCGGGAGTTATGAAGTTGGTCTATATATGGAGTTGTTTTAACTTCGGTACACAACAACACATTTATAGGTAACGTTAAAAGCTTACATTACCTGCGGTTGACCGGACTTGGTGAACCTAAAGAATTGTTATACTTAACGGATATTAATTGTGTACAGGCATGGACTACGTTTGCACAACGGTATGGAAAGCAACATTTAATCACTAATTTTTTACTACAGATTTTAAATAAGATTCAAAGAAAAATTGTCACTTCACTGGATATCCGAATTAAAAAAAATATTAGGTAGATACAACCTGTCACCACCGCTGTGCAAGGAGGCGCGGGTTCGATACAGTGCAAATATTTGTATGCGTGAATGTGAATATTTGCACTGGTCTGGTCGTGCCTCGGAAAGCTCGCTAAGCCGTTGGTCCGGGTTGCCATACGAACATCTAATTGCAGTCGTTACGGGTTGTTGGAGCCCTCGAAAGTCCAACAATTGATCTAACTGCAAGGCTTCGATATCGCCTTCGGCTTGTGAAGGTCAGACGGCAGTCGGTTCACGGTGGAGATACACCTGTCCTTTTTTTTTTTTATATCCTGCTAATTTTAAAAATGTAAAAGTATGTGAGAATGTATAGCTGGATGTTTGTTACTCTTTCACGCAAAACGGATTTGGACGGTACATAGATGGTTTAAAACCAGAAATACACACATCCTACGTGTTACTGTTGAAGTATATCTGTTGAATATTTCCCCTGATTTTTGTGTTTATCGGCGGTGACCGCTGCCGAAAACTTAAAGTAAGCGGAACGCGACCATAATGGACCGCTTTCTTCCGCCGATCACCGAACGATGTGGCGAACACACTTCCTTTCGATCTGGCAAGCTAGCGAGTCATGGCCACGTTCTTTTAACGGTCACAAAAATGTAATTAGTTTTAAGTATTTAAAGTTTGGGGAATTAGGCCTCAAAATTCAAAATTAATAACGTTAGGGAGTCTGCCACTGAATTATGTCGACGTGCGCCTCCTCGTGATCTGGTCTGGTGGTCTACGAAATCCGCATCTGAAGGTTGGAGGTAAGTGGTTTGCCGCTTTTAACACCTTGATCAGAGGGATATACTCCGAAGGCATCATTCTATCACATATTTGTTTATAGTTTCTAATATATTGCTATCCCAAATACATTCCACTTGAACCTTGTTTGAAATCTTCGTGATAGGCACGTTGCCGCCTCAGATACTTTTTATCTCGATATTCCCAATGGATCGAAACTTGCGCGGGTGAAACCTTTGGGCGCAGCTAGTAAGTTGTAAGTATGTTGATGCACAAACGACCTACGAAGAAGATTCTTACAAGGAAAAGACTGAAAATCTTGGAAATAAAATACCGAGAACTAGAGCTGAAGTCTATAGCTACTACTGTGAAGTTGAAAGAGAGCAGACGAATGCTAAGGGTATATCGATTACTAAGTTATGCAACATGTCTAAAGTGAAGTACCGCTTGTGTCACTGAAAAGATTTGCACCAGAATGAACGCAATCAATTTAATATTATATTTAATTTCGAACGCACCCGTGTATTTCATTTGGTTAGCATACATAAGACTTAAAAACTAGTGTTAGTACTTACTTACATACCGTAAGTAAGTAGTAACACTAGTTTTTAAGTAGTTTACTCGGTGGTAGGCCATAACATCGGCTGCCGGCAGAAGTTACCACCAACCAGACAAAGTCTTGCCGCCAAGCGAAGATGACGGTGGACGGGTCTGAGCAGTTGTGTTGCGATGTGTGGCGGGTACGATGCGCCAAATGTTGATGCGTCGGTAGTTTGGTCGTGGAGAGTCTCCAGATCAATCTCCCTCTAGCGCAGCTTCGTTTGGTCGTGTTGGTCTTGGGTTTAACATTGCATCACCTCGCTCAACTGCCGTCATCCTTCCTATTCCTTAGTTGTAAACTAGTGCGCTTTACCATCAACGATTGCATCACTGCTTACCATCAGGCGGGATTGCAGTCAAGCACTAATTTATAATTATTTAAAAAAAAAGCCGGCCAAGTGCGAGTCGGACTCGCACACCGAGGGTTCCGCCGTACAAACGTAGCGGTCTCCAAAGACTGTCGCACAGGCGTAGAGTAGCCAGCCTTTCGGTCTTCTATAGGATGCATTCTGGTGAGTGTGCAAGGGAATTGCATGATTTAATTCCCCCATCTCCGTTCCACCATCGGACGACCCGTCGTACGGCGAGTTTCCACCCTTACGTTGTTGACACCACTGCGATCCGGACGAAGCGTTTCGCTTCCTCCTTTATACCGCCTACATCGAGGGACTAGAACAATTTGCCAGCGATGGTGTTTCCGTCACATTACAATTTGAGTGTCTTCAAGGCTAGAGTGAATAGGATCTTAATAAACTAGCGCGCTTTACCATCAACGATCGCATCACTGCTTACCATCAGGCGGGATTGCGGTCAAGCGCTAGTTTATAACTTATAAAAAAAACGGTTTATTGATAAACAAAGTAGAAGTAAACAAAATCAATGAGAAATTGTCGCAAATTTTACTAATTTCGGTACACGTGCGAACAGCATCTAAGCGCTCGTGCATATGGCGCACGGCTGCCGCTCGCTGTGCCGCGATACCCCTTCTCTTGACCAACCGCCTGCCTTCGCGCCAGCGGGCGGCTAGTTCTTGCGCATTCTTTCGTTACTACTTACTCCCCCCCGTCCCGCTTCGCCAGTAGGAAGCAAGCTGACTGATAATCATTGACAACAATAGGAAATTACAATTAATGTCTTTGAATATATTTATAAGTACTAAGTATAACACAGCAGTTAGGACGCATTTAGGTTATATACAGAACTACATTCACCAAAATATTTAGATTGAATGACGATTGTGTTGGTCTTTGTTTTGGATTAACTAGTTACTGTGCCTAAAAATTTTAAAAGGTTTCGGGTTTTTCTGTTAGGTTACCTTAAGCTATTGTTTCATACCAAAATTCAATATTCAATGTCAGCGGGAAGTAGTCTATGTTCTGATTCCGTTGCGAGTAGTGGCGAATTTCAAAATATGCGGTATGATTATAGGTAGGTACCTCAGCATTTTGAATTTTTGCGTTGATTTAGAATTTTTCACATTTTAGAGGTAATTAGATTAAAGAAGTGTTTGATATGAATTTTAACTTTAATATCTCTACGCGTTCATGTGAAAAAGGGTAGGTAGTAAGTTTATAATTATTAAAAAAATATTTTATGTCATGTAAGCAAAAAATGTGTGTGGGTGGAATAAAGTTGTGAAAGAGGTTCATGCTCGGACGCGGCTTGCTTTTCGGAGATGGGTCTTGCACGGGAAACCTGCATCGGGGGCTATATATCAGAAAATGAAAACTTTGAGACAAACATTTAAATCAAAGTTGAAGTGGTGTCAGGACAATGAAACCCAGATTAAAATGGACATCATTGCAACCCTTCACGAAGATAAGAAATTCAGTTCTTTTTGGAAGCAAACCAATTCTTTGAATCCCAGACCGAGTCTACCATCAAACGTTGATGGCTTGTCACAGAACAGTGATATAGCCGGCATGTTCATGAACCACTTTAGAGTTGTTCTGCATTTTGCAAGTACGTCGATGCGAGGCACTCAAGCCCCGTGTGAGGGCGATTCTCATTTAAGGTTCAGCGTGAAAGACGTAAAAGACGCGTTGAAAAGTATGAAGCGAGGTAGGTCACCTGGGCACGATGGTTTGAGTGTTGAGCATTTAAGGTCCGCTGGTGTACATTTGCCTAGGCTACTCGCTATGTTCTTCAATTTTTGTATGGGTCACTCTTATCTGCCTGACGATCTCGTACGAACTGTTGTGATTCCTATTGTTAAAAAGAATACCGGTAATTCGATAATGGGCTAGAATGTGGGGTGACGCAGGGGGGGTTGACCTCGCCCAGCCTTTTTAACTTGTACATAGATCGGCTGGTTGGTGAGTTGAGTAGCACTCTGGTTGGTTGTTCTATTGATGGCAAAATGATTAACAACATAAGCTATGCTGATGACATGGTGCTGCTCAGCCCATCAATCTGTGGACTAAAGAAGTTAGTGGCTGTGTGTGAAAGGTATGCGGGGGCCCATGGCTTGAGGTATAATGCCACTAAAAGTGATATTATGGTATTTAAAGTTCGTAATAATACACCCACGAATATACCACCGGTGATGTTACAAGGAACACCATAAAAATTGGTCTCTCAATTTAAATACCTCGGTCATGTGGTGACGGATTCTCTCACAGATGACCAGGATATAGTTAAGGAGCACTGAGCAGGTAAAACTGACGCTCTTTAGAGCTTACTTTTTACTTTTACGTTTTACTCGTGCAGCTTATGGGTTAGGTATACGCAGAAGGCTTACAACGCTCTGCGCATCCAGTATAACAATGGGCTGACGATGTTGTTGGGGCTGCCTCGGTTTTGCACTGCATCAGGCATGTTCGCGGAATCGCGAATTGATGACTTTTATGCTATCATTCGCAAACGGTTTGCTTCGATGTTGCGGCGATTTCGGGGCAGCCCGAACAGTATCCTAGCTACACTGGCGGACAAGGTCGACGGACCTTTTATAGGCTCTGGGCGGTCAGACATGTGCGTGCACATATTCATGTCGCCAAATGATTCTCTTTTATTCTGTTTCTGTTTCACTAACATAGGATAAGTTTTTTACTAACAACATATGGGCCCTGCCTGAAATAAAATGTTTGAATTTGAATTTGAAAAACAATATTTTAATATTTTATGTAACTTCAAATTTATCATTTTCGCAATTATTACTTTATCTGTCTGTTGTAACGTTGGTTCGTGCCGAATTTCAAGATTCTGAGTTCACGGGAAGTACCTTGTAGGTTTTGATTTCCTAGCGTATGACGGAAATTCGTCTAAGGTGTCGGTATAAACTGCTGTATCTTTTGATCGCGTTAACTTAGAAGTTTGATTTTTACACTGCTTAAAGGGACAATAAACCTAGGTATTTGGTATAAATTTCAATTTGATACCTTTATTCGTTCGTGAGAAATAAGGTAGTAAGTTTCATTTTATTAAAATATTTTCATTATATTATATAACTAAAAAAATGTGATTTTCGCAATTTTTCCTATATTTGCATTATATGACAATGCTTTGTGCCAAATTTCAAGATTCTGAGTTTACGGGAAGTATCCTGTAGGTTTTGATTCCCTAGCGTGTGACGGAAATTCGTCTAAGGTGTCGGTATAAACTGCTGTATTTTTGATCGCGTTAACTTAGAAGTTTGATTTTTTCACTGCTTAAAGAGACAATAGACCTAGCTATTTAATATATATTTCAATTTGATACCTTTATTCGTTCGTGAGAAATAAGGTAGTAAGTTTCATTTTATTAAAATATTTTTATTATATTATATAACTAAAAAAATGTGATATTCGCAATTTTTCCTATATTTGCATTATATGACAATGCTTCATGCCAAATTTCAAGATTCTGAGTTTACGGGAAGTATCTTATAGGTTTTGATTCCTTTGCGAGTGTCGAAAATTTGTTGAAAATATCGACATAATCGTCTGTATCTTTTGATTGGCTTGGCTTAGAAGTTTGATATTTTCACAGCATAAAGGGACAATAGACCTGAGTATTTCATGTGAATTTCGGCTTGATACGTCCACGCGTTCTTGAGATAAAGGGTCTTGACAGACAGACAGACAGACAGACGGACAACAAAGTGATCCTATAAGGGTTCCGTTTTTTCCTTTTGAGGTACGGAACCCTAAAAATAACGTTGTCTATGTCAATAACGCCCAGAGAATCAAAACTAAATCCAAAAATAACGCAGTTATAAATCACCGAGGTTGCTAAGTGATACGTTAATACGAATTTATGTGATCTTTATCTGAGACCTTTAAGTCACTTCGGGAGGTTCCTGTACCGGATAAGGCGGGAGGAAACGCCAGAGTGTCACCATTGTGTGGATCGCCCTGAGGACACCGTGGAGCATACGGTGGAGGTCTGCCCGGCTTGGGTAGAGCACCGCCGTGTCCTCCTTTGTCCGTGTCCGCCGTGGCCTGGTTCAAGCCAGGGTCCGGAACAAGAGTGCATGGCAGGCCGTCGTATCCTTCTGCGAAGCAGTGATGCTGGTCATTTGATCATTTCCAATACACAAAAAAAGAAAAAGCTAAAAAATACCTTTAAGTCATTATTGCACTGTATTGTATAGAGCTGAGACACTTGCGTTATTTCTGTTTGTAGATTACTACAAACAATAAGTAGACCTAATAAATGAATGAAAAATAAAACATGACGTTGGGCTCAACCATTTGAATCAGAATTCTGATTCTGAAGCGACTTAAATGATTTGATACACGCGAAACATTTCATTGAACATGATATGACGTATTATACGTAAAGGATAACTCTAAGCACTTACAGAGAACTCCCACAAGCGCTACGGAATTATATTTTAAAAAGGAGATTATGTTGAATATGTTGAATAGATCCGATAGAGTGCGGAGATAGTTTTCAGCATTTCCAACAGTATGTTCAAGTGTTTGTCAATTAGTCGTGGTTTCACGTCTCCAGGCTAATTGCATAATACACTAACAGTAGCAACGAATTTCATTTTGACAGTTCAACAACATGCATGCGTTATTTACGTTGTTAGGCAGACACATTTTCGAATACATGGTGCATTGGAATAGCAATATGCTTCGAATTGATTCCATCTCTTTTGACTTTTAATTTATTAACACACTAATGATCCCAATTTAAATGATTTTTAAATATATTGCTAATACATTGCTTCTTCAGTTAAAAAAAAAAAATGTCAACATCGTTAATTACGCAATGAATATTGTTAAACACTCAGAATTAATGCCATTGTTACTGTTAATATGATACGCATTTATTCCGCTGCCTGCGTAGGGTACGTTTTATACAATCCTTGAATTGTGAGACCAGAAATTAAACTACTACTTATCTAAGTATTTTTTTCGTCGACTGACTTCTCATTCCGCGGCTTGTCGCTTCATTTCGCGGCATCGTGATATCAAAATGAAGTAAAATGAATTCTAAACTCATTGAAATAACATCTACAATAACTTGATTAGTAATTAAATCCTTTGCACCAGAGCACTCGCCCTAATACTTACTCACAGACATTACTTGTAGTTTACTAAATAGGTACGCCGCCGACATTTTAGTTTAGTAATTTAGATATCAAATGCTAATAATATTGTTACATAGATATAGCTAATACTTTACTGCAAATAATGCACAATTGGCCGCATTTCGCAGTTCCGCTGCTAGATTCAGTCCACGGTGGTGTAGCAATGTCTGTGATTGTGACGAATTGTTCTGCCGGCCGGCTGAAAATTACAATGATTCCTTTCCTAACATGCATGTTTACGTGCAGGTTAAAGCCACAGACACACTAGGGTACAAATGTGCCACGACATGTATCGGCGACATGTCAAGCGGAGCCGGCCGATTTCGCCTCACAAATATGACGACAACGCGTAACTTATGTCCGCAGTAACGTCAGATGAAGTCGTGTGACTTCAAGATACTTCGCCTGACCCATTTGCCGACATCGCGCGACTTATTCCCGTAGCGACGTGGTAGTGAATGTAGTTGGGGACCCGTGTCGCGCGATGTTACCAGACATGTCCAGCGAAGTCCGGTAACGTCGCGCTACCTCATCTGACGTCGCTGGCGACCCGTGTCGCGCGATGTTGCCAGACATGTCGACCTAAGTCCGGGAATCTGATGTCGCTGGCAATACGTGTTGCACGACATTTGTCCCCTAGTGTATCCGTGGCTTTATGCACAGCAAATTTGAATCATTTCTGCCGTTCAATCGTCCGGTCGGTTCGGTCTCAGTAGGCAAGTCAGGTTAGGAATAGAAACATGGTTATTTCACTGGTATGTTTCCGTCACATTACAATTTGAGTGTCTTCAAGGCTAGAGTGAATAGGCTCTTAATAAACTAGCGCGGTTTACCATCAACGATCGCATCACTGCTTACCATTAGGCGGGATTGCGGTCAAGCGCTAGTTTAGGTATAACTTATAAAAAAAAAGCGGTTTATTGATAAACAGAATAGAAGTAAACAAAATCAACGAGAAATTGTCGCAAATTTTACTAATTTCGGTACACGTGCGAACACCATCTAAGCGCTCGTGCGTATGGCGCACAGCTGCCGCTCGCTGTGCCGCGATACCCCTTCCCTTGACCAACCGCCTGCCTTCGCGCCAGCGGGCGGCTAGTTCTTGCGCGTTCGTTGGTCCCCGTCCCGCTTCGCCAGTAGGAAGCAAGCTGTCTGATAATCATTGACAACAATAGGAAATTACAATTAATGTCTTTGAATATATTTATAAGTACTAAGTATAACACAGCAGTTAGGACGCATTTAGGTTATATACAGAACTACATTCACTAAAATATTTAGATTGAATGAAGATTGTGTTGGTCTTTGTTTTGGTTTAACTAGTTACTGTGCCTAAATTTTTTTTAAGGTTTCGGGTTTTTCTGTTAGGTTACCTTATGCTAATGTTTCATACCAAAATTCAATATTCAATGTCAGCGGGAAGTAGTCTATGTTTTGATTCCGTTGCGAGTAGTGGCGAATTTCAAAATATGCGGTATGATTAGAGGTAGCTACCTCAGCATTTTGAATTTTTGCGTTGATTTAGAATTTTTCACTTTTAAGAGGTAATTAGATTTAAGAAGTGTTTGATATGAATTTCAACTTTAATATCTCTACGCGTTCATTTGAAAAAGGGTAGTTAGTAAGTTTATAATTATTAAAAAAATATTTTATGTCATGTAAGCAAAAATATATAATATTTTAATATTTTATGTAACTTAAAATTTATCATTTTCGCAATTTTTCCTTTATCTGTATATTATAACGTTGCTTCGTGCCGAATTTCAAGATTCTGAGTTCACGGAAGTACCTTACAGGTTTTGATTCCCTAGCGTGTGACGGAAATTCGTCTAAGGTGTCGGTATAAACTGCTGTATCTTTTGATCGCGTTAACTTAGAAGTTTGATTTTTTCACTGCTTAAAGGGACAATAGACCTAGGTATTTGGTATAAATTTCAATTTGATACCTTTATTCGTTCGTGAGAAATAAGGTAGTAAGTTTCATTTTATTAAAATATTTTTATTATATTATATAAATAAAAAAATGTGATTTTCGCAATTTTTCCTATATTTGCATTATATGACAATGCTTCATGCCAAATTTCAAGATTCTGAGTTTACGGGAAGTATCCTGTAGGTTTTGATTCCTTTGCGAGTGTCGAAAATTTGTTGAAAATATCGACATAATCGGCTGTATCTTTTGATTGGCTTGGCTTAGAAGTTTGATATTTTCACAGCTTAAAGGGACAATAGACCTGAGTATTTCATGTGAATTTTAGCTTGATACATCCACGCGTTCTTGAGATAAAGGGTCTTGACAGACAGACAGACAGACAGACAGACGGACAACAAAGTGATCCTATAAGGGTTCCGTTTTTTCCTTTTGAGGTACAGAACCCTAAAAAAAGTAAAAACAACACAAAGTATTCGTTAATACGCCACAGTAGCATGTAAACGTTACCAATATGCTATCAGCCAAAGTTTTGACGTTTCAGGAGCAATGAACTTTTGAGTTACGTCGCAAAGCAACAAGTTGCGGCAGCTCGGTAAGGACTGGGCCCGGGTCGAAGGCGGCGCGTTGTGTTTCACGCGCGCCTCAATGATATATCAGTATACAACATTATTTTTTTGTTTATGCGAAACTCGAAACACCTGGTCAGTATTTTTAAGTAAATAATCTATGTACAACATTAAAAAAAACACAAAGTTATGAGCTTGTTATCCTACTTCTATCTTGTTATCTGTGGTTGTCCCAATAAAAATATGGTCCACGCTCCGTTCAGGCGGGCGAGCCGGAGCATTGACCTGTGGCGTCTGCTGAGCGCGGTCATGCGCCCGCGTAAACTGCGTAGCACGCTCAGTAACCACACCGCAATAATTTGACAACTAAATGTATTTGTGAAGAAATATAACGTGTTGTAAAAATAATTGGAATCGATTCAGTTGCTTATTTTGAACAAATTGTATTCAGGTTTCGCATAAATAAAAAAATAACGTTGCATAAAAATAGATATAAATATCAAGCCACAGTCACAGACTGGAGTAATAGTGAAGAAGATAATGAAAAAATCAACGAAAATTACTTCTTTGAGCACTTTTGTTGGATGGGGTAAAAGCATTGAATTCGCGTGAGCGTGACCGACACTTTTTTTTTGTTTTGGGTAGGAAATCATCAAGTGACTTCTCCCACTCTGGGCGGAGGGGAAGGGCGTGTCAGACTGCGTGACCGATCTGATATCGTGATTGTGTTTTGTTTTTGCTTTCTGTGACTGCTGTTTTTTTTTGGTCAGTCTCACAACTGCTACTTTTTTTGTTTACATCTTCTTCTTCCGCCTATAGAGGCCCACAGCTGGATAAAGGCGTCCCCCAAGGCTTTCCAGGATGACCGGTCTTGTGCTGCCCGCATCCATCGGCTTTCCGCGATCTTCACTAGGTCATCAGGTCCACCTGGTTGAGGGCCTCCCTACGCTGCGTCTTCCGCTACGTGGCCGCCACTCCAGAACCTTACTGCCCCATCGGCCATCGGTTTTACGAGCAATGTGCCTTGCCCACTGCCACTTAAGTTTAGCGACTCGAAGAGTTATGTCGGTGAGTTTGGTTCTTCTGCGGACCTCCTCATTTCCGATTCGATCACGCAGAGCATTGGTTACATATAATAATACTTTATTTATGCTTTCCTATTTCTCATGATCATTCACAGCCGAAAGAAGTTTCCAGCGACTGTGCTCAATTCCTCGGTCCAGTTTGTACTATTATTTTTCCACAAATATATAAATTTAATGTAGTTGTAATAGGCGACTTCAATATTAAAATACCTATAAAAACGGCCAAGAGCGTATAGGGCCACGCTCAGTGTTCCGTAGTTAGTTTCCGGTCCGCCACAATAAGTAGGTACACCAATTAAGAGTTAAAGAAGATTTGTTCAATAAACATAGTTTTGAATAAAGACTTTTTTTAAATGAGCTGCTGGGGAGTTTGTTCCGCCACTTCTTCTTCTTTAGCGAAAGAACTACGAAGTGTCGATGGGTGGGCGTTTTGCGGGACTGTCTTATGTAATATTGACGTTCAAAAAGTGCTGATTCGGATTCAGAGACGGAAAGGAATGCTTAGTATTTGTGCCAACACATGGATAGGTACTAGGCTTTCCTTTATTTTATTTATTTATTTATTCACCAATATACAAAGTCAAATACAATATAAATCATAGTAACTACATAATACATACGCTGTAAAATAAGAGCATCTGCAACCGAACTATATTTGAGCCAAATTCGATAAAGAATAGAGGTAAACAAACCGTTGGTAGCCAACGAGTAGTTTACGCCTAAAAGAGAGATGTTAACAACTTTTTCTACATGATGATTTTCGTAAAAGTAATAAACTAATAATCCTACTTCCTACTAATCTGAACTGTTTATTTATGTGTAGATATTTTGCATAGAACGCTTAACCGATTTGAATGAAATAAATGACACACATGTAAGCTAATTTCCTAATTGATTAAATTTTTTGATACATATCTATACTAATATATAAAGCTCTCTAAAAATTCCCTGTATAAAGCTGAAGAGTTTGTTTGTTTGACCGCGTTAATCTCAGGAACTACTGGTCGGATTTGAAAAAAATCTTTTTGCGTTAGATAACCCATTAATCCAGGAAGGCTTTAGGCTATATAACTTCACTCTGCGACCAATAGGAGCGGGGCATAACTAACTCCACGCGAACGAAGTCTCTGGCGGCCGCTTGTATATTATAATTAGTCCGTACTTGAAAGTATTACAATGCATGTCTCATGTAGTTGATTTGAAAGTAATTAAAATACGCAAAATTGTATTGACAAATGCCTCAACTTTATTCATTGGTTGAATTCCACAAAATGTGTTTATTACCTGGATTTCATCCATCTTTTTTTTTTTTATAGGGCTATCACGTAAAACGAATGTCGACTTTTTAATGATTTTTCGAAACACCATGTTATTTTGCACGTTATTTTAGTGATTCTGTTGAAATATGCTGCAATAGGAATTGTTCATAAATAGTTAGCATGTAAAAGTCAATAATCATGTAAATAACAGGAGATTTGTAAAACGTGAGTTGTGATAACTCTAAATTGGTTTGTTTACCTCTATTCTTTATGGAGCTAGGCGATGGTATAGGTAAAATCTGTATCTCGGCGTGCAGCGCCAAACCACTCAGTAAGTTAATATCGTAAGAAATGATGCTAACGAGAACAGCTTTATGGCGATAAAAGAAAAAGCATAATAAAACAGAATAAAGTAAACTACCTACTTTAAAATGCAGATACACTCTCCCCATCTCTCTACAAAAGGAATTATATAATATTCGCAGGAGAATGCTGGTTGTATAGACGACAACACTTCAAGCTACAACAATTTGTCAGATTTCTTTGTTGAATTTTTAAACTTTTCTTTAAAGCTCTCTTAAACAATAAGGCTCAAGGTTGAATGGGAATATTTGACAGTTTCGGGTAGCTTGTCTTGCTGTGCAAAAGTTCCTTGCTGTGAAAAAAAGTCCTGGTGGAATAGTGGTTAAAACACCAGCCTCTCAAGTATGAGTGTGTGGGTTCGATTCCAGGTCAGGCAAGTAGCAATGTAATTTTTCTAAGTTATATGTCTTTTCCAAGTATATATTCGGACACTATAATGAATTGAAAGCTGAAGGAAAACATCTTGAGGGAACCTGGACTTTCTATCTGTAATCGCCAACCCACATTGAGCAAGCATGATGATTACGCTCAATCCTTCTCTGTATGAGAGGAGACCTGTGCCCAGCAGTGGGACAATTAAAAAGGTTGATGATGATGATGATGATGAAGATAATGATGATGATTTGCTGTCTTCCGTACGACTGCCTTCGCGTATCAAACATTTTTGTAAGATACAGTAAATTGAATATAAAAGTGATGATATCGTTTATTTTATTTCATAGAGAATCAAATTATCCATTTATTTTTTGAGTTTTTTTTAATAGGTAGTTATCAACTAAAACTTCTCTTCTAAAAATAGATGTAGCCTTCTGCACTCATATGAAATCCAACTCTATTGCAGGTTTTCAAAATTGACTTTACATCAACATATAGGGTTGTGTGTGCAGTGCTTGGCCGCAATCCCGCCTCATGGTAAGCAGTAATGCAATCGTTGATAATAAAACGCGCTAGTTTATTTAGAGCATATTCACTCGAAAAAACTGAGTGAATAAGAAGGAAGATAGCGGTTGAGCGAGGTAGAGAGGGAGATTGATCTATAGATCCTCCACGACTAAACTCCCGACACAGCAACATTTGGCGCATCGTACCCAGCACACATCACAAAACAATTGCTCTTAGACCTGTCCTCCGTACGGCTTCACAAGATATCATGCCGGAACACTACGAAGCGCTTGGCGGCAGTTGTGTTATTCTTAGTTTTTCGGTTCAGTTGTAAGGTTAGTTATGTAGGCCCTGGTCCAGGCCATGGTCCGGAGCGAGAGTGCATGGCAGGCCATCACCTCCTTCTGCAGTGATGCTGGCAAAGGAGGAGGCGGAGCGAGTGAGAGAGCGGGAATCCCAGCGCCAAGCAGCCAGCGCGAGACAACTTCGAACTTCTGGCCACCGTAGGCGAGGGCTTGCGGGCGGTGAGCAGTGAACGGCTTGCCGCTCGGTAAGGACCAAGCCCGAGTCGACGGCACGTTGTGTTTCACGCGCGCCTCAAAGAGATTTCATGGCACAACGTGACGGGATCCACGAAGACCGATGCTTCCTGGGTCAGGGATTCGGGTTGGTTAAAAAAGAAACCGTGGCCCTGGCGCACATGCAAGTGAAGGAACACTGGTGGGTTTAGTCAGTATAAGTCTAAGCTACACACCCTTCCGCTCCGCCCAGAGCGGGAGAGGTCATTTGGTGATTTCCCAATAGGAACAATAAAAAGCTTAGTTATGTACCAAACATCATTAAAACAGTATTTTACAGGTTTCTCTTCATGCAGGACGGTAAAGTCACAATCATGCACGCTGCTCTAATAGTTCCAAAAATCAATATCAAAAGTCATTTATTCAAATTAGACTGAGATTCAGCACTTTTTGAACATCAATAATACCGCGATTATTATTCGGTGAGAAGAAAAAGTGACGATACAAACTCCCGAGCAGCACAGCTGCCTTTTCATTAAAACAAAACACATAATCTTATACAATACTATGTAGGTACCAATAAAATCAATCAAAGCATTTATTTCAAATAAACCAATTACAGGCACTTTTGAATTGTCAGAAGGTCGGTCAGTCAATAAGATGAAGCTAGTCGCTCATTCCAAAGAGTAGGTGCCTATGGAGAAGAACGGGCAAGAAACTCCATGGATACTCTTGTAAATTTTGAAGCTATTGTTACAAATATTTGATTACATTTTGGAGAGAGGAATCTTCTAGGTAAAATAAAACTTGCGTGTCCGATATGATCTGTGTATTTCGACTTCAAATGCCCTGTTTATATTCACACGTTCTATGGTACAAGTAGTGGTATGCCTAATTATTTACATTTATCAATACAGTATTATTATTTACGATGTTAAGCACGCGCCGAGTCGCGGTGCGGTGGTGCGCGGGGCGAAGCCGGGCGCCGTGAGCCCGCGCTGTGAATCTATAAATATAGGTCGCTACGCGGAGGCGTTCCTTTCGTCGTGGGACTTCGTCGGGTGAAGAACTCCGCCGCGCTGTACCGACCTGGTGTGTAGTCTTCGCGCCAAGATTCTCACTGCGATTCATCCTTCGTGTGCAGTCTTCGTGTACAGATCTCCACTGCGATTCATCCTTCGTGTGCAGTCTTCGTATACAGATCTCCACTGCGATGTATCAGCTCCGTGTGTCAAAACGTACTTCCGTATCATATTCCTTTAACAGCAAAACGCCCTTTTCAGGGTGACCTCAGTTTCTAATAATGGATGTCATAAAACGTACGGCGTCTTTTTCGAGACGGTGTTGTTCGATTGTTTCTTGATGGAATATAGTCAAAAACGTATGTTGGTAAGGTAAGGTTTTGGAGGTACGGTAAATAAGGTACTGGTTTTGGAGGTACGGTAATTATGTATGTGATGTTATGTCACTACAACATCATTCATGTTGAAATCAGCTGTGTGAGAACGATACAGAAATATATTGTAAGCTGAGAGCGTCCATTATGGAAAACACAAAAATCTATTCAGAAATTAAAATACGTCGTGGCAGCTAAGCGATGACCAGTCCCCTCTGACGGCGTCCGTTCACGAACATGACGTATGGATCAGCATCATTCAGGTCAACCATATTGAAGGGAACCTAATGACCCAACACACACGCCACCACCAGCGAAACATTTGAGTGAGCATGACATACTCTCAACAGCCAAAACACAATCAAGCCAACATAAAAGACTAACCCAACAAATAGATGCCTTACAGCACATTCGTATATTGTGCTCACACGTGTGCCATGCAATTATACAATACTAGGAAATTGAATCTACACAATGCTAAGATAGTTTTGTCCAAGGTTCAGCAGCTCCAACAGTGTTCCCGAAGACTAAGTTAAGCTCCTGTGTAGCTGTACAAGTGCCGAACACCTCACCGTAACACCGTTACAGTAATGAACACAAGAAAACCCAATAACAATAAAATTATTTACCATATTCCAGTTAGCCACGCCAAAACCAGCAAAACAAAAATAAAATGCGTGTAAAATGTGTTTCACGCGCGCCTCAAAGAGATATCAGCACATCGTGACGGGGTCCATGAAGACTGATGCATCCTGGGTCAGAGTTGCGGGTTGGTTACGAAACCGTGGCCCTGGCCAACCCACAGGCAAGTGAAGAAACACGGGTGGGTTTAGTCAGTAAAAGTCTGACACGCCCTTCTGCTGCGCCCAGAACGGGAGAAGTCATTTGTTGATTTCCCATGCCAACAAAAAAGGGTTATTGGCAACAATAAGTACTGTCAGTGCTGGTAGTTCGATTACTGACAAAGTTATATTTCCATTTACAACAACTGAGTCGAGTACTTACCTGTACCTTACCTTTGATTCTACAAGGTCGTATTTTCAGAGCGAGTTGCTGATGGATTCCCCAGCTCAGCTGTGTGGCACTGTGCCATCTTTCACAATAAATCACCGGAAATTGTTCGTCATTATAACTTCCATATTAATTCACAGACAAAATCAATAAAGAGATCGCTAAAACGCATGCAGGCTATGGACACTAATAAATATGTCGATAGCAATATTGGGCTCCTTTAGAGCCCAGAAAAAGCGTTTTATTACTAACTAATAAAGTAACTGAATTCGAAAGACAAAAAAGTCTGTTGATACTTACGTTGAGAAATCGTTGAAAATTCATTGTTCAAGAAAATGGAAATTTACGAAGATTTCAACCTGTATGTTCGCTAGTTTTTATGAAGAATTGGAAGACACTGCAGGGAGTTATCGAAAGTGCGAGTAACGGTCATTCCTTTACAGTGTTGTAGATTTTTTTTGCCCATTTGTTCTCCTCATGTTCACGGGCAAAGGCAAAAACCCACAACCCCTTCATCACCATTTTCATGTGCATTGCGATACATGCATTCATTTATAGCTTGTGGGATATTTTATGTCAGAATCCTTTACGTAGTCTCATTGCGTCGTCGAAGATGTTGTGTTTTGTGGAGTGCAACTGCATATGCAGATCCGTATTTTGGAGGCATTTAGGAAACCGGAGTATAATCCAAATTTCACATCAAACTCATCACTGATTATGTCAAGTTATAGATATGTTCGGTACATATATAAGTAAAGATATTTTTTCGTACTACCTAAATCGTCAAAATTCGTAATAAATCCGCACTATGAAAAGACCTATTGTGATTGTTACGATGCCCTATAGGTAATCAATATTGACCTTTCAATATTGATTATAGGATTTCGTAAAAATCATAATTCCAACATAATAGAATAGAATACATATTTTCCAGTAATATTTATGAAGTATAGTTATAGGTATTTACAAAGGTTTTCATAAAATTACATAATGTTACATGTCTCACCGTTTTAACGTTATGTAAAATCAATTTACAGTTAATATATAGGTACAATATAATTCAAAAAATATATTGGAAGTACGTATAGGTACGTTAAATTAATTTGAAAATTTAAATATTATTTCAATTATACAAAACCGAAAGGAAAAGGCACGGCTTTTTTGGATGAAATCAAACGCATTTTAAAGGTTTTTTAATCATAACTCTAAATGTTTGGAAGTTATGACAAAGAACGCCGCCTGCGCACATTCCAGAAGAGATATATTATGAGAGATATGTGATATTGGCAAGTAACTTACTACCACGTTACACGTGCCATTGAAGCTGAAAATTTGGCTTCCAATGACATTTGATATCATTCAAGGAAACCGTGACTTTGTTTTGTGTAATACCATTTTCGTTACACTTTGTATATATTCATAAACTACACAATTGTATATCTACCACATTATTTCATAAAACAAGAATTTAACATAAGTATTATAACTTAAATAGTTACTTAATAATATTACAGAAAATTGACAGGGACATACAGAAAATACAATACATAAAGAAAATACAATACATACAGAAAATACATTACTCCAAAAAATCTTCCTGTTTGTGGGTTCTCTAAGTTAAAGCCATTATTCAGAAATTACTGCTTCTTAAAGTTTTATTGACTACGAACACGAATTAAATCCCAAGAGCGCGTGCACTCCGCCTTAAAGTAGAAGCGTGACTAACTGGCCGGGTGACGGGGCCTGGGGGGAGGAGCGGGGGTGTTGGGGATTTATCAGCAAGAGGGTGAGAATTTTGCCTACCCATCGTCTACGCTCTGTCTGGGCCACAGTAACCGTGTGAATTCTAGGAAATCATAAACCTTAAATTTGGGAAGCCACAAATCTTCATTTTCAGATGCCATAAACATTAGACTAATCTATTTTTTGGGTGGTGAAAATTTTGAACTCATGGAGTTTCCAAATTTTGATGATTGATTTGATTAAGGTTTGCCCCGATCCACTGGCGAAAGCAAAAATTAAATTTGTACATAAAACAATTATAATTTATCATAAACACTATTTATTACTATTTTTATAAATATAAAAAATTCCAATAGCATTATGATAAATTAAAGACACTAGTATATTTATTTTTATAAAGTGGAAAAGTAAGGTAGAAAAACTTGCTATAATTATTTTCTAGCGAGATACCGATCTTGTTGTAGGAGACTACAAGCGACGTGCAGCCCGTCCTAGTGATCTAATGTGACTGGCGTAGCGCCGTGGCGGTGGCGGGCGGCGGAGATCGGAGTGAGTTTTCCAGTGGGTAGAGGGGGGTACTCGGGAAAACACTGTCCCGTCACAACATTGCTAAGCGGGGTGAAGTTTGGAGTTTGTGATTAAGACTAGAAACCAAAACTTTGAAGAAGTTTAGGTAAGCAAGGTTATCTTTATTAGATGCCGACAAAAGGTAATTTAAATGGAGTGAGGGACTGTAAACTCTGCCGCTTTTAACTTATTTATTTAAGGTAATAGGTGAAAATTTGATTTGGAAACGACATTTGAACCAGATTATTTCTGCTGATCCCCAGAGCAATATCCATGATAAATGCATGGAAGACACAAATTTTAGTTATGAAAATAGTGATTCAAATAAAACAGTTGTAAACGATGATTATTTAAAAGATTGTGAATCTGATAATACTCCCAAAACTCAGGATACAGAGCAGGGTCAAAGTGTAATTGCATGTGTCATTTGCAGAGGAAACTGGCAATAGCGAATCACATAGTGAAAATGTAGTTAAAGCAGATGAGGTTTTGGAAAGTCCAGGATTAAGACGTTCAAGTAGAATAATAAAGAAACCCACTCTTCTGAACTTGTGAGGAGTATTTGTAGTCAAATCAAATCAAATCAAATCATTTATTTCAAATAAACCAGTTACAGGCACTTTTGAATTGTCAGAAGGTCGGTCAGTCAATAAGATGAAGCTAGTCGCCCATTCCAAAGAGTAGGTACCTATGGAGAAGAACGGGCAAGAAACTCCATGGACACTCTTTTAAATTTTTAAGCTATTGTTACAAATATTTGATTACATCATTCATGTTGAAATCAACCGCGTGAGAACGATGCAGAAATATATTGTACGCTGAGAGCGTCCATTATGGAAAACATACAAAAATCAATTCAGAAATTAAAATACGCCGTGGCAGCTAAGAGATGACCAGTCCCCTCCGACGGCGTCCGTTCACGAACATGACGTATGGATCAGCATCATTCAGCTCAACCATATCGAAGGGAACCCAATGACCCAAAACACACGCCACCATCAGCGAGACATTTGAGTGAGCATGACATACTCTCAACAGCCAGAGCACAATTAAGTCAATAAAAAAGACTAACCCAACAAATAAATGCCTTACAGCACATTCGTACATTGTGCTCACACGTTTGCCATGCAATTATACAATACTAAGAAATTGAATCTACACAATGCTAAGATAGTTTTGTCCAAGGTTCAGCAGCTCCAACAGTGTTCCCGAATCTGTGGAAAGTTTAACTCCTGTGCAGCTGCAGCTGTACAAGTGCCGAACACCTCTGTCAGCGATACAATTCCGTAACGTACAATATGCTTGGCTACATAGTGTGTAATACAGGCTTTGAATAAATAACATAAACAATTACATATTAAAACTACAAGAGGAAAAATCAAAGAACAATCATTGTATAGAAATCGGACGCAGCTCAAGCCCAAGCCTTTTTGTCCTCAATATAATCCTTCACACTATAAAATGCTTTCTGACACAACTTACGTTTAATGAAGGATTTGAATTTATTCAGGCTCAGATCTTGAACCACCTCTGGAAGTCCATTGTAAAATGTATACATTGGCATCTGAAAGAGCCACCTATTTTCTTGAGCCTTGTTGTAGGTACAATAAATTTGTGCCTGTTCCTAGTATTTATATCATGGACATCACTGTATTTTTTAAACAATTTTATATTTTTATGAGCATACAAAAGATTTTCATAAATATATTGAGACGGCACGGTCAGTACATTAATCTCTTTAAATTTTTCTCTGAGAGAGTGTCTCGGACTTAATTTATAAATTGCACGAACAGCTCGTTTCTGCAAAACAAATATTGTTTGAATATCGGCGGCATTTCCCCACAATAGAATGCCGTACGACATTACGCTGTGGAAATAGCCAAAGTACACTAAACGGGCCGTCTCAACATCAGTCAAATTACGAATTGTTCTAACTGCGTATGCAGCAGAACTTAGCTTTTTTGACAATTTTTCTATATGTGAACCCCATTGAAGCTTAGCATCCAGAGTTATACCCAAGAACACTGTGCTGTCGTCAGATTTCAATTCTTCGCCCTTTATCAACACTTTAGTTTCCACCTGCCTCACGTGAGGTAGAGTAAACCTAATGCATTTGGTTTTTTTCTCGTTTAAGAGTAAATTATTAACATTAAACCAATGGACTACTTTGGAGATCGCGCTATTTACATCATCAGTAACCTGCTGCTGACGTTTCAGTTTCAATAAAAGTGAAGTGTCATCTGCAAACAACACTATATCGTGGTTATCCTTTATTAGGTACGGCAGGTCATTGATGTAAATAAGAAACAAAAAAGGACCAAGAATTGACCCCTGTGGGACTCCCATTGTTACTAAAGATCCAGAGGATCTTTTTCCATTAACGTCAACGCTTTGAATCCTACCACTCAAGTAAGATGTAATAAGATCCAGTGCAGAGTTCCGGATCCCGTAGTGGCGGAGTTTCCTGATTAACGTATCGTGAAGAACGCAATCGAACGCCTTGGACAAATCACAAAAGATTCCCAAGGCATCGCATTTATCCTCCCATGCATTATATATATGACCTAGAAGTTCAACACCGGCATCAGTAGTTGAACGACCCCTTGTAAAACCGAACTGTTTGCTATGTAATAATTTATGTTTATTAAAAAAATTTAGCATTTGGTTTAAAATTAATTTCTCAACAATTTTACTAAAGGTAGGTAGTACAGAAATAGGTCTATAATTTGTGGGGTCTGATGTACTACCAGATTTAAACAAAGGTATTATTTTACTATTTTTCATGAGATCAGGAAACTCTCCACAGTCAATACAAGCAGGTAGTATATTAAGTGTTGGCAACATTATAATTGCCATAGGGCAACCCTTTTCCATAGATTGTAGTTGGTCATTGATTAAAGTTTTATTATTTAAATTGCTATAATATCACGGCGATATTACAAATTGAATATTGTTGCTTAAACTAAAGTGGCAGTGGATTGTTCATGTTTGTCGAGGGCACGATGGCCGGTGGAGCAGTCGATGCTGGAGTAGAAACCGCGTATCGGCAGGGGTTGTATGTATATACGCCCTCCCTGCTAATGACCTATACAATGTGGCTGGGACAGAATGGATGAGGAAGGTATTAAGGGACAGGTGGTTGTAGTAATTTTATGTATAGGGCTAGCAACACAACATACGCCCTGTCTGTGCGCATAGACGGTGACATGTTCGAGTGCACAGACCAGTTTAAATACTTGGTGTCTGTGCTCCACGCGTCCGGCGATATTGATTGCGACGTCAGGGCACGTATTTTCGCAGCTTGTGCAAAGTGGCGTGAGGTGACAGGTGTCATTTGTGACCCCAAAATGCCGGTTAAGCTTAAGGGGCAGGTCTATAAGACCATCATTAAACCTGTTCTCCTGTATGGCAGTGAGGCGTGGCCTGTGCTTGAGCGACACAAGCAGGAGCTGCGTGTCACGGAGATGAATATGCTGCGGTGGATGTGTGGAGTAACGCGGAAGGGCCGTATTAGGAACTCCCGTATCCTTGGTAGTCTTCATGTCCGTGACATAGCGGACAAACTGCAGGAGGGTCGCCTACGTTGGTACGGTCACGTCTTACGAAAACCGGCATGTTACGTGGGTCACAAATGTCTTGCTATGGCGCCTCCGCCGGGCCGGAACAAGCGGGGCAGACCAAAGAAGTGCTGGCTTGACGTTATATGAGATGACATGCGTGTCAACAGTCTCACACCACAGGATGCTAAAGATCGCGTGAAATGGAGTAAATTGAGCAAGAAAGCGGACCCCGGGCTCCAACGCGAAAGCGGCGGATGCAACCGGGATAAACGCTGAGATGATGATTATAATGATGAGTTGTAGTAATTTTGTATTTATTCCATAGATACGCTATTTGTCAGACAGCCGATGTGAAAAGTGACAATATTGACACCTAAATGACAGTATGACTTGAAATTGAATTTGAATAAAGTCAAATATTTTACATAAAAACGAATCTATGAACGGAAAGAGTGTAGGTAGGTAAGTAAATTCTCAATTGAAGTAAGGTCAGTCATCTTTTTTGCACGGATCGAGACTTTTTTGATTTATGCATCATTGATAAAACTCTTATTGCAGTACATACAGTATTGTAGACCTGGTGCGTCCAAATTAATATAAACTCGGGGATGACCTTCCGCGCCACTTACTCCGTCACACTTTTCTGACTGTAATTGGTATTGGTTTCATTTGATAGGCCATACTATAGTCATCAGGGTCTTACGAACAATTTTTGACCCGTATGGGTACAAACATCTTTTTTAGTAGCCATAAAACTGATATTTATGTTTTCGAAATTTTTTATCACAATACGTGATAAAATTTTATTCATAATCGCTTTTGCTACCCAGTTGTAACTTCGCCGGATTACATTTTTGACATATAGGTACTACAACCTGCGAGTGGCTTATAACATAATCAGCCTCTAATTGTCCCATTCCTGGACCACCTCTCGGTGAGAGGCAGCGGGCTGTAATCTACAACCCGGGCTTGGTACGGGTTGGTAGATGCCATATGTCTTCCAGGTTTTGGCTCTAGGACATTCCTGTTTCCTCATTATGTTTACCTTCGCCGTTGTCCAGCAGTAAGTCTGAGATAAGTTATGTTGACGGAGAAAGAGTATGTCAGCAACGGATAACTGTGTTTGCTTATCAAGGACCTTTTCGAAATGAAATTGCTGATGAACTGATCAGCTTGACTTATGTCCAGCAGTAAGTCTGAGATAAGCTATGTTGATGGAGGAAGAGTATGTCAGCAACAGGTAACTGTGTTTGTTTACCAAGGACCTTTTCGAAATGAAATTACTGATGAACTGACCAGCTTGACAAGGTGGCTGTGACAGAATAGATGTGGTGCAGGTGGGCTGTGATTACTATAGGCTAAGTTGTTAAAATACGGGAGATTATGAACGAGTGTTGATTGGGTCTTAAAAATTGGGGCTTAATAGATTAAATGTCGAGTTTTTGATCCTCGAATGACGGCTGAGACCAATGGCGAATCGAAAAATTTTGGATATTTCATGTATTTTTGATTGAGACAAAAGCGCTCTTTACACCAAAGCCGGGCGGCCCGGCGGCATATGTTGGCAACATTTTGCCGGCGGGCTAGGCTGGCGGCTTCAGTCATTGCAAATCGTAAATCTTTGCCGGTGGCATATCGGCGGCTCGACATCAGAAACTTATTTGGCAGTTAAAATACTAGCACGTCACTACAGCTGAAATGTCGCCGGGCAACTGAGCGCTTGCGTACGCTAGCCGCCTGCAAACCGCCGACATGTCGGCGGGCAACACGAGCGGGCGAAGGTTGCCGACATGCTTCTTTCAACAAAGCTGCAGGTTGTGTCGGCAGGCTTTCCCACCGGCGGCTTTGGTGTGTAATGCCCTTAAGGTCAACAAGGTGGACAAACCGTGACCATGACCTAGTGAAGGTCCCGGGAAGCCGATGGATGCGGGCAGCACAAGACCGGTCATTGTGGAAAGCCTTGGGAGAGGCCTTTGCCCGTCACCTCTATATACTGAACCTCTGAACTGGACCTCTATAGTCTGAAGAAGAGAGGTCAGACTGAAAATTCTTAAAATTATAAGAATTGCCTGCTGATCAGCAATTTATTAACCTGCAGGGTAATTGCGTAACACACTATCAGTAGCAATGGACTTCATTTTGACAGATTAACAATATTCATTGCGTTGTTTACCTACATAGTTGAGCAAACAATTTTTCGATCATATGGTTAGCAATATGCTTTAAAATTATTCTAATTGATAGTTAGGTGCGGATGTTTTTCAAGTTTTATATAAATACTATCTTTCCGCCCGTAACTTCGCCCGCGTGGAATTCGGTGTTTTTGTTTTCCTCGGGATATCAAATTTTCCGGGATAAATAGGACCCTATTATTTAATCCAGACTTCTAACTTTACCTCTGCAAAATTTCAAAACAATCGGTTTAATATTTACGGCGTGAAAACGGAACAAACAAGCTCACTTTCTGATTTATAATATTAGCATGGGGTCCCATCACGTACAACAGACTCTCAGTTCTTATCAAAAGATAATAGATGGCAGCATAGGTTACGGTGCAAAACTTAGCAACGATTTTAAACCTCTTACGTGCAGTTTATGGCCTTTTTAATATTTTTAACAATTTGAATTTACTTATTTAATGCTACTCCGTATATTTACATGTATAAATAACGTAATTAAACAAAACGGTAAAATGGGCTCAGTAGTGACAATGTTTTTTATTTTACACTCGGGACAATAGATGGCAGTGTACTCAATTAATGCTGTCATAACATATTTTTTTTAGGTTAAGATAAGATGTCTTCTAAACATTATATTGCTGTTAACTTCTTTTAGAATGCGTATTTCTCGATGCACGACGCATGGATGTATATATGACAATGTAGACAAGACATAGATGAAGGTAGTAGCCGGCCGGTCAAGCGCGCCCTGGTGGTCCTCTAGTGATCTCTTTAAGAAACTTTTTTGCTCGACGGTCTGTCAGAATTGAGCTGGACTCATTTTGTTGTTCACCAAATAGGTATCTGTATGTAGTATTCTGTAATCTGTGATATTAGTAAGGATTTTACAGGAACAGAATCAACAAGTTAGATAATCAATTTATTTACTGACAGGAAATTAAGAAATAAAATCTGTATTTTATTTCTATACAATATTATATCTATATATATTCTATTCAATATGCCGTCTCGGCATGACAGGCCACCGACCTATTACTATAGTGTCGGCCTATCTCCCACCCATCTCCGCTGCAGAGAATCATCAACTCTTAGCAGACGACATTGCCTTACTTCTTGGATTGAGTGGTTCTTGGGTTGGGTTGGGTTAATATATTATATCTTTATATATATAATTCTGCTGTACGTGTGTATGTCATTGAACTCCTCCTAAACGGCTTGACCGATTTAAATGATTTTTTCTGTATGCGTTTGAGTGACGTCCTGGATGGTTTAGATTCACAAATCAGCCCGGTAGATGGCGCTGATTGCTTGAAGAAGCATGTGATCTCGGAAACGGCCCTAACGATTTCGCTGAAATTTAATATGTGGGGGTTTTCGGGGACGAGAAATCGATTTAGATCAGTCTTATGTCTGGGTAAGCGCATATTTTCGAATTTTTATTTCACGCATAATATGGGCGCTAATTTCGCGCGGCTTGACATAGCGCCTGTGGCGTAGTCGAAAGTGGTATGGTCTACTAGCGATGGCTGGTGTTCAAACCCAGGCATTCACAAGTTTTTCTTTTTGTTGTTGGACAAGTTTATAGCTTTTTTACGTTTTGGAGTCAGTATTTAAAACGAAAATTGTACATAAGAACTAAAAGACAAAAAAAAAAAAAATTTTCTTTTTCTTAAGTTAAAATTGAACTTAAGAACTGAATGAGAAAAAAATAAATAGAAATAAATAAATATTTCAATTTTTTTTAATTTACTTTAAGAGACGGAAACAAGAGCTCTAGGGGTAGAGTTTTTTTTTAATGTAAATTATAGAGGTATGATATCTTTGTTACAAATGTAGATTACAATGCTTTTCGTGGGTATATTCCTTAATCTGTTGTACGTGTGTACGTCACTGAATCCCTCCTAAAGGGCTGGTCCGATTTGATTGAATGAAGTCTATATTTAAAAAATAAAGTCGTGTTAGTTACTCTATTAACTCAAGAACCGCTTAACCAATTTGGCTCAAAATTGGTAGGGAGCTAGATAAGTACTGGGAGAAGGTAATAAGTTACTTTTTATCCCGTTCCCGTTGTTCCCGTCGTTCCTGTGTGACGTGACATAAGACGTGGTATAACAAGACGCAACTGACATGGAATAACAAAACAACTCAGTCATAATATAAGTTCAAGTAAGCGGTTCATTTGTTAAAAATGGTACACACTGCTGCACTACTCAGCATATTAAAAAAAAGTCTTACCGGTGTCAATGTTCATGCATTCATTTAAAGCCAGGAATATAAATACTCTCTGCCGGTTTAATTTTTTTAATAAAAAGCCCCAAAGCAGACTTCATCTTTAAAATTTCTAATATTGTATTGCTGTGTCATTTACCACTTCCCTACATACTATAAAACTAAGTTACTTTCTGTTTTCCTATGTCCCTTTGTATGATTAAATCTTTAAAACTACGGAAGAGATTTTGATGAGGTTTCTTTCAATAGATAGTAACTAAAAAGAAACGTTTATATGTATAATAACATCTATTAAATTGTGGAGAAACACAACACCCTTTTTTGAGGTCTCTTTTGATGTGATGTCGTAAATAATTACGTTTATTCCGCGTTTGCACTGAATCTTAGCACTCCTTGCCGGATTGCCGCCCTGGGCTCCGGAGGCCAAAGCCCTCGCCCACATGTGGGAGTGGCGAGACGAGGCATAACTGCGTTGTCGCCAGAAATCGCAGTACGGCGGGATCTCAAAGTGCGATTGTCGCAATCCAGCTCTGGGCACGCCACAATAGCTGCGGTAAGTCCCCTCTTTGAGGAGTGGCTAGAGAAGCGCCACGGCGCCGTCACCTTCCGACTGACGTAGGTCCTCACCGGTCACGGCTGTTTCGGAAGGTTCCTGTTCCGTATAAAGCGGGAGAAAATGCCAGGGTGACCACTGTGTGCATCGCCCTGAGGACACGATGGAGCAAATGGTGGAGGTCTGCCCGGCTTGGATAGAGCACAGCCGTGTCCTCGTGGTGGCGATCGGCGGTGGTCTCTCGCCTCCGACCCTGGTCCAGGCCACAGTCCGGAGCAAGAGTGCATGGCAAGCTTTTACCTCCTTCTGTGAAGCAGTGATGCTGGCAATGGAGGAGTCGGAGCGCGTGAGGGAGCGGTAATCCCACTACCCTCACGCCTCAAACCGTTGCAGGAAGCACCCTGGTCGGGAGGCAACATCGGACTCCCGGCCACTTGCGGGCGGCACTGATAGGCAGCTCGCCGCCTGGTAAGAACCAGGCCCGAGTTGACGGCGCGTTGTGTTTCACGCGCGCCTCAAAGAGATGACAGCACACTGTAACGGGGTCCACGAGGACCGAAGCCTTCTGGGCCAGTGTTGCGGGTTGGTTAAAAAATAAACCATGGCACTGGCCGTTGCACAGGCAAGTGAAGGAACACGGGTGGGTTTTAGTCTAGGTAAAAATCTGACACGCCCTTCCGCTCCGCCCAGAGCGGGAGAAGTCATTTGATGATTTCCCATCCAAAACAAAAAAAAAAGAACTGAAGAAGAGCAAGAAATTGCACTTGAAGAGCGCAGCCTTAGTATGGCTCGACTTCGTGCTTCTCACTCACCAGAGCAAAGGGAGGCAGCCCATGAAACTGCTCGGTTGGCAATGCGAAATTGTCGAGCAAACCTCAGAGATCAACCGCTAGGTAATTTACGAAGCACAAGAAAGAAATCATCAAATACTGATTAGAATCGGGCAGCGTTTCAATATGTATACATAGCGCAATAGCGTTCGCATTGGGACAATGGACGTTGTTTGCGAGTATTGTGGCACATTAAAGTTTTCCGGAGAACCGCCAGGATCGTGCTGGCAAATAAAGAATCATTGAATAATAATATTTTTTTTTTTTATTTAGTGGCACCGGTAGCTGAAAAGTTGTGTGGAAAGCGGTTGTCATGGTACGGGCATGTGTTACGGAGAAATGAGGAAAATGTCGTGAGGAGAGTTTTAATTATGAATGTTGATGGCTATAAGAGTAGGGGAAGACCAAAGAAACGATCCATCGTTTCTTTGGTATTCCCCTTTGGAATGTGTGAAGGATGATATGGCTAAGAAGGGGGTGACTGCCGAGATGGCTTCTGATAGGGATGTATGGAAGAAAAAGACATGTTGCACCGACCCCAAATAAATTGGGATAAGGGCAGAAGAATGATGAATTATCCTAATTTAGAAAGTAGAAAATGTGGTCATGCCTTTAAGGCGGAACAAAGTTCGCCGGGTCAGCTAGTGTCTATATATATTTTTTTTACTATATAAGTAAACATAAACGATTAACAGAACAAAGCTTTCTTTGTATGACCGCCTTTTCTAGAAATCGGTTTAAAAAATAATTATTTCTCTCAGCTCTTGTAGAAGCTTTAATAGATAAAAACAGAAAAATATCTGACAGAATACAAACTTATTTACAAGTGCCAAGAATAGTTTAGAAATTTATTAAGACTGATTTACACGGTGCAATTTAATTGCCTATGGCTTTAATTAAGTTGAAGAAACAATAAATTTTGCATTGTCTAAACACTATTTAGACGATGCAAGTCATTTGTTGCATCAATTTTATTGTATGTCATAGGCAATTAAATTTCATTGTGCGTGTAAACCAGTCTTTATGTACATCGATAGGTATACAAATCAGAACACACCCACACATTATTTAAAATTGAGATTATGATCATAAAATTTTCATTTTATAGAGATGAAGAGGGACCCTGAGGGACTTGAGCAAAATGCTCAATGACCTCAGCAGACCTTCCCAATAAGTGGGTCTAAGGATGAACATGGATATGACGAAGATTATGTCGAACTCTCATGTCGTTCCCACTCCAATTCTAGTTGGTTGCTCTGCAGTCGAAGTTGTTGACGAGTAGCCCGAGTAGGTATATACCTGGGGCAAACAGTCCAACTAGGTAGGTCTAACTTCGAGAGTAGCGTTCGGGAAGCTACGCTTCATCTTCTCGTAGACCAAGATACCACAGTGTCTCAAGACTAAAGTCTTTGACTAGTGTGTGTTGTCAGTGATGACTTACGGAACTGAAACGTGGCCGCTCACAATGGGCCTCATACGAAGGCTTAGAGTCACACAAAAGGCGATGGAAACAGCTATGTATGCTCAGAGTTTCTCTGCGTGATCGAATCAGAAATGAGGAGATCCGCAGAAGAACCAAAGTCACCGAAATAGCTCTTCGAGTCGCTAAAATTAAGTGGCAGTGGGCAGGGCACATTGCTCGTAGAACCGATGGCCGATGGGGCAATATGGTTCTGGAATGGCGGCCACGTACCGGAAGACGCAGCGTAGACGTGAAGGTCGCGGGAAGCCGATGGATGCGGGCAGCACAAGACCGGTCATAGTGGAAAGCCTTGGGGGAGGCCTTTGTCCAGCAGTGGACCTCTATAGACTAAAGAAGAAGAGGTGGAACCGTGTTGGAATTTATTAGAAGTAGAGAGTCTGCCTCCTAACCCTCCCCGGTTAGGAGGCAGGGGGTATTGGTAGGAGATAATACGATATTCACGCGAACAATGGCAACAACATACTGGGGATGCCCTTGACCAAAGAAGTCCCAGCAGAACATTCAATTTCCCGACTGTGATTTTAGAGTTTATTTCGGCGTTTCCTCTCGAAGATCTCGGAGTACTAGGAAACGATATTTGTGGGCAAACCAAAATAATAAATTCGAGCGAGCTTGTCCCTTGCTGCCTTCTCTAACGACGTCCTAGCACCCCACCCCTTGCCTTGTACCCCACAGTGGATCCCTTAGAGTGTCATCATCATCATTAGCCTTTTTATCGTCGCACTGTTGAGTACAGGCCTCCTCTCACACAGAGAACAATGAGAGTGTAGTCGCTTAGTAATATAACATACCCTGGCCCCTGGCTGGAGGCTTTGAGTTTTACTTAAGGCCACAACAAGATCACACAGTCCCGGTAAGTAGTCACAACCTCTCAAGGTTAATTACTAGATGCCATATTTGAAAAATAAAACTAGTGATGCACTTGATCTAATACCTTAGCACAGACAATGGCAAGTGATACGGGCCTGTAGTTAGAGATACCTCACTAGTCTCATTCTACATTATCGGCACAACGATCGTATTAGTAAATTCGACAGATTGGTAATAACTTAGACGAAATATAGAAAGTGCTAGCGGTAAGTGTACCCTAGCAATTGTGTGTAGGTACCACAGAGATTTTAAGTCAATAGAGTGGCCTGGGGAGCGTAACCCGTGACAACGCAATATGACCAAAACAGTAACATCGCTCTAAAACCGCTATCAATCAGAAATTGACCGGCGTACGCTTAACACGGAAGTATTTTTTCAAAATGCCGAGTTGTTCTATGATCTAAAACGTCATGGTATCTATCACCTATGTAAGTACTATAGTAATTGTGTTTATGTATCATTACTACACATTATAAAACAAAGTCACTTTCTTTTTTCCTATGTCCCTTTGTATGATTAAATATTTAAAACTACGCAACGGAGTTTGATAGGGTTTTTTAATAGATTGCGGAACGTTTGTATGTATAATAATAAAGTCTGAAAGTGGCACCGGTAGCTGAAAAATTGTGTGGAAATCGGTTGTCATGGTACGGGCATGTGTTACGGAGAACTGAGGAGAATTTCGTGAGGAGAGTCTTAATTATGAATGTTGATGGCTATAAGAGTAGGGGAAGACCAAATAAACTGGATGGAATGTGTGAAGGATGATATAGCTAAGAAGGGGGTGACTGCCGAGATGGCTTCTGATAGGGATGCATGGAAGAAAAAGACATGTTGCGCCGACCCCAAATAAATTGGGATAAGGGCAGGAGAATGATGATTGTATGTATAATAATATCCATTAAATAGTGGTTAAATACTATTATTTTTGAGGTTTCTAATGTGATGTCGTAAATATGCAATTACAATTTTTCCGCGTTTGCAATGGAACGCAGGCTGAACCCTTCGAGATTTATCAAAGTAATGTACTAAATATTGTACACATTGAAAAGGTCAACAGAAAAGTTTGTGATGGTACATATAATATGCCTGTCTCAGGATATCCCACAATATAATTTTTTTGTCATTTACTTTTAACGATACAAACTAGCTAACTTTCGAAGCGATTTTAACCAATACAGCATTAATACATATCCAATTTAATAAATTATGGGCCGGTTTTTCAATCGCCAGATAAACAAGTAGATAAGGTTTATTCGACAGATAGCAAGATGTTAAGTTTTTCAATACTCGGATAAGACTTATCTGACGAATAACTCGTTTACCGGATTTGAACAAAGTACTATTATAATCTTATTATAATGGATATTTTCGATAGTATTGATGACCTGGCTATCGAAGAAGAGACCATAATAAATGAATATTTAAATGCAAACAATTGCATCGATGATTCAGACTTTTAAAACAGTCTGTGCAATTTTTTAGATTCCATTACAATCCACTTAAATTTACATATTTAAATTAAAAACTACATAAACCAAACAACCCCAAGCCTTTTCAGCTTTGGAGTCTGGGATCCGCTTTACCAGTCCAACTGCTGATATGGCTAAACTTCGACATTTTCCGTGAAGCGACTGCCGTCTGATCTCCACGACCCGAAGGCGACATCGAAGCATTGCAGTTAGACCAATTGTTGGACTTTTGAGGGCTTCAACAACCTGTAACGACTGCCACTAGATGTTCGTATGGCAACCGGGACCAACGGCTTAACGTGCTTTCCGAGGCACGACCAGACCAGTGCAAATATTCATATTCATGCATACAAATACCTGCACTGTGCGGGGATCGAACCCGCTCCACCTTGCGCAGCGGCCGCGTCCGCTACCGCTACGCCACGGAGGCTGTCTATAAGCAAGCAAACATACAAGTGAAGCTAATGAAAAGCATGTAAAATATGCGGGGCGTCGTGTTGTCTCGGTACCGATCGGCGCGGCGGCGGGGCGGTGGGAGCGAAGGGCTGCTAGGTATGTTTTTTTATACAACCTTCAGAGCTTTTCTGTAGTGTATTCAGCATTGCACCCGTGCGAAGCAAGGCGGGTTGCTAATATTATAAAAAAAACCTAAAGTTTGTCAAAAATATTGATCCAAAAATTTCCAGTCAACTATTACGCGATAAAACTTTAAGTGAAGAAATAAACGCATTACATTGCTTGCCGGGTGTTGTACTTATGTTAGCAATAATATTTTGATCACGTAATGAATATCGCCCGAATCAAAACGGTTGGTAACATGGTACGGCCGCAGCTTGACGTCATGAGCTAGAGATGTAGCAAGTTAATTTGTACTATCGATAATTACGTTGGCGGAGCAATGGGAATTTGGTATATTTATTTTTAGATTTATAAACATTGCTCTTTTGTCGCAAAATAAGTAGATATAGCAAAAAATATTATGCACATAATTTCAACAAAAGATATTAGAAGCATTTGCAAAAGTAATGCCACATTTTATTGGTATGAATCTGTTTAATGACATATATTTTCACCAATTTGATTAGTCACCATTAAATAATCATTTGATATTGCTTACCAATGCCGTTATGGAAAAATACTTGAATGTGAGACTTCACTTCTTAACAGAAAATGCTGCACCAAAACTATCCAACTATCCATTTACTTTGTAATTACATATTTATATTTTAGTGGACAGTAAAATAAAAACAACCATTTAATGTACTTATGTAATATACTTAGTTTTCCATGTCTTGTTTTAATATATTAAAGTGTATATTGTATTGTTGATTGTGATTTCAGAAGACTATTATTTGAATAATGTATGTAACCATCCAACTACTATCAATCATGCACCAACAACGATTCTATTAACGATTTCATCACTCGGATCGCGGTCAAACACTTGTTTGTAATATTAAAAAAAGTGAGACTAAGAAAAAAAAAGTTCATTGCTTATAATTTTCTTCTCCTGTTAAAATATCAATTTTTTATTTCTTAAAATATTCTTTTTCTGTTTCTTCAGCCTATAGATGTCCACTGCTGGACTAAGGCCTCCCCCAAGGCTTGCCACGATGACCGGTCTTGTGCTGCTCGCATCTATCGGCTTCCCGCGACCTTCACCAGGTCATGGGTGCTCTCGACCTTCTGACTTCTTATCTGAATAATCGAATTCAGAGGGTTGATGTTAATGGCAAGAGATCTGCAGGATCTGTGGTCCCCATGGGCGTTCCGCAGGGCTCAATTCTAGGTCCATTCTTGTTTTAAATTTATATTATTGACTTACTTCATCACGTGAGGGATAATCACAACATAGTATTGTTCGCGGATGACACTATCTCTTATTTTTAAAGTCAAGCGTCAGCTAACAAATTTTGACGAAGTTAACAATGCACTCTCTAAAGTTGTCCATTGGTTTAATGTTAATAACCTTCTTTTAAATGAAAAAAAAACGAAAGTCATTAAATTTTCTACGCCAAATGTCAGGCAGCTAAGTACCAATGTTCAACTGAATGGAATAGAGTCGATCCCTGTCGAGTCGACAGTTTTTCTTGGATTAACTATTGACGCCAAGTTACAATGGGGTCCTCACATTGAGAAGCTGTCGGGTAGACTCAGTTCTGCTGCCTTTGCTGTTAATAAAATTAGACAGATAACTGATGTGGATACAGCCAGAATTGTTTATTTTAGTTTTTTTCATAGTCTTATGGGATTCTTCTCTGGCGAACTTGTGCGGACATCAATACCATCTTTGTTTTACAGAAGAGGACTGTTCGAGCTAAATACAACCTAGGTCCTAGAGATTCTCTTAGAGAAAAGTTCAGAGAGGTGAACATTCTGACTGTAGCTTCACAATATATATTTGAAAATCTTATGTATGTTCATAAAGATATCTCGAATTTTAAGAAAATAAGCGATATTCATAATATAAATACCAGGAACAAACACAATCTTGCTGTACATCACACTCGTCTCCACAGAGTAGGCAACTCGTTCATGAGTCAATGTATACACTTTTACAACAAGCTTCCCATGGACATTCGAAACTTACCCATTAAACTATTTAAGAACCATAAAAATGCCAAACTTTGCAAAAAGGGGTATTATAAAATCACAGATTATTTAGAAGACAAAAAAGCTTGGGACTGAGCTGCTCGCTCTGTTAACAATATGCGTAATTATAAGGTAAATTATTGTAAACATTTTCATTTTTAATGTCTGGACTTGACAAAAGACGATGATCCCTGAGTTTGTTTCGGTTATTTCTTCTCAGAGGTAGTCAGTTAGGAAATGCCGGCTTCATCTAGTTAAAAAAATAAAATAAAAAATAAACATGACGTGTAAAAGTTATCAGTGATCCTACTTGCTTAATAAACGATTTCATTTCATTTCATATCTTGGACGACGAGAAGATGTTGCGTAGCTTCCCGAACGCTGCCCAGCCGAGCTGGATTCGACGAGACACCTCTTTCTCGAAGTTGGACCTACCTAGTTGGACTGTTTGTCCTATGTATATGCTCGTCAACAACTTCGAGTGCAGAGTAACCAACTAGAATTAGAGTGGGTGCGACATGAGAGTTAGACATGATCTTCGTCTTATCCATGTTCATCCTTAGACCCACTTATTGGGAAGCTCTGCTGAAGTCAATGGGCATTTTGCTCAAGTCTACCAGGGTCTCCGCCATGATCACGATATCATCTGCAAAACGGAGATTAGTGATGTATTGGCCTTTGATGTTAATGCCAAGTCCTTTCCAGTCCAGGAGCTTAAAGACATCTTCTTACGCAGCAGTGAATAATTTGGAATATTGTGAATATAAAAATAAATTAGCAATATTCGCAAAAGTAAAATCATTTAGTAAATCAGCTTGTATAAGTCTATTACTTGAAAGTTTATACGAGCGACAAGCAAGAAATTTCGTATCGATAAATATTTTATCAACTTTCAAGCACTAGCGTCGTGTAAAATTGTTGAATGTTGTATAGTGCATGTTTAAGCGGTTGAAAGGGCCTATAGTAGCATTTGTGTGTGTGAGTTTCAATGTGTGCGTTGATCAATGATTGGTCAAGATTTGTCAACGCACGCGTGGAACAGTGTACTTTATATGTGTATGTGAGTGCAATTTTTTTTGCCGATATTGGGCCTCGAAAAAATTGCGCGCTGTAACAGTTCTTCTTGTTTCTTATATATATGGCAGGTACTCTGTCGTCTGTTTCAGCGTCGAACATTTTTTTACTTAAATTCGACACTGAGGCAGTCGTGATTGGGGGACTTTCCCTTCCCATGTCCTGTCTACTTCTCGCCACTTCTTTTGCGGATAACCTGAAACGGTGAGCCCCGCACACTAATTCCGTATCACACTATTTTTATCAATTGTAATTATTTTGAATCGAATTGCTATTTTTGCTCATCAATCTCATTGCTCCATATGTTCCAAAAATTTGATTGTTCAACAACGTGAATAACACAATGAACTTTGTTGAACTGTCAAAATGAAACCCATTGCTACTGATATTGTGATACTCTACCGGTCAAAGCCGCCCTCGCGCCGCCTTTTGTACCTTTGTCACTTGTATCCGTATTTATGTTTTAATGTATTTGTTACTAGCTGCTGCTTGACAGCGTCCGTGGCGTAGCGGTAGCGGACGCGGCCGCTGCGCAAGGTGGCGCGGGTTCGATCCCCGCACAGTGCAATTATTTGTGTGCATGAATATGAATATTTGTACTGGTCTGGTCGTGCCTCGGAAAGCACGTTAAGCCGTTGGTCCCGGTTGCCCTACGAACATCTAGTGGCAGTCGTTACGGGTTGTTGGAGCCCTCAAAGGTCCTACAATTGGTCTAACTGCAATACTTCGATGTCGCCTTCGGGTTGTGGAGGTCAGACGGCAGTCGCTTCATGGAAAATGTCGAAGTTTAGCCATATCAGCAGTTGGACTGGTAAAGCGAACCCCAGACTCCAAAGCTGAAAAGGCTTCGGATGCGACTGGGATTAACACTGGGACGATGATGATGATTATGACTAGCTGCTGCCCGGAGTCGTCCGCGATCCAGGATGTTAAATAGCCTATATCATTAAACAAGTCAAGGTCTACCGATGTGCCAAATTTTATCCAAATCAGCTAAGCTGTTTAATCGACAGACTTACATTCAAATGTATAATATTAGTACCTATGGAAGTATGGGTATGGATTATCCAAAACTTATTTAATTGTTTACTTTTATATCAAAATGCTAGCATCTTACTTTTGATTGTTTTGACAATCAAATCTATAAAAAAATCTTTTGTGCCGGAGCAGGGGACCATTATTTCGAACAAACTTGCTACCCCGGTAGGCTTTCATTCTGTTTGGAGGTGGTGGAATTGGTTAACCATGGACAGTAAGGTCGATGTGCATATGCAGAGTCCGATATTGGCTGATGGGCGATGCAGTAGACATTAGTTCGTGTGTGCGTGGTGGAGGGCGAGTCGCTAGTATTATATATAAACTTATTTAATTTTTACAATTTGATGTCTCCAATTAAGTAAGATAGCGTCACTGAGACATAAGATTACCGTTTTTATATGGCATTTTGACACTTGTCCAGGGCATTAGACCTTAAATCTCTTTGGAAATCCCCAGCCCGCATTGAGAAGCGTGGTGATTACGTTCAATCCTTCTCTGTATGAGAGGAGACCTGTGCCCAGCAGTCATGGGACGATAAAAAAGGTTGATGATGATAATGATTTAAAAATATTTCTCATGATAATACGGATTGTTATTAAAAGTGTGATATGCAGTTACGGTAAGTACTGACTTGCCATCAGGAATATTTTGGAGTAATAAAAATACTTTGATGATATTTTATTTTTTATTGTTAGTCGAATTTGTTCACTTAGCAGAAATACACGGGTACATCATATACGGCAATTGTTTATACCTACATGTTACACAATATTTTTTATAATATCAGTACTTTTTAATAATAGGTAGATATCATTATATGTCATAATGTCTTAGATAAGCTAACAACAAATACATTTTATGCATAAATATAATTTTGTAAAATATATAACAATATTAAAAAATCACTGACGATAATTAAGTTAAATGCATTCGTACTAGATTTTAATTAAAATAATATTTTATATTCACATAATATAGATAAGTACTTAAAGTATATTCGTTGCTTAAGAAGCGAAAGTTTACTTAATAACAAAATTTAAAAAAAAAGGAAAAATTATGGCAGTGCTGAATTAACACGAAATGATAATTATCACGTTTGGCACAATTACATTACATCACTGGTTGGAAAAATAGGAAAGAAAGCCTTGGAAATGTTTTAGAGAGATTTTTTCAAAATGACTCGCGAACAATCTTGAACTGGAACTGGATACTTAAAAGTTATTAGTAAATACATAGATTCCTAACTACAATATTTAAAATTCTTCTTATGGCACCAAACATCCATAGCTCCACAGAGCTTGACATCGCGAACAGTCCACAACTCATCACAGGGTTTTAAACGATACATTTATTGATCAATTCGCGTTAACCTATTCACTAAGCTAGCCGTATTGTCTGGTTTTTCCAAGTTCCTTAATATTAATACAACATTTACTTAACCTTGATTATAATTATTGAAAAACAACAAGTAGTAATCTTGTTTCGATTTGGTTTTGAACAAAATGCACCAATCGAAAGGTGAAGATCACACTGTCTCATTGAGATTTAGATAGTTGTGCTACTGTAGAGTTGCTATGATGCATCGAAGTTCGTTCGCAACGTTGACGTTAATCATAATACAAGGATGGCCTGTGAACAGACAAACATTGGTAGATTAGAAAACAACAGTGGAGTAAAAATATTTAACATATAAAACAGTACATTCGATACTTGTGACTAAAGCAGTCTATTATTGCACGGTGCGATAAACTACTTAAGTCATACGTACCCTGTAATGTTTTATCGCTAGTGAGACCTAAACCTCAAGTAATAATAATCGAAACATACATTGGTATACACTAAATAACTAGATGGTAACTACGGTAGGGAAATCTGTATATAAGTCACGTTATTTTGTGTAAAAATGAACACAGAAAAGAGTGACTTATGTACATGAGTTTAAGTTACAAAGTGCTTTAAATTAAATGACGAGACAGGACAGTAAGAAAATACATAAATATTATCGGTAGTTGGCCATTTGCAATTTTTCGTACATCAGATAGCAAATAACTTTCTGCTTTCGGAAGAGTTTTCGGATAAACAGGCATCAAATTAGAAATACAGTACATTCGACCTCGTTATTGCTTAACCGATTCATGTTCTGAGGTTGAAAGTTAATTTTACCATCATAAAATTACATCATGTCAACTATATGACAGAGAAAGAGATTTAGCCTTAGTGAAGTTTCGCCAAGTTTTTATTTCAAGACGTTGTCAATTCAAATCAATTACGAAATCGACTAAATATACATGGGTCAGAAATTCGGCTTAAAGATAATGATGTCAACTCACCAGTCAGTCTCCTTTAGTAGATGATATGCATAGCAAAGATTAGTCGGGAGAGGAGTAAGCATATCAAGGGTGGCAGTACGAGGACAAGGAAGTTCTGGGTCGGTTTTGGGTTAGTGTTGAAGAATCCTGGAGGATATTGAAACACATCCAAATCTTCAAAGTAGGGATACTGATCCGGGAACATTTGTCTGAGATTCCATAGCAGCGTGGAAAGTTAGTAAAGTTTTGTTAGTTGCGTTAGGAAGATAAATGATTAAGGACTAAACCTAAGTAGGCATAGGCGCATTTTATCCAAGGCTATTTTTATGAACAACGCTGTCTGTGGGAAAGCCAAGGCTGTGTTTTGACGCATTGTTGTTTTAAACTCAACAAAGCGCATTCCAATGCGTCAAAGTTCTTTGACGCATTGGAATTGTTGGGTTTTCAAGCTGCAGGGATCTAGAGTGTTGCGAACCAAACTGTGTGCAATAAAATCTCGCCGTTGATGTTCTTGCGCCCGTGCGAACGTGAGCTAAAATGCTTATCAGTGCACTTGGTCAGCTCGGGTTAAATCGATATGGCCGGAAATTAAATAAATGTAGATTAAAAAGCTTCGGCTTAGCTCGTAAATGTATTAAGCCGACTCGCGACCCGAGTGAAAGCTAAAGGTGTAGCCATGTTACCCGAAGTAGCAACGCGGTGCAGGAAGGGTGACGTGATGCGAAGGATCAGGGAAAACTATCACCGTATCTATCACCACACCGTGCAGCCGCCTCAGTTAAGCGGTTGGCTAATACTGTTGGATCTAATGTGCCTAACAAAAGTGCAGAACAACTTCGTAGTGAGTTCCTCTAAGTGCTATTATGGTAAAAATGACTGTCACATAAACACTCTTGTTAAACTGTGAACTTCAATCACGCATATCTACCATTTGAAGACAGGTTAATTGATTTTGTAATATCAAGTTTGTGATCAATCTACAAAATATACAATGACAGTGTTAATAAGAACATACTCTGGGTAATTTTGACTGTGATTCCATAGCAGCGTGAAATGTCAGTAAATTTTAAGTTAATACCGTTGAACAAAATTTTCAGAACTCTTTTTTATGATAAATTTGCATCAAAAAAGTGCTTGTTGCAGAAACTTGTAGAACTTTTACAGTAAGTTTTAAGTAGGCTCTGACCTCTTTTAAAAATAATGTGCTACAGGTAAGGATTCACTTCCATTTAAACTCCTCAAACTGGGTTACCTATGTCGCAACCAACTGGCTCAAGGTAATGCCGTTTGTTATGATTTGAATTTATGAATTATAAAACTGTCGCAATCGTGGTGGCCTAGTGGTTAAAACACCAGCCTCTCAAGTATGAGTGTGCGGGTTGGATTCCAGGTCAGCAAGTACAAATGTAACTTTTCTAAATTATATGTACTTTCTAAGTATATCTTGGATATCAATGACTGATTAAAAGGTGAAGGAAAACATCTTAAGAATACCTGGATTTTATGTCTCAAATCGCCAACCCGCATTGAGAAAGCGTGATGATTACGCTCAATCCTTCTATGTATGAGAGGAGACCTGTGCCCAGCAGTGGGACGATAAAAAGGTCGATGAAAAATAATTTAGGCAGCCCTAAGAAGTAAAGCTATAATTTTCTTGAATTTCCAGGAAAAATGTAAGGTGCCTTCTTTATTATTTTAAATACCCCTCCAGCTTTGTTTTAGACTAAGTTAATTACTTACGAGTATAATTATACTTGGTAGAGATAAACCAACAAACCTAAAGCAAGCTTTTCATAACAGCAAGCTGAGAGACTTCTGTGCTAATTTTCGATGTAATTTTCTTATCTCTGCTATTTATTTACTACCTTTGCGCGTCGAGTCTGAGGGTAGAGGTTTGGCAAAACTGAAGCATATCATACGCAGGGTTTGGAACGAAATTTTTATCAACTAATTTTCGCCACGTTACATTTCACGCCAGACATCGACAGCCTCCGTGACGAAGCGGTATGCATAAATAAGAATATTTACACTGGTCTGGTCGTGCCTCGGAAAGCACGTTAAGCCGTTGGTCCCGGTTGCCATACGAACATCTAATGGCCGTTGTTACGGGTTGTTGGAGCCCTCAAAAGTCCAACAATTAGTCTAACTGCAATGCTTTGATATCGCCTAGAGGTTAGGCGGCAGTTGCTTCACGGAAAATATCGAAGGTAACCAAAATCAGGGGACCCCAGACTCCAAAGCTGAAAAAGCTTCGGATGCGACTGGGATTAACGGTGATGATGATGATGATGACATTTCACACCAATCAAACGACTAGTGATGTTGTAATTAGGTGTTCAAGCTGCATGACTAGTCGCGTCAGCCCAGAGGGTAATTCTAATAATTTTAACAACGTTGAGTCTTTTTTTTTTATAAGTTATAAACTAGCGGTTGACCGCAATCCCGCCTGATGGTAAGCAGTGATGCAATCATTGCGCGCTAGTTTATTAAGAGCCTATTCACTCTAGCCTTGAAGACACTCAAATTGTAGTGTGACGGAAACACCGCCGCTGGCAAACTGTTCCAGTCCCTCGGTGTACATGGAATAAAAGAGGAAGCAAACCGCTTCGTCCGGATCGTAGTGGTGTTAACAACGTGAGGGTGGAAAGTCGCCCTACGACGACGACTCTTAACTCCGCAAGGGAGTTGTGGAATTCGGCAAGAGTTCGGCTCGGGGAGAAGTATACCCCCACCACGACTATCTCCCCGAACCGTGCTGCTACGCAACCCCGTCCTCTCTTGATGGCCTCGAGCGACGGGGTGCCGGCGGCGGCCGACGAAATTAGGGCCACTGAGCCGTTGAGGTCCTCCACCCAGTCTTCCCTGGGTGGGACAAAGTACGGCTCAGCGACCACGGCGATGTTAATCAACCACTGCGCCATGCTCTGGAGCAAAAGGTCCTGAGCGGAGGCGCAGTGGTTGATGTTCGCCTGGAGGAGGCGTAATGGGGGCATTTATTGGCACTCCATAACAGCCTCCTCCCGAGGCCCTTGTAAGGGCTCAGCCGCGGTGACAGCGGCGGCGACGACAGCAACGGCGTTGCTGGAAGCGGCAGCGGCAGAGGCCGCGGTTGCGGCGACGACGGCGGTAGTGGCGGAGGGCCTAACCCGGCCCTTGGCTTTGCTTCTGGTGGGTGGGGCGCAGGCTCTACTCCCAGCCCGGTGCTCGGCCGGCTTACCAGCTGCCGCACAAACTGAGCAGTGCGGAGTGGCTTCACACGAGCCGGCCTTGTGACCGGGCTGACCGCAGCAGAAGCAGAGACCGCTGCGGTCCACCTCCGAGGTGCATTTTACTCCCACGTGGTGGCCCACATGGCAGCAGTAGCACCTCAGAGGTCTGGGTTCCAGCAGTTTCACCTGCGCTGAAACCCAGCCCACCAGAAGTCTTCGGCCCTCTCCGACAATTTTCTCGGCCGCCGACACGGGGCAGCTCACCGTAGCAGTTTGTAACCCCGTGCGGTCAGGGCGGAGGGTGCCCACTCTAATCTGTTCGGCAGAACATCCCCCAGCCCCGACAATGGCGGCCACCACTCTCTCCTTTGTCGCCGTATCATCCAGACCCAAGATGCGCAAGTCAGCACACTTGGTGGGTCTGGAAACTTTGGCCTCGACCGCATCTAAGGACGCCCTTAGCTTTTCAGCCAGAGCGTCTGCAGTCGGGCCACTAGCCTCACCACAAACCTCAATCAAGCGGGCTCCGGTCGCGGTGATCCTCATCTTAATGCCCGAGGTGACTCCGATCTCCTGGAGGTTCACCGCTTCCATCGCCTTATTGAGCACGTCACGGTAGGACGTGCCCTTCTTTTCCGCTTCCGGCTGTAGTGTTATCACTACAGCTGCGGATTTCGGGGCACGAATCCTAGCCGCGGCGCTGCGCTCCTTCCGCCGCAGCCGCTTTCTAGCCGCTCTTGCAGCCTTAGCCGCCTTTTCCTTCTCCCCTGCTACCTGCCAGGCGGCATCGGCTGCAGGGGTTGTAGCAGGTGGAGGAGGCTGCCTTTTTGCTGCAGGGACTGTGGCCTTCGCAGCTTGAGCCTGTGAAGGTGAACTCTTGGCCTTCTTCCCTGCAGCTGTGGCATTAGTGGCTGCGGCAGCAGCGTAGGTTACTGCCTTCCGCTGGCCTGAGGCTGGCCGGCTAGCCGCAAGTGGGGGGCGCAGAACAACGGCCTCCAGAACCGAAAACCTACTCCGGAAGGCGGCCAGCTCCTTTAGCACCAGGGTCAGGCCTGGATCCTCGGCCGGCGTGTGCCCACTCCGCCCTTGTGGCGCCCCCTCCTGTGGCACCTCCCGGCGGCTGCCAGCTCGCAGCACGGCCAGGTCCGCTCGGAGCTCCTCGTTCTCCTTTCGGAGGAGCTCCATGGTGGCTGTCAAGTGGGCGATCTCCGCCCGCAGTTCTGCCACTCCATCCGCCGGGGGTCCTACATGGATGGCCTTCGCTGCCGCAATGATGGAAGCCGTGGCTGCCGATATGGCTTTGTCTTTGGTGGACTGCAGCCTCTTCAAAGCCACACCCTTGACCGCGGCAGCCACGACTTCTTCAAACTTTGCAGCTGGCTCCGAGTTGGGGCCAACGGCTTCCGGCTGTCCTTCCGACAGCACAGAGCCCTCTCGTACCAGCTCGACTGAGCTGGTTCGGCTCGGCTTTTCCTGGGCCTCGCGCCGACTAATTTTTTTGCGGGCCTTGCCCGTCCCGCAATCCGAGGATGATCCTTGGCTATCCTTCGGTTTGGGGTGCTTCTTCAGGAAGGATTTCTTCCCGGAAGCCCCCTCCTCTACGCGCTCCGGGCTCTTAAACGAGCCCGTCACGCCACATGCAGCGTCAGACTCCGACGCCACATCACTTTCCTCCTCCGTTCGTTGTTTGCTGTTTTTATTTTTTCTTTCCATATCTAAACCCACGAGTATTAGCGATTTGAAGTCCACACCGGGCAGAGCGTCGTACACCGGGTAAGCCTATATACTGTAGGGGGTGGCAGGTACCTACAGTGGGGAGCTCTAACGACTGGACATCCTCCAGCCATTCATCCTCTCGCCGAGCCCCCAAAACTTAGGATTAGATTGCAATTTTCGACGGATTACTAGTCCGGCAGGTCTGCAATAACCTGGAGACGGGATATGCCGCCCGTGGTTCGGCCGTTTTATAGAGGTGTCCCCTCGTGGCCCGGACAAACGCCCCGACAGCCCCCGGTCCCCTGTGGGATTACGGTATACCCCAGCATGCATCCACTTCGACTCTGCTTAACAGAGTGGAAGCGGATGCATGCGAACCCCTATAGGCCAGGTTCCCATCAACGACCATCAAAGATGATCGGTGACTGAAACCCGGCCCTTCCCCGTGTGATGTATTTGCCGCCAGACCCAAGAGTCCACCAGAACTCGGTGGGCAGTTGGGGCCGGCGTTGCCCAGGGTGCGCCTTCCCTGGAGTTGCATCAGGGAGGCATTCCGGTATCACCGGATGCCGACCTATCTCTGTCGAGTCGTCGAGGCCTATCTGACGGACAGGGCCATAATTTACCCCGGTCACCAAGGAGTGTGGAATCGGCGAGAGATGTCGTGCGGTGTTCCACAGGGATCGGTCTTGGGACCGCATCTGTGGAACATCGGGTACGACTGGGTGCTGCGGGCTGACCTCCCTATCGGCGTCAGTGTAGTCTGTTACGCTGACGACACGCTAGTCCTGGCAGAAGGGAGGTCGCACCAGGCGGCGGCTGACGCAGCGACCCTCGGGGTTGCGACAATCGTCAACAGGATCCGGCAATTGGGACTCGAGGTGGCCCTGCAGAAGTCCGAGGCCATGTGCTTTCATGGTCCTCGGAATGCGCCACCGTCAGGTTCCCACATAACGGTAGGAGGGGTTCACATCGGCGTCGGGTCGACGATGAAGTACCTGGGACTTGTCCTCGACAGCCGGTGGAACTTCGAGGAGCACTTCCGACGTTTGGCTCCCAGGCTGGAACGGGCCGGGGCTGCCTTAAGGCGGCTCCTCCCCAATCTAGGGGGACCAAACGCCTCCTGCCGGAGGCTCTACGCGGGGGCCGTGCGGTCCATGGCCCTTTATGGGGCACCGGTGTGGGCGCGGTCGTTAAGGAAGCGACCAGCCCGATGCCTGACCGCGTCCCAGAGGGTCATGGCCATTCGGCTGATCCGGGGATACCGCACGGTCTCCGCTGAGGCGGCGAGCCTCCTTGCCGGATTACCGCCATGGGATCTGGAGGCGAAAGTCCTCGCCCACATATGGGAGTGGCGAGAGGAGGCAAAACGCCGGGGTATAACTCCGCTGCCGCGAGAAATCGCGGTACGGCGGACAGAGCTCCGGCGGGATCTCATGGCGATATGGAGAATGCGATTGTCGCAACCCAGTGCTGGGCACGCCACAATAGCGGCGGTAAGTCCCCTCTTTGAGGAATGGCTAGAGAGGCGCCACGGCGCCCTCACCTTCCGCCTGACGCAGGTCCTCACCGGACACGGTTGTTTCGGAAGGTTCCTGTTCCGTATAAGGCGGAAGGAAACGCCAGGGTGTCACCATTGTGTGGATCGCCCTAAGGACACGGTGGAGCATACGGTGGAGGTCTGCCCGGCTTGGGTAGAGCACCGCCGTGTCCTCGTAGCGGCGATCGGCGGCGATCTCTCGCGTCCGACCCTGGTCCAGGCCATGGTTCGGAGCGAGAGTGCATGGCAGGCCGTCACCTCCTTCTGCAAAGCAGTAATGCTGGCAAAGGAGGAGGCGAAGCGCGTGAGGCAACGGGAATCCCAGCGCCCTCACGCCACTAGCCGCCGCAGGAGACGCCCTGGTCGGGAGATGACACCAAACTCCCAGCCACCATAGGCGCGGGCCTGCGGGCGGTGAGCAGTGGGCAGCTCGCCGCTCGGTAAGGACCAGGCCCGAGTCGACGGCGCGTCGTGTTTCACGCGCGCCTCAAAGAGATCAGCACATCGTGACGGGGTCCACGAAGACCGATGCCTCCTGGGTCAGGGTTGCGGGTTGGTTAAAAAAGAAACCGTGGCCCTGGCCGTTGCACAGGCAAGTAAAGAAACACGGGTGGGGTTTAGTCAGTAAAAGTCTGACACGCCCTTCCGCTCTGCCCAGAGCGGGAGAAGTCATTTGATGATTTCCCATCCCAACAAAAAAAAAAAAAAGGGTGGAAAGTCGCCATACGACGGGTCGTCCGATGGTGGAACGGAGATGGGGGAATTGAATCATGCCCTTGCACACTCACCAGAATGCATCCTATAGAAGACCGAAAGGCTTCGTCTAAACACAGTCTCAATCTGTCAAAAAATACTTCTAATTTCCTGACATTTTGACACCTTTTTGACATTTGTTTGTCGCCAAAATGAGACTGCGGCTAGATTTTGAATGTTTTAAATTACGAGAATAATTGGTCTTCAGGTTGGAGGTGCGCGTTTTTCTCGCGGTGATTCTTTTTTCACCCTTATGGTTTTTAACTCTTTGCTCTCTCTCGACGAGAGTTGAATATCTAGTTCGCGATAACTATATCGTTACGCGATATAAGAATATCCCTACGTGATATTCGATTCTACTCGGATATTATCGAGAACAATTCAACTCTCGTCGCTAGGCAGGACGTCAGAACGGCCATGCGAATATAAAGCGAATCCGCTGTAGCGGATTACTTACCAATATCATGTCGTAATTCAAGGCAATGTCTATATTGTCTATCTGTTCATAACTAGTGACAGACTGTTAATGAGATTTCTCCCTACAAAAAGCACCTATAGAAGTATCACTTTAAAAACAATATCAAACTTTACGAGCTTTTGGTATATTTTTGTCACATATCCCTATTTGGATAGCACCTAATTGGATTTAATCATTTATAATATTAGTAGTTAGTAAATGTCGTGGCGGCCTATTGGTTATAACACCAGCCTCTCAAGTATGAGTGCCCGGGTTCGATTCAAGGTCAGGCAAGTACCAATGTAACTTTTCTAAAGTTATATGTACTTTCTAAGTATATCTTGGACACCAATGACTGAAGGTGAAGGAAAATATCTTGAGGAAACCTGGACTTTTAAGTCTGAAATCGCCAACCTGCATTGAGCAAGCGTGGTGATTACGCTTAATCCTTCTCTGTATGAGAGGAGACTTGTGCCCAGCAGTGGGACGATAAAAGGTTGATGATGATGAAATAAGCCCATGTCACAATATCATAATACGTATGACATATATGCAAGCTTCAGTTAGTTTAGGGTTCGTATATTGATTGCATTTTCGAAATCATACCTACCGGTTAAAATATGAAATAGGCATTTTCTCAAAGTTGAAATAGTTATTTTACTAGAATCGCTTTTGATTTGGCATATGTATGCCAAATCAAAAGCTCGAAAACAACTTTACTAGTCGGTGTGAAAAGTTTCCCACCAAGCGTGTAATGCCACACAATAAATAAATATATAAGTCAGGACAAAACACACAGATTGAGCTAGCCCCAAAGTAAGTTCGAGACTTGTGTTATGGGATACTAACTCAACGATACTATATTTATAATAGATACATATATAGATAAAACATCCAAGACCCAGGCCAATCAGGAAAAGATCGTTTTCCATCATGACCTGGCGGGGATTGAACCCGGGGCCTCCACGTCGCAGGTAGGCGTGTTGACCGCTGCGCCACGGAGGTCGTCGAATGACAATGACAATGATCTAATAATATAACAATATAGAACGTATTTAGCAAGTATGGAATCAAAAGTTATGTTTCATACTTTGTCTGAACTTTTTAGGTAGTCTACGGCATACCTGATTATAAAAGTGCCGTCTATTATAATCCGGTATTCCATGGAATACCCTTCTACTAGCATAATGACAATATTTCATAAAAAACAATACTCACTCCTTGCATCGTTGTGTGTTCCTTCCGGTAACTGCAACCTGCCCCAAGTTCAGTCCTCGATCTGACGTCATTAGCTCAACCTGGTGGATGCAGCCGGTGAAGCCAGGGTAACCCTGCTGGTTGATATGATCGGGGATACCACCTGGAGAGAAAAGAAGACGATGAAGTATATACAGCTTTAAATAGACAAGGAAGTTTTGACAATTCCTTTCTCTCTTTCTCTCTATCAGATGACGCTGATACATTTCTATGCTCCTAGTAGTGAGTAGGATAATTAGTATAACCTGCTTCTAATGTTCCCACTATTGGGAGACAAGTCACCTCTTTGGGAGAGTGCATGGGCTATTAGTTCACCACGTTGGCCCACTGCAGGTTAGTATCATCATCATCATCATCAACAACCTTTTTTTTTTTTTTATCGTCCCATTGCTGGGTCTCCTCTCATACAGAGAAGGATTGAGCGTAATCACAACGCTTGCTCAATGTGGGTTGGTGATTTCAGACTTAAAGTCCAGGTTTCCTCAAGATGTTTTCCTTCACCTTCAGTCATTGGTTTCCAAGATATACTTAGAAAGTACATATAACTTTAGAAAAGTTATATTGGTACTTGCCTGACCTGGAATCGAACCCGCGCACTCATACTTGAGAGGCTGGTGTTTCAACAACTAGGCCACCACGACCACACGGGTTAGTATCCAGTTTAGAAATTGTGGCAGTATTAACTGCTCGAAGTGGTAATCAGTTTAACAGTTACATTATCATCATCATTTCAGCCGAAAGACCTCCACTGCTGGGCATAGGTCTCCCCCAAGGATCTCCACGACGACCAGTCCTACGCCTCTCGCATCCAGCGGTTTCCCGCGACCTTCACTAGGTCGTCGGTCTACCTTGTCGCGGGTCTATCCACGATGCGTCTTCCAATGCGTGGTCGATACTCGAGAACCCGTCGGCCCCATCGGACATCCATCCTACAGGCAGTGTGCCCGGTCCACTGCCACTTTAGTGTTGCAATTCTTCGGGCTATGTCGGTTAGATTATCAGTCATATTATTTCATACAAAGTTTGCTTACATTGTGAATAGTGTGACTTTTACTTACCAAGGTAGATATTCGAGTCAGCGTTCATGAGGCCGGAAATACCAGTGCTGGTTCCCGAGTTCTCTCGGCCGTCCACTGAGAGCGTGACGCGACCATCCTCCAACAGCTTGACGATTATCTGCAAGGATGTATAACATTAGTACCATATTTTGAAGGCATAATGTGGGCATACCGATTGCCAGAAGGCCGGCCTGTTGGCAAAATAGCTACTACACATAACAGGTTTAGTGGTTACAAGCTAAAATGCTGCACATGAGGGTTTGATCCCTCGATATTCTCAATAGCTGCTAGGAATATTGATTTGCACCAGGTAGGAGGCAACAGGCCCGCTCCTATTACATCATCATCATCATCAACCTTTTTATCGTCCCACTGCTGGGCACAGGTCTCCTCTCATACAGATAAGGAAGGGAAAGGAAAGGAAACTGCTTTCTTATTCTGTAATAAGAAAGCAGTTTCCTTTCCTTTCCCTTCCTTCTCTGTATGAGTACATAGTGTCTGAGTGAGCCCTTCATAATTATTTTGAATGTAAATATGGGTTGAACTACATTTACGCTTCTGTAGAACCCATTGTGAAAAACTGGCGTGAAGTTACGCTACGTATTATGTAACCGGTATTACATAACAGGTTACATAAAGCCTGTCTAAACAATCTATTAATTATGAAATGAGATACAGGAGGCTTTCTGTTGAGCGAACCGTCCACAACGTCAATGTTATATTTCAGTTACGGCGGGGATTCAGGGCTATAGGGGGGTAGCTATGTAGAAAAAAAAATTAAAATTTAAGTGAAAATTAGAAGCTGATTTTAGAGGTTTGTTGATGAGGTCTCTGGTGAAGAGGCATTTAGATAAATAGGTTACCTCTTGTTACCTGCTTGTCGAGTAATTTGTGATGATCTCAGTGAATTTAGAAGGCATAAATAATCGCGTATGTCTTTAAAAATATAGTCGCAATTTCAGTTTATTATTTTGAAAGACATTGAGTGAAGGGACGCGGTTAGGTTTTAGTCTGTAAATGTCTGACACGCGCTCCGCTTCGCCCAGAGCCGGAGAGGTAATTTGATGATTTACCATCCACAGAAAAAAAAAGACATTTCTTATCTCTTTCCTGCAAAAAATGGAGGTTCGAAAAAAAAATGTAGGTTCGAAAAAAAACTCCTCAGTACATTACATAATGGAATAAATATTGTTGGACTGTCGGAATTAAAACCTATTATTGCTCGATGATTATTGGTCCTTCTTGCTTATTTATATTAATAACTTCCCAGGTTCATAATGGACGCTAATTCCCGCAGTATACTCAGTTAGAAGACTTCTCTTATTTGAGCGATAGAGAGATAGCCCGTGTAGTGTAATTTAGCTATTCTCATAGTGCAATGTCGTACGGTATTCTATTGTGGGGAAATACCATTGATATTCAAATTGACAGCCTCCGTGGCGTAGCGGTAGCGAACGCGGCCGCTGCGCAAGGTGGCGCGGGTTCGATCCCCGCACAGTGCAATTATTTGTATGCATGAATATGAATATTTGCACTGGTCTGGTCGTGCCTCGGAAAGCACGTTAAGCCGTTGGTCCCGGTTGCCATACGAACATCTAGTGGCAGTCGTTAAAGGGTTGTTGGAGCCCTCAAAGTCCAACAATTGGTCAGCTGCAATGCTTCGATGTCGCCTTCGGGTTGTGGAGGTCAGACGGCAGTCGCTTCACGGAAAATGTCGAAGTTTAGCCATATCAGCAGTTGGACTGGTAAAGCGGACTCCAGACTCCAAAGCTGAAAAGCTACGGATGCGACTAGGATTAACGCTGAGATGATGATGATGATGACCATTGATATTCAAACTATCTTTGTTTTACAGAAGCGAGCTATTCAATCAATATATGAATTAAGTAGGTACGAGACTCTCAGAGAAAAAATTAAAAAGTTTAATGCCCTCTCAGTATATTTATGAAATCCTTTTATATACTTATAAAAATATGTAATTCTTTAAAAAATACAGTGATACCCGTTATATAAAAATGTTCTGGAGACAAACACTAAACTGCCGTACCTACAACAAGGCTCAAAGAAAATAGTTGTCACTATTCAATTGTAAGTAGAGACAAACGCCAAGTAAAATTGCATGCCTTCAGGCGGATTATGGAGATGCCAAACTATTTTACCTATCGATGTGAATTATATCAATTACCCATTATCGCAATAAATGAGTTTGAGTCACTTCCAGATGTATATACACTTTTAAAATAAACTTTCAAGCCACGGTCAAGACCAATCACTAAAGTGTGCCAGAAAGCCTTTTATACCCTTAAAGATTATATCGAGGACAAAAAGGCTTGATTCAGTTGTTTACAATTTTTAGAAAAGTGTTTCTTTTCTTTTGTGGTTTCTTTTGTGTTAATTTGTCAATGTTTATACAATATGTAAAGAAAACCCTGTCCGACCCATAAGGATAATAAAGGTTAGGTAAACACTTGACCAAATATAATATAAAATTTTACATAATCATCACAGTAACAATAATAATGAATTTTGAAATAATCTTTTTTTCCCGGGTATTAATTCCAATTTCCCCGAAATTTGGTAATTTTTAAAAAACTGACAACACCATTTGTGACAGAGCGAATAGCAATGCGACCACGTGCCGCATGGCCCCGCCCCCCTTCAACCGCGCATACATGCGCGGGTGAAGGGGGGCGGGGCTATCGGGTTGCCTACCGCACATGCATTAAGTTACCTCGCTTTTTCGAAATAATATTTATTTTTTTTGGGGGATTTTTTTTTAAGTTTAGCCCTGCTTTGTAGGCATTATTAGAATCAGTTAACGATACCTAACAATACCTTCACGGATCGGACAGGGTTTTCTTTACATATTGTATAGGTAAACATTGACTAATGATCTGTTTTTCTCAACTCACAGGACAGGATGTTCCATAATTAATTCTATTAAGGGACATTCTTGCATTTTTATTTTGCTACGCTCTATCAGTTAGTAGCAGTATACTTGCGCTAAATACATTTCCGCGTATGGACTTTTTCGACAAAAGATTTTTGAGCGAAGGGACACTTACGCGAAAACATTTCCGCCATGGATTTTCGTCGCGAAAATTTTCAAATTTTTCAATCTAGGTGTTGTTGCCATGGTTTTCGAGATCGCTGAATCCAATAGTAAATTTGATATGAAAATCTAAAATGGCATATTGTTCACCATGGGTGTCGTTTCATGGTTTTCGATAAATTGATATCTCCATATTGTGACCCATCCATGAACTGACCGTGTCTAGCTTAGCTTTACCTTTCGTCGGCCCGAGCTTCCTTCGGATGTTATCCTTTTGCCATGATCTCCAAACTGTCTATAGATTATAAAATAGAGAGATCATTGTCTAAATAACTTACTTGATGACGTTCTCCATCATTGACGAAAGAGTTCACAGTGAGTTGAGACTTGCCGCCGCCATTATCCCATTCAAATACAACGAAACCTCTTTCAACTGTAACAAAATAAACTTTATATCAGTAACTTATAAATATTAAAACTCATTTATTTAAATTAGTCTGAGAAATTACAAAAGATAGTTTTGTTTTTAAGGTAAGCAGTGATGCAATCGTTGATGGTAAAGCGCACTAGTTTATTAAGCCTATTCCCTTAAAACACTTAGGAATAGGAAGGATGACGGCAGTTGAGCGAGGTGATGCAATGTTAAACCCAAGACCAACACGACCAAATGATGCTGCGCTAGAGGGAGATTGATCTGGACTCTCCGCGACCAAACTCCCGACAAAACAACATTTGGCGCATCGTACCCGCCACACATCGCAACACAACTGCTCAGACCCGTCCTCCGTACGGCTTCTCCAGACATCATGCCGGAACACGACGAATCGCTTGGCGGCAAGACTTTGTCTGGTGGGTGGTAATTTCTGCCAGCAGCCGATGTTATGGCCTACCAACGAATGAAAAAGAAGAGAAAAAGAGTAGTCCCCCAAACGGCCACCCATCCACCACTTGAGGGAAGAAGTGGCGCAACATTCTCCCCTGCATCACTATTCAGTTAGAAAGTACTTAATTGAACAATAAGTATTAGTACCTAAATTAATTACTTTAATATACTATGTTGACTAGCCATGTCAATACACCAACAAATACAGTGAACTCTATAGGTGCTCACGCTAAACAGAATAGAATCAGAAATAAATAACAACAATTTTTTGAACCCTTACAGCCCTTACGACATGTAATGATCACTGGAAAGTTTTATTGCGAAAGTTGATGTCCAGACCATTGATATAATAATAAACTAAGGTAGATACGTCACTAGCGCTCTGAAAATGAAGCGTACAAAAGGAGGTAAGTCCAGCAAGCGCTTTAGTTTTCGTCGATTCTATTTAAGCGCAAACGACAAACACTAGCCATCCTTTTCTTCTCTATGCTTTAGATTGCGCCCCATCTCACTCACACAGTGCCAACGTGTGAAATGTACGCAGAATAAAAAAATTGCATGTGTTTGCTGCTGCTCCGATCGGCACATTTATTTTAGTTAATTTGTTAGAGCATATCATATCTGTTTAATATTATATCAATGGTCCAGACACAAAAAAAAAACTACCACAATTCTATACTTTATACTTCGATTCTATCACATTGCCTAAAATTAAATATAATTCACATATAGTTATGGTAAAATAAGACACTTAGGTAGGTATTAGGTTATACAGCCTGGTGTCCGCAACGCCACGGGTCTGAATAGACAAAGACTGTGGAGGGGCGTGGACGAAGAGACATTAGGATACAGAGAATCGTAAGCAAGTCGACCATGCACCGGACCGCAGTTCGTGAGCTTGTCTCGAAGCGAGGCGATAACGTTACGACTCCGATTAGTGTGCAACACAGTAGACACGTTTAATACAAATACCTCTAAACAGCTCGAGTGGATACAGTGACGATCGTTGAACGGGATATAAGTCTAATCAATGTTATCGTGCTTACTTCTCAACAGGATGTAGTCTCCGTAGTACTGTGGGCTCTGAGCTTCGTTCTGGTAGAGCAACACTCCATCCTGTGTAGTGAATACTGCCAGAGCAATGATGCCAGGGTCTACATCCAAGTTTTCATACTTCAGCAAGTTGGCAGGCAGTTCCAGGTAGCCGTTTCCGTTGAAAGCCACGCTGTGATGCAGTTCCAGTGCTGCGAAAAAATAAAATATTAAAACCTTGTTACTTCCTTCTAGTCCCATCATTTTCCACCATGTCATTGAATTATATTGGGAAAAAATACTCGGGAATTAATCATCGTCATCATTTCATCCGAAAGACGCCCACTGCTGTACTAAGGCCTCCCTGCACTTTGACCGGTTTTATGCTTCTCCCACCCGTTGGGTGGGAGAAGCATAAAACCGGTCAAAGTGTCCTGCGGCTTTCACAAGATTGTCAGCCACCATGTGGGCCTCCCGACGTTACGTCTTGTGATAATCGAGAAATAACACTACGACGACGGTGAAGTTAACTGGTCAAATTCTTCGGAAACAGCATAAACTAATTCAAGAAACTTGAACCTTACCGATCTGGCAGTAAACGCCAGCGAATCCTAGAGGGCAGTCACAGGTGTGGTCATAGTGTCCTGCGGCTTTCACAAGATTGTCAGCCACCATGTGGGGGGCCTCCCGACGTTACGTCTTGTGATAATCGAGAAATAACACTACGACGACGGTGAAGTTAACTGGTCAAATTCTTCGGAAACAGCATAAACTAATTCAAGAAACTTGAACCTTACCGATCTGGCAGTAAACGCCAGCGAATCCTAGAGGGCAGTCACAGGTGTGGTCAAAGTGTCCTGCGGCTTTCACAAGATTGTCAGCCACCATGTGGGGGGCCTCCCGACGTTACGTCTTGTGATAATCGAGAAATAACACTACGACGACGGTGAAGTTAACTGGTCAAATTCTTCGGAAACAGCATAAACTAATTCAAGAAACTTGAACCTTACCGATCTGGCAGTAAACGCCAGCGAATCCTAGAGGGCAGTCACAGGTGTGGTCAAAGTGTCCTGCGGCTTTCACAAGATTGTCAGCCACTATGTGGGGGGCCTCCCGACGTTACGTCTTGTGATAATCGAGAAATAACACTACGACGACGGTGAAGTTAACTGGTCAAATTCTTCGGAAACAGCATAAACTAATTCAAGAAACTTAAGCTTACCGATCTGGCAGTAAACGCCAGCGAATCCTAGAGGGCAGTCACAGGTGTGGTTCATGCGGGAGCTCAGGTCCGGTCGGCATGTTCCTCCATTGCGGCAGGGTCTGATTGCGCAAGGGTCGCTGGGTGGCTGGCGCGAAGACTTCATTGGAGAGGGCACTCGGTACTCGCAGAGGGAGCCCCCGAAGCCGGGAGGACAAGAGCAGGTGGACGAGTCGGAAGTGCAGGTTCCACCGTTGTGGCATTGGCAGCCAATCTCGAACTATAAAAAGCGCGGTTTAATTTACTTAGAGTCTCATGAGTTTTGCAACTGCAGACTAGAAACAAGTTTATTTATCGATTAATTGTTTAAACTTTTAATGATTTTACATAAACCTGTTTGAACAATATATAGGAATGGCAGATATTTCAAACCCAAATTAATTTATGAATTTATCTTGTAGAAGATGAACCCAGAACCGGTGATAAGCCGTTGAAGTTTTTGTTCTAAAAACTCTATAGGTGACGGATATGACGGAGTTATGCTCGAACATATACATATTAGATTCGGAGACTTGGAGACTTTAGTCTAGTTATTTCCCTTGGGTACCTACGCTTTAAATAAACATCCGAACTGGGAACCTCCTCTTTTTTTGAAGTGAGTCATAAATTATAATTACTTACATCAGGAATATCGCCACGGACGTAGGCGTTGCATTCTTTCACGTTAGCAGATTGGATGGTGGAGTTCACGATGTCTACAGCTACTCCGTGCAGCATAAACTGAGAATTAACGGCGAACTAAATATCACGTTATGAGAAAGAGATCGAAGGGGAAGTGAACTATGTTTGATCATTTAGTTGTTGTTGTGGGTTTAGGAGGTTGGTGGAGGTATGGTACAACGTCCCTGAAAGTGAAGTTGTGGTCAAGGTGTCAGCGCTAGTAGTTCTAATACTATGCCTCCGGTTAAGTTGAACGGAGAACCTTATTAGAAAGAGCATGATTATAAGAAATACTTGGGACATATTTCGATAGCTAAACTCAAAAACGATGTAGGTTTTGCATGTTGTTCTAGAATAGTAAAACCAAATTTAATTCGTGCATATTATCCTATGTTTTACACGTGCAACCTGTGGATAGATTACACTCAATAATCGAACGACGGCCTTCATTCACTATAATAATGCACGTCAGTATACCACGTCAGTTCAAAAGATTATTGGCTCGGCATATTTTAGGTTAGCTGGTAGGCTAGGCTAATATCATTGAAAATAATGTTCTCTAAACCAGCCCCCTAATTGGCGAATACATTTTTGTCAAATGATTGCGACTAGTTGGGATCAGTTCGGATCGTTTGGACCGCGCATTGGTCCGTTAGGTCCGAACGATCCCAACTAGTCGCAATAATTTGCCAAAAATATGTTCGCCGATTAGGGGGCAGTTTCTAGTTTTTCGAATTCACCAAATCTGCTTTGTTCTACCTGTGACTTAAGTAATCAATAAAGAGTAATTTTTCAGGAGTGCTTTTTGTTAAAAGTTTAGAAGATCTAGACTATCTGTTTCTGTTTTATAACATTTAGTTAACAGAGCATAACCAGGGTAATAGCTAAGGTCAATTAATGTTTTTGTTCAAAATACTTGGGGTAGATGATCATTATTTTTTCTGTTTCATACACAAATAAAAATAAATAAGACAAATGCCATACACTCGCTTCTACTCGAAGCTTCCTACTTACTAAAGCTTATAATTATATTAAAATGTTTATAAATATTAATTAGAACAGATATTACTATTATTTTATATTGATGATTGCTACCATAGTTAAATTTATTTATTTTTATAATCTTTATTGTACACCAATCAAATATCGAACAAAAACAATCAACACAAAAAAGCATACAATGGGCGGCCTTATCCGTATATATTTATTTATTTATTTATCGCTAATGCGATCTCTTCCAGGCAACCAAAGAATGGACAGATTCTCCCGAACCACAATTACACAGTAATTAAATGTAATAAAAAAAATGTTACGTATTTTCTAGCATACGTACAAGAATAAATATCTATATAAATGAATAATAATTTTCCTTATTTAAATATTGTAATGCCTAAAAGCTATGTATACGACCTAATGATTCTAAGGTCGAGCTAAACATACGATCTAATGCTTCTAAGATCGAGCAAAACATACTAAGATCGAGCTAAACATAATGCTTCTAAGATCGAGCTAAACATACGACCCAATGCTTCTAAGATCGAGCTAAACATACGACCCAATGCTTCTAAGATCGAGCTAAACATACGACCCAATGCTTCTAAGATCGAGCTAAACATACGACCCAATGCTTCTAAGATCGAGCTAAACATACGACCCAATGCTTCTAAGATCGAGCTAAATATACGACCTAATGCTTCTAAGATCCAGCTAAACATACGACCTAATGCTTCTAAGATCGAGCTAAATATACGACCTAATGCTTTTAGAAGGTCGAGGTTTATATCTCGACGTGGTTGTTGTTACACTTAACTAACACAAGTTTAAAAACTTTTTATGATCTAGCATTTATTATGACTTACGTCGGTAATGCATCCGTTGAATCCTCCAGTGACACCGGTGTTATTGTTGAGGGTGATAGAATCGTCTACGCCACCCACGAATATAGGGGTGTCCAAGTTCAAGTCCTGTGGATAAAATTGATGTTTAAATACAGCGTTGAAGTTATTATTTCTATGAACGGACTTGTAATTGTAAACTCTTGGTTTGCGCAAAATTGGAGAAAAGAAGTATGCCAATTATTTTACTCCTAGAATGAACTAGTCAGAACTTCAAGAGGCTAGCTAATAAAATATCTACCATATTATAAAGTGCTTAAAAATTATTTTAAAGTAGTACTTACTTCTTTAGGCGATTCTAACCGTTGTTCGAAACTGTGCACTGAGTTGATACTTAGGGACACCACTGGGCCGATTCTTGCGATTCGCACCGTAGTCCATTCATTTGGTGGCAGAGTCCTGTTGCTTACCAGAACCACAGGTTGGCTTCCTGTTAATCATTAGTTGAGATTTTAGACGGTACGCCAAAAAATGTAGAACGTAAATATTGAAAACTAGCTTTCCGCCCGCGGTTTCGCCCGCGTAGAATTCGGTTATATCGCGCTTTTTAGATTTCCGTCGGGAATATCATTTTTTTTTTTTCAAGAGAAGGTAGCTTATTTCCTTTCACAGGGTCTTAAAATTGTCTGTGCCAAATTTCATCAAAATCGGTTGAGAGAATTAAACGGGAAAGCATAACAGACAGACAGAGTTACTTTCGCATTTATAATATTAGTATGGATTATAGCATCGATTAACAGTTGATATAGTAGAATTAAGAATAATGGAGATATAAAACGGAGACGAAAACTCTTAACGCTATCTCCGTACATGACCACCCTGGTGACCAGCCAGCTGTTATGGGCGTGAACGTGCGTGTGTGTTTGGACTACAGCCCACATCTACGGATGGTGACCGATGATTACTTGACCACCTGTATACTTGTAAAATTCTTATACAACGTAATTTTTTGTTTAAGCAAAACCTGAATATAGTTTGTTTAGAATAAGCAACTGAATCGATTCCAATCATTCTTACCGTTATATTATTTCCCAAATACATTTAGAAATTATTGCAGAGTGGTTACGATACCGCCGCGAACCACAGCTGACGCCTGAGGTCAACAGTGCGGAGCTTTGACCATATTTTTTGGGACAACCAAGTAGAATAGCAAGCTCATAACTTTGTAGTTTTTCATTATATTCTTTTTGATATTATGTACATAGATACTTATAAATACTAGATACGTGTTTCGGGTTTTGCGAAAACAAAAAATAATGCTGTATATAGTGTGCTTTATTACTTTATATACACCAAAATTCCAAGTATACGTTTTTGGTGCGAAATTATTTACTCATCATCATCCCAGCGTTAATCCCAGTCGCATCCGAAGCCTTTTTCAGCTTTGGAGTCTGGGGTCCGCTTTACCAGTCCAACTGCTGATATGGCTAAACTTCGACATTTTCCGTGAAGCGACTGCAGTCTGACCTCCACAACCCGAAGGCGACATCGAAGCATTGCAGTTAGACCAATTATTGGACTTTTGAGGGCTCCAACAACCCGTAACGACTGCCACTAGATGTTCGTAAGGCAACCGGGACCAACGGCTTAACGTGCTTTCCGAGGCACGACCAGACCAGTGCAAATATTCATATTCATGGATACAAATACTTGCACTGTGTGGGGATCGAACCCGCACCACCCTGCGCAGCGGCCGCGTCCGCTACCGCTACGCCACGGAGGCTGTCAAATGCGAAATTATTTACTAACCATCCCAAAATATTCAAAATTTAATAAAGTACCAAATTCTGCAGGCACTCCCGGAATGCAACCTGTTGTTTTTTTAAGTATAATCACTCGCGGAGTGCAGCCCCTTGTGGTTTTTTTAAGTACATAAGATAAACTTTCGAAACAAAGAAGAATCATAAAAGAGTTTAATTTTCTATAAAAAATTTCATAGTCGAAAACCTGCTTTTTAAAACATGTTTTTTTAAAAATAGCACACGGAGAAGGTTCTATATATATATATTTTTATTTTAAATCTCCAACGAAGTATGTCATTATTTATAGTTTAGCTAGGATAAATTTTAAAAGTCTGGAATTTAGATTTTGCAGGCGTAAATACATTGCAATTAAATAAAAGCTTGTAAAAAGAAGTCCAGCGCCGACCCCAAATAACTTGGAATTAGGTTCAGCATCCGAATTGCATAACAGCTGATTGGGTACTATCATTTGAATCATTCTGAAACCAATTGCTAATCCATTGCTCCATATGTTGGGAATGTGTGTCTGCTCAACAACGTAAATAACGCAATGAATGTTGTTGAACTGTCAAAATGAAACCCATTGCTACTGATAGTGTGTTACGGAATTACCCTGCCAGAAGACATTGATAATAACTCACCTCCTCCCAGATCATAACGGAATTCGAGTCTTGCGTCATGGACAGCCAGGGAAGTGAACCCTCCATAGCCTCTTGGTGATTCTGCGCAGTACATGATGATTCCGTCAGTAACCGGTGAAGCTGCCTTGATCCTCATCGACATCACCAGGGTACGGGATGGACCTGGTGTCCTGATGGCCAAGTATGCGCTCCCGGTGAAGGCTGGGTACTCAATCGATTGTCTTTCTTCACAGCTAAAAGTTAAAGTTTCATTAGAAGTCTGTAGCTGGTTCATACGTTCCAAGAATCAATGTTGAATTTTAAGTTTTACTTTGACTTTTTGAAATGGTTACTAACTTTCTTCCAGTGTGGGTAACGGGGCAAGCACACTTGTATCCATCGATGGTGTCTGAGCATTTGCCGAGTCCGCAGAGCCCGGGACGACACGCCTCGCCAGTCCGATCACAGTCGCGACCAGCATAGCCAGACGCACAGATGCAAATGTAACCTCGTTCATTACGGGCTTCCTGTAAGCATGTGTTTCTATATTTCATGGGTCTGATTGTAGGTCTAAAACAGTTTATGGGTAAAGACAGAAGGCATTGGACAAAAACTCTTTTAACACTTTCTACTTTGGATTCAGTGAGAATCGAAATGATCTTCAAAGCCTGGCGCACAGGCGTAGAGTAGCCAGCCTTTAGGTCTTCTATAGGATGTATTCTGGTGAGTGTGCAAAGGAATTGCATGATCTAATTCCCCCATCTCCGTTCCACCATCGGACGACCCGTTGTATGGCGACTTTCCACCCTTACGTTACCACTACGATTCGGACGAAGCGTTTCGCCTCTTCTTTCATACCGCATACATCAAGGGACTGGATCAATTTGCCAGCGGCGGTGTTACCGTCGGACTACAATTTGAGTGTCTTCAAGGCTAGAGTGAATAGGCTCTTAATAAACTAGCGCGCTTTACCATCAACGATCGAATCACTGCTTACCATCAGCCGGGATTGCAGTCAAGCGATAGTTTACAAATCATGCAATTCTCTTGCACACTTACCAAAATGCATCTTATAGAACACCGAAAGGAACCATAATACAAGTTCTACTAATTTTGATATAAGCATTGTAAGGAAATCTATGCTGATTAAATCTTATTGGTATTATTCAAACCTGGCAGACGCCGTTGTTCAGGCAGAGGTTGGGTGCGCAAGAGTTGCACTCGCTGACCCTGCTGCGTTCCAAGCTATCCATCATGATGTTCTTCTCTTCCCTGCCCAACATCAACATGCTTGCACAGCCAACGAATCTGAAAGAAGACGATCTACTTAGAACCGAAAAACTGGTCTTTGTCATCTCAGCTAGGTGAATTCAAAAATGGAAGATTGAACAGGAGGGGTAAAGTTTTATAAATTGTGAATTAATGACATACCCAGATGCTCCAGCCAATTCCCTGGGTAGTTGGTCGTAGTCGGGTACTCCACCGATGTAAAGGGGTTGCTTCAGCTCCAACAACGCCCACTGTTCAGGGGACTCTTCTATGAATGGCCCAGTATTATCCACGGCCATTGTAACTGAAGCAGAAATAAAAATTAGTATAAAAATAATTTTAGTACTATCTCATTCCTTTTTGCTCATTATGTTGCGGGGTTGGGCAAAGGCCTTTCTACTCTCTTTACACTCTTCTCTGTCTAGAGCTATTATACTAACTATATTATATTATACTAGAGCATTATACTAACAGAACCGCATGAGGGGAAAGAAAGTATGGGAAATGAAGGGGAAATTACTGCATTTGTCAATAACATCCGTAAAAGAAATGTCAGCAGCGTCGAGGAGTAGCCCATTGACTAAGTAAGCAGGAATGAGTGGGCAGGTGCATTGGTATCGACTCATCCATAAGCGAATAAGATGCATAGAGCGTAAATTAGAATTTTTAAGTCGTTTTTATAATTAAACAATGAAGCGGAATAATTTGAAAATAGTATTCCATGGTACCAGGGACGAATATCTGTCGATTGGTGGATCGGACGTTCAGATTGGTTCGATAGAAAGAGAGAAAAAGGGAGAAAACGGTTTCAGACCCTTGGAGAAATAATATATGTTGACTACATCACCATTGTTCAAAAAGGCGAAAGAAAACATCATGAAAAACGAGACATGTTTTAAAACCGAAAATTGGAAGACTTGTGACATTTAACCGCTCTCGCTCTAAGCCTTATTGTAGATAGGAAACACCCACTTCATCTCGAAGAGAGGAAAGTTGCGTCCAGCATGGGGAATAATATAGGCTGGCTATAAAACTATTGCAATATGTTTAAAAAGCCACGAGGAGAAAATATTGAACCTGAGTTGAAGACCTAAAATGCTAATTACCCTTAGATTTAGCTCGGCTCAGTCGGATAGTGTGCCATGTGTTCAACTGCACTGGGCGGTCGCCCTTTACAATGAGAGGTTCAGTGCCAGTATCCATCACGAATTCAGGTACTCCATCCTTCAGTTGAAGTCCGATGTAGTCGCCCTCGCGTCCTTGGTTCTCGCTATTGTATAGAATCAGGCCATTGTTGTCTGAAAAAGAAATATTGGTAGAGTGACAATTAAAAAGTAAACGTCGGCCTTTTAGCATTAAGCCTTTAGCTGATCTGTCGCGTTAATAGCAAACGACTTTTAAAGACAGAAAAACACTCAGTTGCGCTGACCGCTCCCGCTGCAATCACATTGTTTTGTCGTGTGATTTACTAGCAATTGTCGCTGAACGATATAATTTGCTTGATTATAAGTTCATATCAGTCCCGCAGTTTCAATATTGGTGAAGTATTCGTGGAGGAGTTTTGGCGGGAAGCTAAGATGAGTGCAACGCTCATTTTTCATTGGACTTTTAAATTATTTATAGTGTAATTTACTAAATAAAAACGCGTGATGTAGTAAAAAGTGCATTCAGTGAATAATTCATAAAGAACAGTGAAATATTGTAGCATAGTGGCCACATCATGGCTTTGAACCAAATCTTCCTCCGTGTTCGGTCCGCGCGGCCGTCTTTTTCGACATGAATAATTCATTACGTGACATTGGCTAAATGCACAATCCGTGCGAAGCCATAAGAGAAAGAAAGAAGAACTTTTGAAGATTTTTATTTTACTTGAAATTGGCACAAAGTCATAACTAGTGCCACACTAAAAAAAAAAAAAAAAGTATTCGTGGCTTCGATAGTAAAACTTTTTTTTGGGATGGCAAATCATCAACTCTGGGCGGAGCGGAAGGGCGTCTCAGACTTTAAAAAACTAAAACCCATCCGTGTTCCTTCACTTGCCTGTAAGCCAGGGCCACGGCTTCGTAGTATATCTCACCTTGTGGTTTGAAAGAGATCTCGATGTCAAACTGTCTGTAGGGGTCCCTTAGGGTTGGCAGAGAGATGAAACTGTCTCCATCGAAACGTGGCACAACTCCAGTGACCGTTAAGATAGCCTTGGCTTCTACCGTAGCGCGGCTATTGCTGACTCGGCACACGTATGTGCCAGCGTCCGCTTCGGTCAGTGAATTCAGGTACAGGTGTGGCTGGAACGAAAATTTACGTTAATTGTCACCCCTTATTATTTTTAGATCTCCAATGATGAACGAAGACGTAACAGGAAGGATGAAAAATATAAAGAACAATCTTATATTTCATTATCAGTTTTCGATCCAGAATAGTTCTTCTTGGGCGATAATAGATTCTTGGTATACCATTCAATGGTGGTCTGTAAAAGATCACTATGTCACTCTTTGTATAATTTTCATTTTTATGTTCTGTTATTTATATGGTGTACATAATATACAGTTCCAACAACCACCAGCCACAAGTTCGAATTAAATTCGACAGAGTAAGTTATACAGTATGTTAAATAACAGAGGGCGTTCCCTTAAACTCGTTAATATATATCATTAATAGATTAAAATAAAAATATCAGCATAGAAAAATAAGCATAAAAAAATCCGAATAAAAAAAAATATAATTGGAAATAAATTTGAAACCTCCTGTTTTAAATCAAAATAGTAGTCGTCATGTATAAATAAATTGCGACGTTGCCGTCTTTCATGTTCGCGTGTACAGTGTGTTTCTTTTACATGTCAATTTAAAAATTTTATTGAATATTTTCTTATTGGCAAAAATTTTAAAACATTTTGTTTTCGAATGGAAATGTTTTTTTTAGCATGTATGTATGCTATACTATTTCGGGTTAACGGGAACGCCCTCTGTTAGTTAACATACTGTATAACAAAACAGCTAATGTTACCTGGTCAGCGCGGATTTCAGCAGACAGAGGTGCAAACTCGCGTCTCCAATCTATAGAGACGGGTGGTTCTAGGTTGTGATTGCATGGTAGGTCCACTGAATCACGAAGACGTCCGGTGTATTGCGAAACTTCATCATCTCGAGAGTGGTCTGGGTAGAAAGGTCCGCCTAAATACGCAGAAATGTTTTAGCCATCGTCATTATTACAATATGTTCTAAAGATAAAAATTTAATTATTAAACCCAATCCCCCTTATCACAAAACAAGAATTTTAGGTAATCAGGTTTAAACCACCTAAACGGTTATTGAATTATGCACTTAACCATTATAAAAATGCAATTCTTTATACAATAAGTATATAAAGAAAACCCCGTCCGACCTATAAGGATAATAAAGGTTAGGTAAATAGATGACCAAATAAAATATGAAATTTCACGCAATCATCATAGTAACAATACTAATGAATTTTGAAATAATATTTTTTTTCCGCGAATTCATTTCAACGTCCCAAAAATTTGGTATTTTTTTTAAAAGTGGCAACACCATTTTCGACGGTATTATTAAGAGCGATACGACCACGTGCCGCCCTCTCGCCTGCGAATGTATTGCCTACCGCACGTGTAATAAGTTACCTCTTTTGCGAAACAATATTTATTTTTAGGGGGATTTTTTTTAAGTTTAGCCCGGCTTTGTAGGCATTGTAGAATTACTTATAGATACCTAACAATACCTTCAGGGATCGGACAGGGTTTTCTTTACATATTGTATAAAAATGACAGCTTAGTTGTCACTTTTACATTAAGGACTTTGTCGCCTCAATAAAGTTCGAAATAAAAATACTGACTGAAAAGTTAAGTCTGGCATTAAAGTTAGATTTCGTTTTGAAATTTAAACTAAATTCCCTTTAATTTAGTTTAAATGGTAAGTACAGTTTCATAGAAAATAAATGAGTAAAGTTGTAGACTTTTGCACGTGGGGTCCTAGTTTGTATATATCTACGGGTAAAGCAAAATTATGTGCATTATTGCACATTATTATTGTACATTTAGAATTTTTAATTACCTGGTTATTTGAGAATAAGTGAAATGCTGATTTACTCCCTTGCGCAATGACATTATTTGAAAACGACAAATTAGAACTCACCTGATTGTACTTCAAGAGTAAAGTCATCGTAGTAAGTTCTTCCGTTGAAGTCACTTCCGATGCAACGGTAAACGCCTGAGTCGGTCGCAGTGACTCCTGTTAGGGATAATCGGACGCCATCGCCGTATGTCTGTAGGAATATACGATTATAAGCATAACTAGAATAAGGCTAGACCGAACCCACAACTGCTTCTCATCGTCTTAAAGATACCAATCAAGGCACATTAACGGAATCAGGCACATTAACGGAATCAGACACATTAACGGAATCAGGCACATTAACGGAATTAGACACATTATCGGATCACTTGATATTATTCTTACCAGGGATGCTACATATTGATTGGTTCCAACGCGCTGCCAATAAAGCTTGATGTCTCCGGATCTGCCCTTGCACAGCACATCCACATTGTCGCCAACTCGGAACTGCCGGTGGGGCTGCTCGATGGCAACCATTTGCTGCGGCTCCGAGTTCGGATCGCGAGGGCCTACATCATTCAAAATCAATTAGCGAAACCTAAACACACGTAGATGGTAAATATGATAATTTTTTTAAACCGCTTTAAAGCACCATATGCCACCACACAATACACTTACACAATAATATTGGTAACCTGCGGGTATATATTTATGTTCTAAATAAAATATACCTAAATACAAAAATTTATGTCAATACAAGCAACATGCAAACCCAGCGTCGTTGTCCATGATTTTACAAAAGCTTTGAACCTTTAGTTAATGTTAAATAAGTATATGTAATTAGTACATTACGATATTAGTGCGTAATGATGGTTATAACATGCGAGGCGGAATTTCAGCCCGAGCCGAAGGCGAGGGTGTAATTGAGCCGAGCATGTTATAACCAATACGCACGTATATCGTACGACATTTTTTAACACACTTGCGAGGAAACAGAAAAAAAGATATTCAGAATACAAGTACAAAGAAAAGAAAATTTGAGAAAAATGGCGCGAGATTTATTTTCTGCCGTAGCTGCGTGAAAATGTTGGCAAAGATGCTAGAGCATGCAGTCAAGTTTTTAAATTACCGAATAAACTGTTTTTTTTTTTACAAATACTCATTTAAATACAAACAAATACAAATTTGTTTATTTCAAATAGGACATCAGTTATTTTAAATAAACTCAATCTGTGAATGCACACTGTTGCTTTCCCGCCATTAGTATTATTATTTGCCATTTCAAATATGGAACAGCGCGCTGCTCACTGGCTAGAGCCACGCGGCGGCGATCAGTTCCATAATTATTTGAAATGACAAATAATGCTGTTATGGAATTTGTATGGACTATAACTTAACTATTTGCTTTGATAACACACGCGTTTGTTATGGCCCGCTTTACATATTTAAAACCGGTGGGATTACATCAGCTTTACGAGCAAGGGTGTTAAAAAATATGTTACCATACAGACAAGCACATATAAACATGTTAATGTATACATTCGAAACGAGAGTTTTAGACGAGACTTGAACATCAACCAAATAAAGAGTATAAAATAATTACAATAATATCACAACCCTTTAATGTTTGTATAACAGAATTCCTAGAACTACTATTAAGGGAATACATAGAGGCGTCAAACTTTAAACCAAGGCTTGAAGGGTTCACACAAAACTGATTCCCATAACAGCACAAAGTGAGCCGGAAACAAAACAATACCGCACTGACAAGACAGACAACGGCCCAACACACTTGCACCAGATTTACCATCGAGTGTGGGGTACTTGTTTCCAGTCCTGTCCAAATAACGCTTATCTCTCCACAGGCAGTTTTCTTCATCGCTACCGTCTCGACAATGATTGTATCCATCGCATAGTAAGTGTTCATGTATACAACCAGTGGAGTCTTTACAAAGAAATTCCGTATCCAAGCACTTATAACCTACAAATAACTTACATCATAACTTTGGATAAAATATGAAAATCAATTAATTGAAACACAACATAAAATATAGCGAGGAGTTAGGACATATCGATAAGAGACTATAAATACTTATTAAATGACTAAGCATGCCAGGTTATCATAAACGGCTGGGCGAAGCAGAGGGATTTGTAGTGCCACCACTGGAATGAAAGCTATCTAATTGACCTGGTGGTGAATTCACTGACCCTGAATGTGAAGATTGATGTAATTGCTAGTAATAGTTCTTCCGTATAGGTCCCTTATGCTGCAGACATATTTTCCGGAGTCAGATTTTTTTGCGTGTCTGATGAAGAGAGATCCGTCGCTTTTCTGGCTGACGGAGCGAGGTAGGGCGCGTCCATTTTTGCTCCAGACGATGCGCACGTTGCTTTGCGAAACATTGCAGCTCAGGTGCACGGCGGCGCCGACGTGTGCCCGCTGCTCATTGTCGTGTGACACCGACGCCGTATAATCCGTATCCTCTATGGATGTTATTGTCATGCAGTCAACTTAACCCTCAAGCGTTACCAACCGTGTGTACGTTACCATTTTCAAATAAAATTGTAATATTCTGAATCCAAAAAACAATTTCAAGCTAAATCGTACACGCAGTTAGCAAATAAATTATAAGTAATGTAAAGCATTCAATCAATGGTGGTTCCATTAAGTGTGAAGTTGGTGACCAGCATTCACACAGCACAACTGAACGGCAAATAAAATAACAGGTGCCTTAAAAATAGTGCAACCTGTACATTTGTGTCGTGAATTCGTAAACTTGTGAATTTGTTCCATGTCAAGCTTCGAAATTGATAGAACTGTCCAAAATGTTAGGGGAGTTTTCTGATCATATGCAACTTTTTTGTAACTGTTAGACTGCGCTATTAATACCAACAATTCATTATGAAGTTATCGTACCATTAACAGCATTCTTTACTTAGATGCAATCGGTTGCTTTTAGGTTTTTATTGTATGTTAATTTGTTTACTTGAATATTGAATTTCTATCTATTTCGAAGTTAATCTACCGTACAGTTTCGTGCTGTTGGTGTCCATGCTACTTAGGTATTGGGAAAGTTCACATACCGCTGACGACGACCTCCGCGATAGCACTGGCGTTGGCGTAGCGGCTTCTGGCAATACATTCGTATCGGCCGGCGTCCTCTACTTCAATTTGGTGGAAGATAAGTCTAGATGAGCTAGTGTCTACACGGCTGAAAATGATAAGAGTTCTTGAAGAATTTGTGCAAAACCTTTTGGGCTTCTGTGTGGCTACCATGACTTTTCATATATGCAACGAGCGCGTTAGGCGCTCTCATTGGTTGAGAGTTCTTACAACCTTGAAGCGGGCCAATCGATGAGTCAAACTCGCTCGATATCGATGACCCAGTATTCGTAATAAAAACTCATGGTAACCACACAGGCTAAAAGTACTCAACGTTTTGATTTTTTTTTTAGCTAGTGCGTTTTACCATCAACGATTGCATCACTGCTTACCATCAGGCGGGATTGCAGTCAAGCACTAGTTTATAACTAATAAAAAAAAATTGAATTTGCATATGATGGCCTTTGCTGATTTTTATTTTTCAGATGTAAACAGTCAAGTTATGGGTGATAGAAACTATAATATCGATATGATACCTCTGCTGTGTCCAACTTACTTCGAAGGATTCCTGTTGTGGGGTCTCCATGTAATGTCGATAATGTCATCACCCGAAACGATGCATTCGACTGTGGGAGACTGTCCAGGATGGACGGTCTGTGTTGGTGGACGCAGCGTAATCTTAGGCGCTTTGATTATGACCAGGCTTGTGTGTACTGCTTCTTGGACTTCGTTGTACCGGTTGTAAATGTTACATACGTACTCGCCCGAGTCAGCCTTTGAAACCTAAAGATGTGCCAGTAATGGTTAATATTTACATGGGCAAATATAAGAATAGGATTCTACTTAGAAAAAAAAAATAATAATAATAAACGTTTATTTGGAACAAGTTTTAGGACATAAGTTTACAAATTGAAACGAAGATAGCTACAAAAGTTAAAACTGTGGCGCAGCTATCGACGCCTAGCTAAACAATAAGTTACATTGTAGTTCCAGACTAGTAATAAAGTTAATAATTAATTAAACTACATCCCTATGTGTGTATGTGTATGCGTGTGTGTATGCGTGTATGTGTGGGTGTGTAGGGGCGTGTGTGTGTGTTTGTGTGTGTAGAACGCGTAAGTGGAGGGGTGGAAGGTATTCAAGTAATAAGATTGATGTTATGGGAATCAGGAATGTAAGTATTATGTTACCACAAGTTGTTCTGTTGCTTCGTAGGAGAAGGATTTAAGCAATTCTAACAGTTTTTTTCTGACTGAGGCTCTTGTTAATGGATAAATTTGAATAAGTCACGAAAAAATGTATCTGAAACTTATTCAGAGACATTTTTATAGCAAAATGGTATTCCTAGTATTCCTACTATCGTTGTATTTCCATGTCAATTATGTACAGAAACAACGGGTCTGGGAGGTTTAACTTTCCTTAATCTCTCGAGAGTTGTACTTACATTGTAGATGATAAGGCGCGAGCGATCCTGGTAAGCGTTTCGTTGCAAAGGCATTCTATCAGCGCGTTCCCATCTCACGTTATCGTCTGATTGACCACAACTGTAATCACATGACAAGGTATTTTAATATACAGCGTTATAAGGCTTTTACTCACACTGCAAAGTAACGAAACCGAAGCAAAATGAAATTATGAAATAAGCGTCACAACTTTTATACAGGGTAACTTTTTTTCGAGTGCGCAAAAAATAATGGGTGGCTCAGAATCAATAACAGAACAAATCTGCATTATTAGTTTAAAATAAAAAAAATCATGTTTTTGTCCGCCCTAAAATCAGCAAATGAGAGACACCAATTATTCAGATCAATATCGTAGTATTAGCATATGGCCGCGTAGTGAACATGCGGGCGGCGCGGGCGCGCGGGGGTCCTGTGATGTTCCCGCCGTCCCCACTCCGCCGAACATGAATGGGACCACGTGCGGTGACCATAACATCGATTTCATAATAAACATCTTTCGTTATCAATAACTATTTTTTTTTTTGTACTAAAACATATCAAAGTAATAATATTTTTATCTATAAAACTTATTTAGCTAAAAGTTGACAAAATTTGCGCACTGGATAAAATATTATCCTGTATGTATCTATGTGCCTATTCAGTTTTTTTTTTTTTTTTTAATTAAGGCGGTTAAGTAGAAACTTCACACATTTAAGTAACAACTTACTAGATAATGGTTTCGGGTTGTCCTTCAAGAGCGAATAGATTTCTGGGCTGATCAGCATCGGGGATGTGATCTGGACCACCGATTTCACCGCTACCGCTTCCTGTGGATAGAATAATATAAAAATACTTAGAACCAAGGCAACAAATTATTCTGATGAAAAGCTTTTAACTTTCCAGGGCTAAGGCCTGAAGATGCCTTTGCAGCCTTAGTCCACCGTTCAAAGGCGAACCATACAGAATATGTACGTTTATCACATATCTATGTTGCCGGCACTACAAATTTGGTAAAGAAAGAAAATACGTTTATTTGCGTTAAAAATGACGTAAAAGTGTACAAAAACAATTGAGTGATAATAGTTGACATGCGTCACATCCACGCAAAATGGCTGTCGCTTAGCATTATGCTGCGAGCCTATGCAAAACAGAGCCCAGCGCTGGTTTTCAGCGACAGCCGGTGCCGACGTAAAGACGTCACCCGGTAACCGACAACTGTCACCGGTGCAAAAAAAATAAAAATGCAATACTTAATGATAATAACAAAAAACTAAAATAAAAATCGAAATCTACATAGTGAGAGAACAGTTTCAGAAAAAAACCATGTCAATTACTAACCATAGTCGACCCCAATGTCGTCACCACCATCTCCTCGGGATACCTCCACCTTGAACTGCTCCTTGGTAGTGCCAGCAGCGTTGGTGGCTGTGCACGTGTAGTATCCGGAATCGCTTTCAGTGGCCGATGGGACGCGAAGGGAGGCATGACCCGGTGATGGAGAGACAACCTCACGGTAATCACCGACTGGATAATATAAGTAGGATTTAAGAAATTATACCTTTTAAAGTATCTAAAGTCTGCCAACCCTGAAGAAAATGAATTCGTTCGGACTAGTTCAATCAAACTACATACTGAAAATGATAATTAAAAAAATACCTTATTCATACATGATACGTCTTTGATAGAATATAATAAATAATAAATAATTATTACTTAATAATTATTCCATATTTAATGGAAAAAAAAATAAGCCACGTGACCAATAGGTATAGTAAATATGAAATACGAAAGTATCTTAGTCTGTCCTTAAACTTTTCACGCATTATTGGCTAAACGAATTTCGTTGAAATGAGGCACACAAATACTTTTCGGTGATACTTTACGGAAGGACAGAACATACGAGCGAAGCTGCGGTTAAAATGTCCAAAATTGTGATTAGCCATTGATAAAATATTAAACTAAGGTAGATAAGTCACTAGCGCACTGAAAATGAAGCGTACAAAAGAATGTAAATCCAGTATCTCGCTTTAGTCACTCTCGATACACTGGTAAAAACAAACGACAAACACTAACAGCGCAAACGACAAACACTAGCCATCTTTTTCTTCTCTATGCTTTAGATTGCGCCCCATCTCACTCACACTGTACCAACGTGTGAAATGTACGCAGAATAAAAAATTTGCATGTGTGTGATCAGCACATTTATTTTAGTTAATTTGTTAGAGCATATCATATCTGTTTAATATTATATCAATGTGATTAGCACATTCTAAAGGAAATGCCGCATGCTCCACAAAATATTACCCTGAACTTGTTCGTAAAGAAATATATGAAAGTAACTCACATTGGATGGACACAAGTGGTTCGGGGTAACCACTGGCTCTGCATTCGACGTTGAGGCGTTCTCCAGTGGACAAAGTCACATAAGGGCTTGGTGTGATGGTGATCTCAGGAATAGCCCTCACTTTGATGACGGCGCTGGCGCTGGCAGTTCCGGCGTCATTGCGGGCCGTGCAAGTGTACTCGCCTTCGTCATTAACTTCGATCTTGTTAAACCTGTGTGATAGATTACATATTATTAGATATCCACAAATGTTAAGAAACAGAAGGGAAGCCTTTCTTTTGGAAAACCAACTGTATTTTGTTTGCCAAAGCTCTGGGCTCATTCATTATCCGCTGTGAATGCCGCCAATTAACTCATCATCATCTCAGCGTTTATCCCAGTCGCATCCGAAGCTTTTTCAGCTTTGGAGTCTGATGTCCGCTTTTACCAGTCTAACTGCTGATATGGCTAAACTTCGACATATTCCGTGAAGCGACTGCCGTCTGACCTCCACAACCCGAAGGCGACATCAAAGCATTGCAGCTGACCAATTGTTAGACTTTTGAGGGCTCCAACAACCCTTCAACGACTGCCACTAGATGTTCGTATGGCAACCGGGACCAACGGCTTAACGTACTTTCCGAGGCACGACCAGACCAGTGCAAATATTCATATTCATGCATACAAATATTTGCACTGTGCGGGGATCGAACCCGCGCCACCTTGCGCAGCGGCCGCGTCCGCTACCGCTACGCCACGGAGGCTGTCAATGCAGCCAATTAACTATCAGAAGAAATATGTAAAAAAAGCAGTAGCTTACTTAAGTTCATGATGTGGCATCAACTCCGTGTATCTTGAAAGCGGACGGCCTCCGTTCCTGTTCCATGTGACGTCTGGCTCGGGTATTCCACCGGTGACGCGGCAGATCAACGTGTGTTCACCTCCCAATGGCACGGATTGTACCTTTCCTTCTGGAGGCCAGATTTCCACTTTGGGAGGTTCGCGTTCTGTAGTGAAAAGTGAAAGTGTTCAAAGTATTCTCGATAAAGGCACAGTTCGTTCCACTACGGTACTAAACCTCGCACCAAACCTAGCACTGTACATCCAAAAATATCTGATAAGCAATTGAATCGTGATCAACTTCTCCATGCACATACTGTGTAGCAGTAGACTTGGCCTCTAAAACAGGACGACACTAAACATTTTTTTATATACTAGAACGAAACGTAAATATAATTAAGTTACTCACTTTCAATCTCAACGAACACATAACCATTGGCTACTGGGTTATTATTGACGGTGCCTTCGCAAACATAGTATCCTCGGTCGCTCTCTTGAGCATTGTTGATTATCAGAGTGTTACCACGTTGGCTTGAGTTGGGCCCGATCACACCATCATGCTGGGAAAATGTAACGAAAATATTATTAATTAAAACCAATTAAATTCTGTTTAAAATAATGTATAAATAATTTACGGTTGCTTATTAAAGTATTTAGGTACCTACAGCTAAAGTAAGCAGCGCTTTCAAAATTTATTACCTTGGACCATTTAATCAGTGGCGCGGGACGTCCTATAACGTTACATTCGACGGTTCCGCTGCCTCCAGTTGGGATCTTCAGCTGGCTATCCGACAACGTGATGTTATAGACTTCAGGCGTAACTGTCTGAACGTTCACAGTGACCAATATCGGTATAGGGGCGATGTTGGAAAGCGGCGATCGACAAATGTAGACACCCTGGTTTTCAGGTACGGCGTAATCGATGTACAACACGCCGTTGTCTGACCGTACGTTTGATAGGAATACAGCGTTGTCTTGTCTGAAAAGAATGTGAGTATTTAAGCCTTCAATTACTTTAAAAGGAATGTATCATCATCTGTTTAGCCTTTGTCTGACTTTGTTATGATCAGCTGCATCACTTCGCTCAACTGCCGTCTTCCTTCCTATTCACTCAGCTTAATAAACTAGCGCGCTTTACCATCAACGATTGCATCACTGCCTGCCATCAGGCGGGATTACGGTCAAGAACTAAATTATAATTTGTATAAAAAAGCGGTTAGAACTGATATTAAAACTCCATCCGGTCAGATTTTATATAGAGCGACTGCATATCAGCTGATCTCACCAACCTCAGTAATACAAAATCCCTTGGTACGAAGCCCAAAATTCGGACAACCAGTGTAAGACTGTCCAGCTTCTGACGACCCTTAACGACTGTCAAAGATTGAATGACTTATGACAGCCGAGGCCACCGAAGGTTAGCTCGCCGCCCGGTAAGGAGTAGCACCGGTAAGGACCAGCACCAGCAAGGACCTACCAAGGCTCGGTAGAGCCCGAATCGACGGCGCGTTGTCTTTCACGCGCGCTTCAAAGAGATGTCAGCACATCGTGACGGGGTCCACGAAAACCGATGCCTCCAGGGTCAGGGTTGCGGGTTGGTTAAAAAAGAAACCATGGCCCTGGCGCACAGGCAAGTAAAGAAACACGGATGGGTTTTAGTCAGTAAAAGTCTGAGACGACCTTCCGCTCCGCCCAGGGCGAGAGGGGTCATTTGATGGTTTCCCATCCCAAACAAAAAAAAATGGTCACCAATGCTTGGTAAGTAAAGATGGTCATCCATCTACCGACCAATCGCAACAAGCGTAGCTTAAACTGATCGATCGAATTGATCGGCTGTTACTTCTTAGCCAGTGATCAAACCCCACAAAAAAAACCGTGACTATAAAAATGATGAGGATCCTTACCTGACCCAGTCAATGGAACCTGCTGGTATGTTGGTAGTTCCTGTGCAGGCAATTCGGATGCTCTGTCCCTCGTCCACGAACGGGTTAGGGATGGAAACGGTTAGTGTGTCTCTCGGTGGCCATGACGGACGTGGCCGAACGGTGATCACGGCGGTGCGGTCAGAAGATCCAACAGTGTTGGACGCGATACATCTAAATAGAAAAAAAAAATGAGATTAAATTAATAGGTTGATAATCATGACTTGAGTCGTTATATAAAAATTACACTGAATAATGTACTAAACTTTAGATTGAGCGTTTATTTTAATTGGGTGTACAAAAAAGACAACTGCATTAGTTTACAGTTGCAAGCAGTTGTCTTTTTGCTTGCCGCACTACAATAACAACTCATACAAGAGCATGACGTGTTGTTGTTGTAGTGCGGTAGTTATACCGGTGTACCAGTAACTTGAAAATACAAATATTTTCTACCTGTATTCTCCCGAGTCTTCAACGCTGGCGCTTTCAATAACAAGCCTGGTGTCAACGTACGAAAGGGACAGTGGTAGCGGTCTGTTGTTTGCCCTGTGCCACCGGATCGATGGTGTGGGGTTGCCTCGCACGCGGCATTCCAGCTCGACCAGGTCACCTTCGTAGTAATCTTTCACCGATGGATATATTTCGACGCTTGGCATCGTCATTGCGTTACCTAGGATTACAATAATTGTGTGAAGACCTCGCTTATAACATTAATATTGAGAGATTTTGCAAGCCTGACTTCTGAATGGACTATCATAAACATTACCGTAGATACTAAAGCCAACGCTGTATTACTCACCTCGGGCGTAAAATATCCAAAGAGGTACCACTATTCCAAAAATGCAGGCAAAGATTTTGGAGAAAAATATTACTCGTACTAACCAATATATTAGTGAATAGTTGTGTAATTACAGTCAAAGATTCTTAACGAACTTACCAGGAACCTTGAGAGTAGCAATAGCTTGTGCAGTATTGATGCCATCACTAGTCTCACAGATGTACTTTCCACTGTCGGAAACCTGTAGGTTCGTGATCAGAAGGAGGCCGACGTTTTCGTCAACTTGGGTCCTTTCCAGGGGCAAGTGGCCATCGCTCTTGGTCCACCTGACCGGCAAACGACTCCTGGAATTGCGGCTTTGAGCTTGACAAGTGAAGTTGACACTGCTGCCGACTTCCTGGATTTTAATAGTTGGGCTGGTGATCTGGACGACAACGGTTGGCTCTGGCGGTGGTGGCCTATTCGACTCGGTCACAGATGATTCTCCTCCTGTTTACATTTATTACATTTAGGGTCTATTGGTGGCTATAATCATATGAAAATCTATTCAAATTAACAAGAGCTATGCAGTAATAAAATATATGTTGGTAAGTAAGTATATCCAATATAAATAGACAGTAAAACACATCATGAATGGATTTCTGTGGACGAAATATGAATGGTTACAGATTACAGATGCCATAGACGATCACAACATACTAATTGTATATAACGGCACATCATATTAATTGAACATTCTAATCGCTATGGATTACAACGATGAGGGACAAATACATTGTTATTGTTTATTTGTTACTGTGTCGTGACTGATTAAACTTGAGCCACAAAGACTGAATTAAGCCTAGCATTTAAAGCGTGACATGTGAGGTACAAGGACATAAGACGGAGACGCCCGAAGCACCTTCGCTTGTGATCGGCTACCTGGCTCCGGCAGACTCGTTGTCAGTATACCGAGGGTGATTTCCCTTTCAGAGACCGTGTGGCACTCATACGTCTCGCCAGGTCGCCTGGTATCCCAGACCGTGTGCCAGACATGTGTCATGTGCCAGCCATCCTTGTGGTGTGTCGCCTCTCTATAAGACTTCGCAGGGTGCTGTTTTTTTCCCTCATGGTAAAACTGTATAGTGAGAGGTTCCGGTGCACGGTATTTGCATGTGAACGTCACTCTTCTTGAGTAATAGTTGCTTCCAAAGTCTTGGATTTTCGGATGCAGTTCCATTATCAATCCTATCGGCCGTTTAGTAAAATGTTATTTGTTGTTTTACACCACCTACACATACTTAGAATGTCTACAGAAACTTGATGTGGCTACTCCAGTAATAAAATGACGAAGTGTTTCTGCTTACATTGTAAGATAAAAGATGATTTCACTTAAGTATTTTTGGAAATCTAGTTTATTACTTACCGATGGTTGAGCAATCGTATCCCGTGTAGGGCGCCTGGCAGTTGCAGACGACTTGTCCTGAACTGTCCAGTTGGCAGTTGTGTCCATTACAAGAGCACTGGCGACAGTAACCTTTCTGGTCTTTGTAATAGCCAGGCAAACAGCTCTCACAACTGGTTCCTGAATAACCAGGCGGGCACATGCAAATCTGTAATATGTGTAACATGAGATTAAGTATGAACTCCTCCTACCCAGACAATGATCCAATTAAACAAACTCTTTATCCAGATCTTTTTCCAGATTAAAAAAACTTTCCACTTTTTCATTGCTTTAAGACTGCCAATGAAGCAGTTAAGGATATCTAAGTTCTAAGCACACAAATACACAAATTGATGTAGTAATAGGAATCCAAACCTCAATTCCTTTAGCTCCTGGGAGGATAGCATCATGGTTAGGTGTAGCAGTATCCATCGACACGTCAGCAATAGTAGTGTCGTAGATGATCGGAACCACGGTGGCTCTGACGAGCACTCTCTTCAGATTCCTGAGTACGCTCATGAAGTCGCTACGAGTCGCTGGATTGGCAGTGTTGAGGATGTACCAGCCATCTTCCTTAAGTGGCACTTGGTAGCTCTGAGAGAAGAAAATGATGAATAAATAACTACTTAGTAGTTCGGAGAGGAAGTTTGACATAAACAATTGTAGAGTTGAGAGCTGAGCTTTTTATGTCATTGATGGCATTTCCTCTTCCTGTGCAGTAGTATTCTGAAAGACATAACTTACGTATGAGATGCCAGACGAGAACTGGTTGGGGTTGGTCCAATAGATGGAGATGTCTCCACCGTCGAAAACCACATCCGTTCCTCGTTCAGACTTTTCGTACTCATCTGAATTGAACTTCTGCCGCAATGACAAAGTACCGCCGTAGGAAAGCAATCGGTTACCTTGGAAAAAAATATGATTAATATAAATTTTGTCTCAAACAAATATTTTGCATAGCCCCTCTTAACAAACAAACTCATGAAGTGAAAACAATATCAATTTAATATTGAATATTATATACTTACCAGGGAAAATAGGTAAAGACCAGTACAGTTCACTATCAGGTCGGAACGAAAAGGTGTACATGAGTTCGCTCTGTTGGAACATGGGTACGAAGTTATCTTTGATAACCCTTTCGGCATTCAGGTCGGTAATGGCATAACCGCCGTAGTTGTCGCCTAAGACTGGAGCAGCCATCGGCACCCTGGTGTAGTGGTTGCCCTGGGGAAACGGCGGGGTTTAATAGTCATAATATTATTTGACCACCATCATCATCAGCATCATCACGTCAGCCACAGGAAGTCCACGGCTGGACATAGACATTCAAGAGCCTGCCCCATCAGCCATCGGCTCTACGAACTAAGTACCCAGCCCACTGTCACTTCAAAGAGCTAGTCCGCTGGTCTATGTCAGCGCCTTTCATTCATCTACGAATCTTCTCATTCCTGATTCGATCACGTAGAGAAACACCTAGCATAGCCCTCTCCATAGCTCTCTGGGTGATCTTGAGCTTTCTTATGAGGCTCACAGCGAGGGACCACGATTCTGAACCACAAATCATCACCGGCATTATTTAATCATCATCATCAACCTTTTATCGTCCCACTGCTGGGCACAGATCTCCTCTCATACAGAGAAGGATTGAGCGTAATCACCACGCTTGCTCAATGCGGGTTGGCGATTTCAGACATATAAGTCCAGGTTTCCTCAAGATGTTTTCCTTCACCTTCAGTCATTGGTGTCCAAGATATACTTAGAAAGTACATATAACTTTAGAATAGTTAGATTGGTACTTGCTTGACCTGGAATCGAACCCGCACACTCATACTTGAGAGGCTGGTGTTTTAACCACTAGGCCACCACGAGTTAAATTTTAATTTAAATTTAATTTAATAGTCACAGATAATAAGACTGATATAAAACAATGTCTTTAATACCTATGTTTTTTTATTGTGGCTGATTCGTGTTCAGAGAAGTAAAACTCGAACTAACCCAGAATAATCTAAATACTAACCTCGTGGCAATCGGTTGTCACACCAGAACAGTAGCAAGACAGGCATCCGCTAGGGTTGTTAGAATCCAGTCCGAATGAACCAGGGCGGCAGCGGTCACAGGTATCACCTTCAACATTTTGCTTGCAATAACAGGCACCAGATTCATCGCAAGGGCCTGTGGTACCACGAGGGTCGCAGCTGAAATATAAATATGATTTTAGCATGTACCTACCAAAAACTATGAGAACTAACCCCAAAATTTATTAAAAGCCCTGTGACTCACCGACACGGTTCAACGTCAGGCCCTGTGTTATATTCGTTAACGCAGTTGCCGTAAGGATCGAGTTCATATCCTGGTTTGCACAATTCACAATGTTCACCATCGGTGTTGTCAGCGCAATCCTGTTTAGAAATCAACATTATACGTGGCATTAATTATTTGCAATATATACTATTATATTATCTATACTAATATATAAAGCTGAAGAGTTTGTTTGTTTGTTTGTTTGTTTGTTTGTGCGCGCTAATCTCAGGAACTACTGGTCCGATTTGAAAAATTCTTTTTGCGTTGGATAGCCCATTAATCCAGGAAGGCTATATAACATCGCGCTGCGATCAATAGGAGTTGAGCATAATTAATTCCACGCGAACGAAGTCGCTGGCGGCCGCTAGTTTATTATACGTTGGTATATACATTTCACAATACATTTTATCATCGTTCGTCAAGTACATTTTACAATCTGAAATATGTTTTAGACTATAGAAGATATTATTGAAGCTATTTTTGGCTACGTCCAGTTGTAGCAGTTCATAAACTAGAAAGCTAAATAGTGAAGGAGATATTCTTACAAAGCAGACTCCAGTCTCAGGATTGCACATCGCAGACTTGCCGTTGCATTCACAAGGTTCACAATGTGCTAAGTAGAGGCCTCCGTCGCTCCTATGAAATAAATAATTATTAGTTTATATATATGTATATATTTATGTTTTAGTTTAGTTTATATATATATATGTATATCTATATATATATAAAAATGAATTGCTGTTCGTTAGTCTCGCTAAAACTCGAGAACGGCTGAACGGATTTATCTTATCTTTGTCTTGAATTATTCGTGGAGGTCTAGGGAAGGTTCAAAAGGTGAAAAAACTCGAATAACTGCCGGGAAAATCCTCAAAACAGCATTTTTCTATTTCCCATAAAAACGTTTTCTAAATAAAATGGAGAGTCAATTTGTAATTTATTACCGCTGCATAAAGTTCAAATTCGCGTGCGCGTTAGAGGATCTAATATCGCGTTCTGAAACTCAACAAAACTGAAATTGAATCGCGAACGCGACAAAATTGCATAGTCTCAAAATACATATATATAGTACATAAATAGTGGTCGGCTTCGAGAAACTCAATTTTAGCTAACTTCAGTTGTTAATCTGTTAACCAGGGTAGCACAAAAGTGTAGGAGAAGTCGAAACAATGAAGCTCGGAGTTGCAAGGTACCAGGGTCGCAGAAAAGTGTAGGAGAAGTCGAAACAATGAAGCCTCATTCATCATAATTATTAATCTAATATTACATGAATAAAGTTTCATTTTGCCTACTTTGAGGAGTTGCAAGGTACGCCTATGTTCTTTCTCAGGGTCTAAAGATTGTCTGTGCCAAATTTCATCAAAATCGGTTGAGAGGTTTAAGCGGGAAAGCGTAACAACAGACAGACAGATAGACAGACAGAGTTACTTTCGCATTTATAATATTAGTATGGATTTCTTGCTTTAACCGAATGCATCAACGGGTGAGACTTTTTTTTTTAAAGATGTACGGTGTATGGTACCAGGGTAGCACAAAAGTGTAGGAGAAGTCGAAACAATGAAGCTCATTCATCATTATTAAATACTAGCTTTCCGCCCGCGGCTTCGCCCGCGTGGAGTTCGGTTATATCGCGCTTTTTAGATTTCCCTCGGGAACATCAAACTTTTCCGGGATAAAAGGTAGCCTATGTTCTTTCTCAGGGTCTAAAGCTTGTCTGTGCCAAATTTCATCAAAATCGGTTGAGAGGTTTATGCGGGAAAGCGTAACAGACAGACAGACAGATAGACAGACAGACAGACAGAGTTACTTCCGCATTTATAATATTAGTATGGATTTCTTGCTTTAACCGAATGCATCAACGGGTGAGACTTTTTTTTTAAAGATGTACCTACGGTGTAGCAGGGTAGTACAAAAGTGTAGGAGAAGTCGAAACAATGAAGCTCATTCATCATTATTAATCTAATATTACATGGAAGAAGTTTTATTTTGCCTACTTTGAGGAGGTGCAAGGTACCAGGGTAGCACAAAAATGTAGGAGAAGCCGAAACAATGAAGTTCATTCATTAATGATAAACGCACAGAATATTGTAATCGTTTGAACTCAAATGGCATATCAATTGGGATCATAGGGATACTCCGTAACATACAAACTTCTCCTTTTGATATACCAGTTGAAATCGTAGATTCAATTAAATTTCGCAATAAGATTTTCACTGTCAATCTGGTGCCATTACACAGTTTTGTTTGTTTAAAAAAATACAAAGAAATTGGCATTGAATTTTATATATATAGAAGATGAGATGATGATCCACCGTTCATTGAATTCATTTGTGAAAACGTGATAAATGAAGAACCGCTCGGCGGATTTTATTCAAACTTCACACAAACCATCTACTAATTAGTCACAACAAAGCCAAATTTGCAAAAAGCAAAATTTGGTTTGGATAGGTGAGTCCGTTCCTGAGTTATAAAATTACAAAGAAAGTGGCAGCTGACCCGGCGAACTTTGTTCCGCCTTGAAGGCAATATCACATGATCCAATTTTTTACTTTTTAAATTAGGGTAACACAAAAGTGTAAGAGCAGTCGAAACAATGAAGCTCATCATTTCGGTTGAGCGTAATCACCACGCTTGCTCAATGCGGGTTGGCGATTTCAGACGTAAATTCCACGTTTCCTGATGTTTTCCTTCACCTTGCATATATGCATCTAGCTCTGAGAAGAAACGCCGGAACAAACTCAGAGGTCATTGATGGGACATTATGATATTACTGGCCAAAAGGAAACTAAAATAAAAGTTTTATCAATAAAGTTCCGCCTTAAAGGCAATATGGCATGGTCTTATTTACTACTTTTTAAATTAGGATAATCTATATATATTAAAGAAAGTCGAGCTAATTACACTATTTATAACTCAAGAACGCCTGAACCCATTTGGCTGAAAATTGGTAGGGAGGTAGCTAAGGACTGGGAGAAGGACATAGGATATCCTTTTTACCCCGTTCCCGTCGTTCCTGTGTGAATGAATGAACCTCATTGTTTCGCCTTCTCCTACACTTTTGTGCGACCCTGGTACCTTGCAACTCCTCAAAGTAGGTAAAATAAAACTTCATCCATGTAATATTAGATAGATAGATAATAATGATGAATGAGCTTCATTGTTTCGACTTCTACACTTTTATGCGACCCTGGTACCTTGCAACTCTTCAAAGTAGGCAAAAGTAATATTAGATTAATAATGATGAATGAGCTTCATTGTTTCGACTTCTACACTTTTGTGCGACCCTGGTACCTTGCAACTCCTCAAAGTAGGCAAAATAGAACTTCATCCATGTAATATTTATTAGATTATTAATGATGAATGGAGCTTCATTGTTTCGATTTCTACACTTTTGTGCGACCCTGGTACCTTGCAACTCCTCAAAGCAGGCAAAATGAAACTTTATTCATGTAATATTAGATTAATAATGATGATGAATGAGGCTTCATTGTTTCGACTTCTTCTACACTTTTCTGCGACCCTGGTACCTTGCAACTCCGAGCTTCATTGTTTCGACTTCTCCTACACTTTTGTGCTACCCTGGTTAACAGATTAACAACTGAAGTTAGCTAAAATTGAGTTTGTCGAAGCCAAACACTATTTATGTACTATATGTATTTTGAGACTATGCAATTCTGTCGCGTTCGCGATTCACTTTCACTTTTGTTGAGTTTCAGAACGCGATATTAGATCCTCTAACGCGCACGCGAATTTGAACTTTATGCAGCGGTAATAAATTACAAATTGACTCTCCATTTTATTTAGAAAACGTTTTTATGGGAAATAGAAAAATGCTGTTTTGAGGATTTTCCCGGCAGTTATTCGAGTTTTTTCACCTTTTAAACCTTCCCTAGACCTCCACGAATAATTCAAGACAAAGATAAGATAAATCCGTTCAGCCGTTCTCGAGTTTTAGCGAGACTAACGAACAGCAATTCATTTTTATATATATAGATTAATGATGAATGGAGCTTCATTGTTTCGACTTCTACACTTTTGTGCGACCCTGGTACCTTGCAACTCCTCAAAGTAGGCAAAATGAAACTTTATTCATGTAATATTAGATTAATAATTATGATGAATGAGGCTTCATTGTTTCGACTTCTCCTACACTTTTCTGCGACCCTGGTACCTTGCAACTCCGAGCTTCATTGTTTCGACTTCTCCTACACTTTTGTGCTACCCTGGTTAACAGATTAACAACTGAAGTTAGCTAAAATTGAGTTTCTCGAAGCCGACCACTATTTATGTACTATATGTATTTTGAGACTATGCAATTTTGTCGCGTTCGCGATTCAATTTCAGTTTTGTTGAGTTTCAGAACGCGATATTAGATCCTCTAACGCGCACGCGAATTTGAACTTTATGCAGCGGTAATAAATTACAAATTGACTCTCCATTTTATTTAGAAAACGTTTTTATGGGAAATAGAAAAATGCTGTTTTGAGGATTTTCCCGGCAGTTATTCGAGTTTTTTCACCTTTTAAACCTTCCCTAGACCTCCACGAATAATTCAAGACAAAGATAAGATAAATCCGTTCAGCCGTTCTCGAGTTTTAGCGAGACTAACGAACAGCAATTCATTTTTATATATATAGATAGATTACATCAATGAAGTTATTTTGCCTACTTTGAGGAGTTGCAAGGTACCAGGATCGCAGAAAAGTGTAGGAGAAGTCGAAACAATAAAGTTCATTCATTCACACAGGAACAACGGGAACGGGATAAAAAGGATATCCTATATCCTTCTCCCAGTTCTTAGCTACCTCCCTACCAATTTTCAGCCAAATCGGTTCAGCCGTTCTTAAGTTATAAATAGTGTAACTAACACGACTTTCTTCTATATATATACAGATTATCCTAATTTAAAATAGTAGTAGTAAATAAGATCATGTCATATTGCCTTTAGGGCGGAACAAAGTTCGCCGGGACACTTTTGTGCTACCCTGGTACATAGCACCTCTACAAACTAGGCACAATAAAAGTTCTTTGATGTAATTATTATAGTTTAATGATGAATGAGCTTCACTGTTTCGGCTTCTCCTACACTTTTGTGCTGCCCTGGTACCTTACACCTCCACAAAGTAGAGAAAATCAAATTTCTGCTATGTATTAGTGATTTAATGATGAATGCAAAGCCGATTACAAAGTGAAGGAAAACATTTTAAGGAAACCTGGCCTTTTGTAAGTCTGAAATCGCCAACCCGCATTGAGCAAGCGTGGTGATTACGCTCAGTCGTTCTCCTCTCTAGCTATCCCCAGCAGGCGGACGATAAAAAAAGGCTGATGATGATGATGATGAGCTTCATTGTTTCGATTTCTCCTACACTTTTGTGCTGCCCTAATTATCCTAATTTAAAAACTAAAAAATAAGATCATGTGATATTTATTGCCTTTAAGGCGGAACAAAGTTCGCCGGATCAGCTAGCGGGTCTTCTAGCTGACCTTGCGAATTTTGTTCCCCCTTAAAAGCAATATAACATGATCTTATTTACTACTTTTTAAATTAGGATAATCTATATATATAAAAGAAGTCGTGTTAGTTACACTATTCATAACTCAAGAACGGCTGAACCGATTTGGCTGAAAATTGGTAGGGAGGTAGCTAAGAACTGGGAGAAGGACATAGGATATCCTTTTAAAGCCGTTCCAGTCATTCCTGTGTGAATGAATGTACTTCATTGTTTCGGCTTCTCCTACATTTTTGTGCTACCCTGGTACCTTGCACCTCCTCAAAGTAGGAAAATAAAACTTCATCCATGTAATATTAGATTAATAATGATGAATGAATGAGCTTCATTGTTTCGACTTCTCCTACACTTTTGTGCTACCCTGGTACCATACACCGTACATCTTTAAAAAAAAAAGTCTCACCCGTTGATGCATTCGGTAGCAAGAAATCCATACTAATATTATAAATGCGAAAGTAACTCTGTCTGTCTGTCTATCTGTCTGTCTGTCTGTTACGCTTTCCCGCTTAAACCTCTCAACCGATTTTGATGAAATTTGGCACAGACAATCTTTAGACCCTGAGAAAGAACATAGGCTACCTTTTATTCCGGAAAAGTTTGATGTTCCCGAGGGAAATCTAAAAAGCGCGATATAACCGAACTCCACGCGGGCGAAGCCGCGGGCGGAAAGCTAGTATATATATATATCTTTATATATATAATTCTGCTGTACGTGTGTATGTCAATAAACTCCTCCTAAACGGCTTGACTGATTTAAATGAATTTTTCTGTATGCATTTGAGTGGTGCCGTGGATGGTTTAGATTCACAAATCAGCCCGGCTGATGGCGCCGATTGCTTGAAAAAGCTTGTGATCTCGGTAACGTTATTTCTACTTCTCAAACAATTTTGTGCTACCCTGGTACCTAGCACCTCCACAAAGTAGGCAAAATAAAACTTCTTCCATGTATTTATCTATAATTATTATACAACATATTTTTCAAGAATGGTTGAACCGATTTTGTTGAAAATTGGTAGGAAGAGGTAGCTAAGAACTGTGAGAAGGACATAGGATACTTTTTATCCCGTTCCCGTGGGAATGAATGAGCTTCATTGTTTCGACTTCTACAGTTTTGTGCTACCCTGGTACCTTGCACCTCCTCAAAGTAGAGAAAATGAAATTCCTTCTATCTATTTATTGTGATTTAATGATGAAATGTTACAAGCCGATTACAAGGTGAAGGAAAACATCTTATGGAAACCTGGACCTTAAGTCTGAAATCGCCTACCCGCATTGAGCAAGCGTGGTGATTAGCAGGGGGACGATAAAAAAGGTTGATGATGATGATGAGTTTCATTGTTTCGACTTCTCCTACACTTTTGTGCTACCCTAATTATCCTAATTTATAAAGTAAAAAATAAGATCATGTTATATTGTTGTCTTTAAGGCGGAACAAAGTTCGCCGGGTCAGCTAGTATAGATATATATGTATAATTGTATATTTATATATAGACTTCAAAGAGTGCGACTTTCAAATACTTTTGTAACATACGATTAATTTAGCAAACTTATTACCCATTTGTCCCCTGAATGTTAGTTCATTCATAGAAAAAAGGACGGCTTTCATTAAATTGACACAAAATAAAAAAAAAAAAACTGACCTCTTGTAACCAGGCGCGCAGTCCTCACAGGAGGTTCCGATATAGCCAGTTGGGCAGACACATTGTTCAACATGGAAAGCTGTGGGTCCATATCCATCAGGTTCAGCGGTCTCAATGCTGGCACTGACCGGGGAAGCCAATTCCGTGCCCGGAGAATAGGAAGCCTTGATCAGGATCGTCTTTACATCAGCGAGGGCTAAGAGGAAGTGCTCACGTGATACTTCCTTGCCGTCAGGTCTGTTCAAAGAAATAATCCGCATTTAATGTAAATTAAATGTCTTATAACAATTATAGTGTTCTACATCTGTCCTATTCTAACCTATTGTTGACCTTGGGTGTACGCATTAGCATAGTGCATACAGGAATTATAGTCGTTTGTATCACAAGTGCCTACCAGGCATTGACATAATATTAAACAGATATGATATGCTCTAACAAATTAACTAAAATAAATGTGCCGATCGGAGCAGCAGCACACACATGCAATTTTTTTATTCTGCGTACATTTCACACGTTGGTACAGTGTGAGTGAGATGGGGCTCAATCTAAAGCATAGAGAAGAAAAAGATGGCTAGTGTTTGTCGTTTGCGCTTAAATAGAATCGACGAAAACTAAAGCGACTTGCTGGACTTACCTCCTTTTGTACGCTTCATTTTCAGTGCGCTAGTGACGTATCTACCTTAGTTTAATATTAAATCAATGCTACCAGGCATTTTAAGTTGATTCCGGCCACTCATTTAATGGCTTGTGGACAACATGGTCCAGATACATCAGCCATTTTTATTATAGTAATAAAATTTCAATTAAAAATACAGTAAAATAAATAATTAACTGCCTGAACTTTTCTACTTTTCTCGTTTGTATTTGGATAATTCTCACCTCTGCCAGCCCTTTTCAACAATTTGGATGCTCGCATTAAGAATACCCTCATGAGAAGCTTGGAAATCTCCAAAGTAGTGGAACGTAAGACTGTTTTCCTGAAAAACAAATTTTACGAATGTAAGTTACAGTATATAATATCAGTCGGCTATATTTATATACAATATGTAAAGAAAACCCTGTCCGATCCGTGAAGGTATTGTTAGGTATCGATAACTGATTCTACTAATACCCACAAAGTCAGGGTAAAGTTAAAAAAAAATCCCCCTAAAAAAATAAATATTATTTCGCAAAAAGAGGTAACTTATTACATGTGCGCTAAGCAACCCCTTCCGCGGGCGGCGGGGAGCAGGGTACGCGGCACCTGTGACGTGGTCGCGTCGCTATTCGCTTATAATAATATCGGTGTTGTCACTTTTTTAAAAATTACCAAATTTCGGGGAAATTGTAATTAATTCCCGGGAAAAAAGGATTATTTCAAAATTCATTAGTATTGTTACTATGATGATTATGTAAAATTTTATATCATATTTGGTCAAGTGATTACCTAACCTTTATTATCCTTATGGGTCGGACAGGGTTTTCTTTACATATTGTATATATAAAAACTGTTATAATTACAGTAGCTAAGTTGAACTAAAAGATTAGTGTAATAAAATAATTTCTGTTTGTGGCCAATGCACAAACCGTATGGTGCCATAATTAAAAAAAATGTACTTACACTAATGAGTTGGACATCAGCAGCTGAGTTTCTGAACCTTTGATCCGGTGAACTTAGAACATTCTTCAATAAGTATCTGAGAGAGCCTCCGTATGAAGTCACCTTGTCACCAGCGAAACTGGCAGGAAGACTCCAGTAGTAAATAGTGGCAGGGGAGCGATCAATATCATTCAGTGAGATATCACCACGGTACAGCTGCGGTTTGAGCTCGGTTTCAGTAGGGGCAGTATATCTGACAGATCCGGGAGGACCAGTGGGGGAGATGTTATAGATCTTCACTTGGTCTACGATCTGCGGCACGTTAAATTGGACGCTGGTGGTCTTGCGACGGAGGTTGCTGCTCATACATTGTTGGGACACGCCCGTACAGAAGCAGAGGGCACAGCCATGTCTGAAATGAAAGTTTAATTAGTTGAAGTCAGATTACGTTTTGGTACATCTATGCATGGCATTTCTTATCCAGTTCAATGCCGGGATGACTAAAACTAGAGGTTATTTGTTACTAAAACTGCATCTAACTCTGCCTTCCTTAATTTTAGAATTGATATATCGTGAAATGTAACATTTACCTGAAGTCAGAGGACAGGTAGAACGAATCATTCTTGCACTGATCGCAGTAGCGTCCCTGGACGTGATCCTTGCATACACACTCATCCGGGGGCCGGATCATTCTGGTGCCGGTGGGGTTGCAGTTGTCGCGTGGTATCGGTCGGCATGAATTGCCGGGGACCATCGGGTTGCCTTCATAGCCCGGTGCGCAAACCTCGCAGTGTTTGCCTTCGTAACTGTGAATAATAAAATAATTCTTATGTTACTTACATAGCTAGCCTTTAACAACTGCCAAAAACAAAACACATCAGCATCTTTAGAGTTGACGGAAAAGTTCCTTTTTAGATTATAGATATGTCTTACCCTGGGAAGCAGTCACAGTAGACTGATCCGTCGTGTCCGAGTGAGCAAGTTCTGGCGAACTGGTTTTCACGGTTGACGAGTGGGCAAGGGCATTGCCTGCAAGGTATGCCACTGGCTGGGTCGCCATATGTACCTGGCGGGCACTCTTCAGGCATGCAATCTCCAAGCCAGGGTCCAACTTTCTTGCGAATGTATCCTGCAGCGCATTTCTAGAAAGATGGATATTTTGCATTATAATAAGTTTGATAAGTTAATAGTCAATTAAATTTGACAAATAATATACCTGGCAGGAAAGTCCTTCGTATTCCTTGGGGCACGTGCACTCTTCTACCAGACTGGCGGATCCCAGATTCACGTTGATGTGTTCAGCAGACTCCATCGCGAAATCAGTAATGTTTACTCCCGCGTTGTTCAAGTCAGCCCGAAGAAGAATCATTTCGATCTCATCCAAACTGTAACAGATTATAACCTTCTTTATACAGCAGACGAGACAAAAACTTGAGGGCTTTAATCTTTTAACTTATTCTGAACAAATTCTTACGTCATCATAATGTCTTCTCGGGAGGCAGGTATGTAGCCACTGGTGCTGTTCTTCATCCAGTCTTCAGGAGTCAGGCGAGCTTGAATGTTGAGATCCCGGAAGCCACTAGCACGGCTGATGTGGAATAAGTTACCATATTTGCCCTGCAGGCCAAAAATCGTATAAGAATCATAAAAGCAATGAGCTCATTGTATATCAGTGTTCTAAATTGTGTTGTATCTATCAACGTTATACGAGACATAGATACCTGTGCGATAAACGACATAAAGTACGGGAACTACATTCATAATACCAATTTTTTCCCTCTTTTATTAAGTTTCCTGAGAAGAAATTAATAGCTGAAGTATGTTGCTAGGGACTATATGAATTATAGAACCCAATCTCATCATAAAATATTTCATTTTAATGTTTCTATGATTTTTAAAGCTTTATTTGATGCGTTTTTCTCCGATTTCTTGGAATTGTTTTAACGAGTAGTTAAGTGTTTAAAAGCCTGATACAATTATTTCTCTTGAGCTTGAAAGAGGTCTGAGATTTGTTTCATAAACTCTTTGTGACATAATGAGGTCCATTTGGAAAGCTTTGCAATGTTTGAAAATCTTACCTTGATAATGATAGTTGGAATGTTATCATCGAATCCGTAGATCTGAGTGTGTGGCGACACAGTGTACTTGATGTGTCCGCCATAGGACTTGAGCTGGTTGCCGTTGTAAGATTCTGGAAGAGTCAAATAAGGATGCGAGCTCGCCCATGACGTAGTGTCCCCGAATTTGGTAACCTGAATTAGAAAGGTGCTTATCTTAGAACGGCAATAGAATGACAATAACTATGGAACCGGTTTAGTCAGTTTAACGATCTTTGCTTTACTTCATTAGTCACAGGCCCAGCCGAAACCTTGCAGCAGAGGTTTCCATACTGACAGTGCATCCTGTCAACTATCATAGATGCTGTTGAAGCTGCCCTGCACCCTACGGAACAAAGATGCGCGCCTTTTCTCACCGTGTAGAAATAATTCACAGGAGTTTCAGTAAACATTCCTGATGCGCTGCGGTATCAGGGCAACCCCATCAGCATCCTGAGTGCGTTATTGTATTATTTATACCGAACACCGTAAGACTTACAGTAGCTCCATTCCTGAGAGGCTGGTAATAATACTGGTTCGAGATCGGTTGAGAGGTATCGATGGTGACGTCTCCTGTAGGCGTGTGCTTGATGCCAATCATCCTGGTGCCGCCTTCTCCGAGAGGAGTGGGCATGTTGTAGGTGAACAGGTCAGCACTGCGGCACTGGCTTGATTTGCCAAAGCAGAAGCAACGGATGCATTCGTTTGCTGAACGCGCCTCGCTGGGGAACAATTAATGATATATATTCGTAAAGTACAATTGGCAGGCAAACAGGCTCTTGTGCAGAAATCGTATGGACTTTTATTTACATGAAAGAAGTCATATCTATATCCCATACCTCTACGGAATGCATGAAAACATATCAAATAATCAACTGGCCTATAAATTCAAATTTCAAACAAAATAATTTGACTAAGTCACGATTATTAATTTTGTTTGACGATTAGTTTGTAAAAAAAATAAATACACCACATATTTTAGCATTTGTTGTTTTATTTTTACATAAAGAATATAAAATAATCAAGTAATTTAATATAATGAAATCGCTTGCGTAATACACACATCAATAAAAATTACCAAAAATTACCAAAAAAAAAACCTTCTAAAAGTTACAAAATAATGACTTTCCACAACTTCTCTATTTTCGACCTATTTTCGAATATTATTCGACCTATTTTAGGCTCAATTTTACTATTTAAGCGAAAATGTGCGGAGGTTGCGGTTGTTGCGGTGGCTGCTGCGGCGGATGCTACTGTCCTTGTATCACGATCTATACCTGATGTACGAAGATTTGCTAGTGGCACGGAGTAGCGCCACTTCGCGCAGACAAGCCATGGTGTTTCGCGTCGAAGATGGCGCACCGGCGCCTCCGATATTTGTCTTCGAAGTATTACACTCCCGTGCCGTTTTGTGGAAATAAACTACTCTACTCTAAATAGAGTTGTGAGAGATCAAATTTTACCTGTTGAAGTATCCGCGAGGGCAAAGGTCGGTCTTGTTGACGAAGACGATAGCATCAGGTGCGGCGAAGGTCGTTCCTTTATTGTTGATAGCCTCGCATGAGTATGCCCCATTATCTTCCGACTGAAATACATCAAATATAAATCAAATTTTATTCTTCACAATATGTATATTATAATGAAAAGGAAATAGTATATTAGTTTCTGCATTCTGATACACCTAAGCTTATTGGTGATCAAAATCAAAAATCAAAATCAAATCATTTATGTCAAATAAACCAGTTACAAGCACTTTTGAATTGTCAGAAGGTAGTCGCCCATTCCAAAGAGTAAGTACCTATGGAGAAGAACGGGCAAGAAACTCCATGGACACCCTTTTAAATTTTCAAGCTATTGTTACAAATATTTGATTACATCATTCATGTTGAAATCAACCGTGTGAGAACGATGCAGAAATATATTGTACGCTGAGAGCGTCCATTATGGAAAACACACAAAAATCAATTCAGAAATAAAATACGCTGTGGCAGCTAAGAGATGATGATGCACTTATAGGTAGAAAAGAATGACATTTTCGAGATTTTTGTCATGTAAAACAATTGTAAAATAACATGGCAGAGACAGTAACTCTGTAAAAGAAAATATTTACAAACCTGCATGTTAGGGCAAGTGAGAACACCAATTCCTCTGTCGCTGGTCCAGGTACACTTGGGTGGGACGTGGCCCCAGTTCAAGCGCCACGAGATCAACGGGACAGGTACACCAACAGCCTCACACCTCAGTGTCAGAGTATCGCCAGGGTTTAGCATCACGTTTGAGGGCTTCGGGGGACTGGTCACGTGAACAGGCACTGACGGAATAGAAGATTGTTTGTAGAAGGATTCTAATTTAAACTGCTATTTGTATATGGACAAAGGTGTTTTAAAAATCTTTCATTTGTTTTATGAACGTTGGCCAAAACATCCCTTTACCTATCATGATTCCTATATTTTACCAAAAATCGTCATGTAGGTACCTACTTAATACTTTTTTTTTAAATTATTATAAACTAGCACTTGACTGCAATCCCGCCTGATGGTAAGCAGTGATTCAATCGTTGATGGTAAAGCGCGCTAGTTTATTAATCCCATCCACATAAAAAAGACTCAGTGAATAGGAAGGAAGACGGCAGTTGAGCGAGGTGGTGCAATGTTAAACCCAAAACCAACACGACCAAACGAAGCTGCGCTAGAGGGAGATTGATCTGGAGACTCTTCACGACTAAACTCCCGACACAACAACATTTGGCGCATCGTACCCGCCACACATCGCAACACAACTGCTCAGACCCGTCCTCCGTACGGCTTCACCAGACATCATGCCGGAACACGACGAATCGCTTGGCGGCAAGACTGTCTGGTGGGTGGTAACTTCTGCTGGCAGCCGATGTTATGGCCAACCACCGAGATTTTTTTTCATTTTGGTTGGAATCTTAGAAACTATTAAAAGCGTCTAATTTACTTATACAACATGTAATGTAATTAACGCACACCCAACTTCAAACACCCCAATTAGAATATTATGTTATAAGAATAATACATAGGTACACTGAATTATTAATTTAACATGTATATGCATTGTTATTTATTAAATTAGTTGTACCATTTCTTGGAGAACGAAAACCTTAACGTTCTTGGAATAAGGTTTATTTTTCTTTATTTTTATTGAATGATTGAACTTGTATGAATACAAGTAAAACTACGATTTTAAAAGTCTGTACAAACAACAGGATTAATATGACAACAATTTCCGTAGTTTTAATTATTTTTGGGATAAAAAGTTACCTATATTAAAAATGATATAAACTGGTTCAGTAAAGGATTCTGAACAAACTATTTCCAGGAAGTGCGTTGTATAAAATTCTTTTTTTACAGCAATCTTATTGAACTATAATTATGCTACTTACTGCATCCATGTTCATCGGAGCCATCCTGACAATCAGTCTGTCCGTCACAATGGAAACTCTTAGGGACACACTGGTCCTCGGACCTGCAGGTGTATTCAACGGGTGAGCATTTGCCGCCATCAGCACCGGTGTAGCCGCAGTTACGTTCATCTGATCCGTCTCCACAATCATCTTCAGAGTCGCAGATCCATGTCTTGAGGACACATTTACGGTTGTTACATTTGAACTGATTTGGCTCACACATCCCATCGTGATCTGAAAAATTATTGTACGTAAGAATTTTTTTTCTATTTTTTTAATTATATTGTTACCTACTTACGTTTCTCTTTTATTGGACAATTTGCCCCGTAAAGAGTTCATTAAAATTCCAAGCAAAAATAGTTCAGTTCTCGGAAGACTCAAATATTACTTAAAACTAGTTTCAAAAAATTAAATGGCTTCAAACGAGATATAAATAATGCTTGATTTTTTAGTTAGGTTCTGATGTACGGCAAAATTGGTTGAAAATAATGCATTACGCGATTTTAATTGATTAACTTCAAACATTTGGAAAAAATATGTGCCAGTTTAGTAATATTTCTTCTATCCTTATTATCATTTCTAGATATCGAATCTAGTTTTATTTAACACCCCACTACTGGACCATTTTTGCTTCTTTTTATGATTATAAACTAGTGCTAGACCGCAATCCCGCCTGATGGTAAGCAGTGATGCAATCTTTAATGGTACAGAGCGCTAGTTTATTAAAAGCCTATTCACTCTAGCCTTGAAGACATGCTTTGAAGATTTTGGCAAATTAAGTATTCATCAAACTCTGTTCTATAAGTCTGTTAATAGAAAAGTGGTTAAATCAAGATACTTACGACAATTCTCCTCGTCCGAACGATCGGTGCAATCGAAATTATTGTCGCAAACAGCTGACTTAGGGATGCACTGTCCATTACCGCAGGTAGCCTCGTGAGGCTGACACGCGGGGAACGGAGGCCTGTAGGTTGTGGCTGCAAAAAGTGTATCAAGTGTCAACTAATTACCAAAGTATATAATCATATTATGAGTACTACTTATACCAATAACAGTGAAGATAAATTAAGAACCCATACAGATTACAATGACTATAGCGAGAGATATTTTCTAACATTGTGTGCGATTCATTAATGATGTGTATTTTAGATAAACAAAAGGCTCGACCGAATGCCCTGAAGTGTTGGCAAAGTTAAAGCGTAAAAGCCGGTTCTTTGTTTTAGTTTAAATTTTCTCGCTGCAGGTAAAGGGATGAAATGATCCCACATTAATTAGAAGAAATGTGGTATGATTATAATGACGGTAGATCGAAGGTCAGGATCAAAGTTGGGGAGGATACTTACGAGCACTGTCCACTTGCAAGCTCACTCGCACTTGAGCGCCAGGGTATCGCAAATAATCGTCCGCCTGACAGATATATGTTCCACTGTCGACTCCCTGCAATAATTACGTAGATACATTAGAAGCCATCACAGTAAATATTATTTTAGTGTCATATACACTCCATATTAATTGTTAAAATGTTATTTAGTGGCATATTACTATATGACATTAAATAACATGAGCATTACTATGCTTCACTTCAAAACTTTCGAGTTTATCCCCATGTTCACTGTCGTCAAGTGTAGCAAAGCCTGGTAATCTCCAACGTTAATAGATTCTCCTAAACGACTACTTCTGGGCCTGTAGCCAATGTAACATCGTTTCGTAGCGAAGCGAAATCGAATACCAAACCAACCAACGCGCAACGGCGGGAACGATTGACCACGTGATTTATCGCGTCGCGTGGTCAATCGTTCCCGCCATTGGTTGGTTACCCTGGTACGGTACATCTTACGAACACGGCATGTTACGTAGGTAACAAATGTCACGCCATAGTGCCTCCGCCAGGCCGGAACAACCGGAGCAGACCAAAGAAATGCTGGCTTGACATTGACTACAATGGCAACCGGGACTAAATGCGGAGATGATGGTGATTTTCATACTACCTGCGCCTGCGGTTTTACCCCCGTAAGTTTTGATCAGTGGCGATATCGGGGTAAAAGAAACCTATAAGTTGATCTTGGTCGTAAACTAACTTTGTGCCAATTTTCATCCAAATTCTTACAGTACTTTAGATGTAAAAGCGGAAGAAACAAACTCACTTTCATATTTATCATATTAATATCGATGAAATTAGAAACGTTTTCATATTATTACTTACGGTAACTTTGAACATTTCCAATCTTCCACGAACGTCAGTGGAGCCTGATTTTAAGCTACCTCCCTCTTTCATCCATCTGACATTAGCTCGTAGGGGACCTTCATCTCGGCATTGGAACACCACATCGCCACCTAGAGGAACTCATTGTAAATATACTGATGTTAATGGAAAAAACGAGGCCCAGGTTATGGTTTCACCCAAATATGCAGCATTCAATGGTATTTTTTAATTCCATGAACAGAAGGCAATCCTCGTAAAAAAAATCACGTTTAAAATTTTCAAAATTTTGTCACGGTTTCATCTCGGCGAGAGACAACTGTCAAAAACTTAACAAAATGTAAGGAAAAAAGTTTATATTGAGACTCAGATTTGACTGTGAACTTTCTCAAAAATACGAGAATTTATGTATTTTTAACAGGTTGATATTGAGATTTGACTGTTAACTTTTTCATAAATACGAGAATTGCCCCTGTGATGTTGGTACCCGTTTTAGTTAATCATAATACATGCTTTTGTTTTCCATAATTATGTAGATTACGTTATGTAGTTTGGTTTTTTATTACCTTATTTTATTGTAGTAGGTACAGACATCAAGCTACTACAATCTGTTCTGATTTATTTATTAAATTTTCAACTTTATCTGTCAAGGATTAAGGCTTGAGCCTTATCTGAATCTATCAAATATTATTATTTGGTAATATTTGATAGATTGGGGTACCTTGAGCTGCTGTCGTCAGTCAAAGCAATTTAAATTTAAGGTTCAAATGAAATTTGCTACACATACTTCGCAGACGAAAAACACAAAACGGACATGGTTGTGGTGTGGTCACATTTTAAGTACCCAATCTGCAAGTGGTCATTGACCCCAAACAGAAAAACATCAATTCCTTTTTTACTGCTTTTCGTCTATTGAGTTTTTTTAGGAAATCTAATTTGATCGTGTATAAAGAATTTGATTGAAATTGTTTTTTTTTTATACTTAGGTTATATAATTTTGAAAGCGGTGATTATTTATATAAACATTTTTGTCAAAATGATTGCGTAATACGCTATCAATCTCGATCCAAATAATTTTGAAGTATATTTTTCGAAAATATTCGCAAAATATGTCTGTTGAACAATGTTAATAGCTTCATTTACGTTATTGATCAGAAAAAATGTTTTTAGATTGTAGTTGGACTATCAAAACGTAAATTGCTACTGTGTGGCTACCATGAGCTTTCGATTAGGCCGCTACAAGGTTGTAAGAACTATCAACGCTGTCGATGCGTATGGTCGAGTCTCGTAATGAAAAGTCGTGGTAGCGACACTTATAGTGTGTTAGATAATTACACCTCTAGTGAAAATGACAGATTTTATGGCAACCGATGTAATTATGATGGCTACCACTCTTAGAAAAAAACGTACCTACCTAACACGCGTTTGTGATTTACTTGCCAAACATGTAAACAAATATGATTTATTTCAAAAATATCTTTTAATAGTTTCTAAAGTTCAGTTATAATTACAACTTCGAAAATTTTTAGGACTTTATAAACAATGCTAGTTACTCTAAAATCGACTTAATAGCCATTAAAATAAAGGTAATATGAATTTAACTTGAAAAAAAAATGATAAAGTTAATTTGAACAGACTTAGCTTAAGACGGAATTTTTTTATGGATCGAATAAATTTGATCAAACTTGATTATCATCAAATCTAAATAGGATTATCATTAAATCACTATGTACTAAAATAGCGTAAAATGTGCAGCAGTATTATTACGCCCATTATAAATTTAAAAAAAAAACGGAGGAAAGTTACACCTGTATTAAAATAAGCTTAATACAATGAGAAGCGTTTGATCAAACTATCAGTTGCAATGGGTTTCATTTTGACAGTTCAACAACATTCATTGCATTATTTACGTTGATGAGCAGACACATTCTTCACACATATAGAGCAATGGATTAGCAATATCTTTCAAAATGATTCCAGAGAATGGTTTTGATGTTTCGTTATCCATACTTATACATCCGTAGGGCTAAGATAACTAAAACCTCTTCAGATACAAAAAACAACACGCTACGCGAGTGTTTTTTTTTTTTTTATTGTAATCGTAATTTACGGTAAGGGTCAAAAGTGAAGTAAAGTGTGACACTTATTGTAAAGTACTGTAAAGTTCAAAAGTGGTAATCCACTTTTGACCCCTACTGTACATATTCTATTAACAAAGCTATTTGTATTTTCCAATAAATGAAGATATTAATATTAGTTGTTAATTTAAACCCACGTTATTTTTAAATGTTAATAATGGAACTCAAAATACAGCACCATTATTTAAAAATATTCAATTATAATAAATACTTCCTTTTAATGAAATATGTTGATAATAATAATAAAATTATATACATGCCTAATTACCTACTGATCATTAAAAGTCATTTATCATGCAGCGAAACCCTTATAATAAATAAAAATAATCATAACGTAAAACAAACTTCTAATACATGTTTTTTACATAAAAAATAAATATTATTAATAATGTGGCGCCCTCTGTTAGACAAACAGTTGATATGTCCGTTTGAAGAAGAAGAAAAAAGAACAGGTTATAACTATGTACCAAACCCTTTAATAAGCTTTAAAATTATAAATGACGCTATGTAAAAATATAATTAAATCGCGCAAAGTATTCCAATTATGAAGCGAAAAAATGAAAATGTTATGTAAAACCCATTATATGATATGGTTGCCCAAAATAAAACCAGGCAAGCCGACTCACCAGAATTCACTGTTCCACCACCATGAAAGAAATAATAAGAAGATTATATTATTAATAAATTCTATCCAAACACTAAATAGTACCTACCTACCTACAGAAATCTGTATCTATTACCTCCACCCTACATAAGTAAAATTGTCGGTACTATAATAATGGTCATTATAGTGGTCAATATAACTTACATTATGGATTAGCAGCTTGGTTCCCATTTGAAAGATTGTATGTACATATAAAAGTTTATGTATACGCTTATAACTTTAACTGTAATTCACAACAGACACGTACCTGAGTACGTACATATTTTTTTGGTGATAACTCTATCAAATAAGTAATAACACTTCCGAAATCAAGCTGCTACTTTAAAACAAGATTTTTTTTTGCGTTAGTGACTTTTCACATACGAAATGTGTAAGCAGCAAAATATAGGCACTTCATTCAGCTACTGCTCATTAACAATTTCAGATGATGATCAGTCTTTGCCTATAAATAAAGCGCATCTAAGAATCAAAAATATTCACTCCTGACGGCGTCACAGCCTAGCGAAATCGCACGTAGGTGTCCTCACATAACCAAGAGTAACCATTCGTATCTTCATAACCACGCGTATCCTCACGCCATCTCGTCTAAATATCCACGTGTAAAAACGCGTATCTTTGCGTTACCATGCGGAGGTTTCCTCGTGTAACCACACATCCGTCAGGTATGAATTATTTTACTGAATTTAATTTTGAATAGCACTAAGTATTTTATTTTAGGTTACTAGTATTTGTTGGGATCTCTGCAGCTCACCTGATTCTTCCTGCCACTTGTTAGGAAAATGCAATAATTTTACACAAATATAATTGCAAAAATTTAATCGAGTTGTATTAACTCTTATATAATAAGTTTAATGCCAATAAATATGTATTATAACTTACTTTAATTATAACTAAAACTGTGAGGGATCTTTATTAATGATTCCGGTAATCGATAGGAATTAATTCGAGGTATGGGAATCGAAGTTAGTGTATCATCTGCAGGTACGAGTAAACAGTGTGGTGATTAAGTTATCACGTTAATTGAAAGCTCACACACATTACGTATTATATACTTATACAATTTAAATACTTAATTTGTAGCTTCTACAGCTTGCAGGAGTGACGATGATGACGTCACTAAGTAGTTATTAACGTATGTAGTGTGGTGCCACGTTCGTCAAGATTTGATTAACGACACACGAAACCGAAAATTAGCTATCAATTTTTGAGTATTTTATTTTGAATTGAAACCCTTCCGATATCGTTTGATATCATCTAAAGGTGCCATGCCCTTGGTATGTACCTATATACCCTTTAGGGGTTATCCATAAAGTACGTCACACATAAAGGGGGGAGGGGGTGTCGACAAAGTGTGACATGGTGTGACAAGGGGTGGGTGGGGTAGTAAGTTTCGTGACATCACATCTCAAAATCTAATATACCTAGAGGTAGTAATCGCGTAATTTGAAATATTAATTATAAACTAAAAAATATATCCAACTTCTAACATCTTTGGGACAATACGGTTTAAATTGTTTTGTTTACGATGTTTTAATTTAATAATTTTTCAATGTGAAATTGCAAAACATGTGACGTCACACTAGGGAGGGGGGGTTTCAGAAATGTGAACACCTGTGACAAGGACGGGGGAGGGCTCAAAAAATCATGAAATTCGTGTGACGTACTTTATGGATGGCCCCTTACACGTTACACGTTGTAGAAAGCTCACGAGTTTGTTTGAACGCGTTAATGTCAGGAACTACTGGTCCGATTTGAAAAATTCTTTTTGCATAGCCCATTAATCCAAGAAGATTTTAGGCAATATAACATTTCGCTGCGACCAATAGGAGCGGAGCATATAAAAAAAAAATATCGAAATATACGCGCGTAAAACCGCGTGGCGCAGCTACTTATTGATATTTGATTAAGAATATAACAATGACAATCTTCAGTGCACTAGCAGAGCTAACACAATTAGTAACTATGTGTAGTGTTGGCGTCACCAAGATAGAGGCTGTGCATAGTTTAGGATCCGCTTTTAATTCAATTAGATACATATGATTCAAAGTATTCTGCTGTTTGGAGTTGCTCATTTGTTGGGAAAGTAAACTATGTATAAGTTATGTATAAGTTAAGTATAAGTTGTTGCAGTGTCGCGGATCTAGAGCCATAGTAATCATAGGTATTTATATATTCGCTTTACCACCAATGCTCGCATCATTGCTTACCATTAATTTGGCGGGATTGCGGTCAACTAGTTTATACCATTAAAAAAAGGAAATAACATGAAGGGTACTTTATTTTCTGTATTTTTTTTACGCTTTATATATTATTTGCCAAATTCTATGTTTTTTATTTGTTAAATTATCACTCTATTATTATAACAGACTGATAACAATTTGTTTTATCTAACTGTATTATTTAATGTGATAACCTAATCAACACACTGTATAACCTTTATTTTCCGGTGTGGAAAATCCTCATAGATATCCGCCGCCTTGGGACGGGCGACGGGGTCTATCAGACTTTTACTGACTAAAAACCACCCCAATGTTCCATTTCAAACTTACACCGGGGGTTGCGAGAAGGAACACCGCTCCGCAACCCCCGATTGGTGCTGACCTACCGCTGTGGGCCTCCTCGGTCACTGTAAAACCTACCCTAACGTGAGTGATTTTAAATACATTTTCTATTGTATAGCTATAGGATACACACATTGTTTTACTTAATAGTACTTATTTAACGCGTACAAAAAGTTTGTTTGGTGTGCATGTAATCAAAATTTTCCTGTTTTTCCGACATTGAAATACCTACCCACTTTTCGTGCTGGCTGTGGATTATAAATCCAGTTTGTCTGTATAGGCTCCACTGCAAACAATCTGTCCTAATTTTGTAATGCTAAAAAAATCCCTCACACTGGAGTCACAGAGACAACCAGCTATTTACGGATGTAGGATAGTGATGTTTTTAACTTACCTATGATTGCGATTTAAGTTTTCTAATGCCTATATATTTTAAACATTTAAACTGTACGCTGAGATTTAACATCACCAAACAGATGTTACACAATAATATCTAATAATTAATATTAAATAATTGACCAAAAGAAGCACTCACCGTGTCTGACGGATTGGTCCGGGGGATATGTTTTCAGGTTCAAAGCAGGCATGCCTAGAATAAAATAATCGTCATATAGGTATCACATATTTCAAATATAGCGTGTTGTTTTTTTTTTTTCGTGGAAGGTGTTTTTGGAATGAAGTCCTTTGGCGCGGCTTGCGGTCGCAGTTCACAGTATTATCTGTTAAATCTTAGTCGACAAGTATTTAAATCTTCACGTATGCGACTTTCGCTCACTCTCTTTCTCTCTCGCTCTCTCTCAAATACCTGTAATATTAGTGACTGTGTACTGGTATCGAGATTTGAGAAGTCGAACATAGTGCACGGTCAGTTATACAACGATATTTTTTGTTTATGCGAAACCTGAATACGGTTGGTTCTGAATAAGCAGCTGAATCGATTCCAATCATTTTTACACCATGTTATATTTTACATGCTTTTTATTAGCTTCGCTTGTATGTTTGCTTTATTATTTGCTTGCTTGCTTGTTTGTTTGTTTGTCCGTCTCTAAATCTTTGGACTATGAGTGAGCGGCTCATTACTGTAAAATGTCCCACCGTTTTCAACACGTTCGTTCGTTCAATTTTTTTTAAAGAATATCGAACTAAAAAGTTGAAAATAAATATAGTTTAAAAAACTAAAAAAACATGCTTTTAAAAAATATCAAACTAAAAATAATTTTTAAAAAAGCGTGAGGCGCTTAATATACAAAAATTTTGGCACAAAGCCCCTCACGCTTTTTTTAAATTATTTTTAACTTTTTAGTTTGATATTTTTTAAAACCATGTTTTTTTAGTTTTTTAAACTATATTTATTTCACAAATACATTTAGAAGTTGTTGCAGTGTGGTTACAGAGCGCGCTACGCAGCTTAAGCCGGCGCATGCCCGCGCTCAGCTAACGCCACAGGTCAAATTACCCGGCTCGCCCGCCTGAACGGAGCGTGGACCATATTTTTGTTGGGACAACCAAGTAGGATAACAAGCTCATAACTTTGTGGTTTTCCATGATATTTTTTTGAAACTTTGTACATAGATTCTTTACATAAAAATAATGGACAAGTGTTTCACGTTTCACATAAATAAAAAATAATGTTGTCTACGTACGTATATATTTTCTTCGTTTAGTTACTTTTCAAAGTTACATTTAATTTAATTATGTCAGATATTTACTACGGCATTGCCTATTTTGTTACTAAAACATATAAATGTCTCTGCAACTTTAGTAGGTATTTTTGTAACACGATCCTTGTAAAAAAACATTTTGTACAGTGTCAGTAATAATTATTATCAGTCGTGCATCTTATGAAATAAGTTAGTTTTGTTTTCATAACCTTGCCAATAAATATACAGTGTATTATATATTATCATTATCCCTCGAATTATTAGTTTTATTATATTCAATAATTAATATTATAATCATTCAAATGTTATATTCAAGTTAATCAGTTAACTGACCAACGATTTTAGTCTTTAAGAGTCGCATATCATAAAACTAGGAATAGTCTGTTACATTATTTTGGAACACAAAATGTACATATTTATGCAATATGAAACCACTAGACAATTTTAAATTTATTCTTTTTTCAAAGAATACTAATTTAAAAATGGTCTAAATTCTGATACAAAAAAGAACCAAATGAATTTTTCATTGGAAACAAGGTGGTTCTCTTTGGATGAGAATTAAGACCGCTTTAAAATTGGTATTCTTTAAAAAAAGAAGAAATTTAAAATTTTCAAGTGGTTCCATTTTGCATAAATACGGACAAATTGTTATTTAATTTGTTAGTTTTTTTGGGTCGCATTCTGAAACACAGTGAAATGAAATAAGCTTTGTCAAACTATTTCAACGAGGATTTTTTTCACTGAAAATAATACGTCCATCATGCGTTTCGTTAGTCTTAGGGCGAATTGCATTAAACTTTGATAACTAGAATAAGTCTCACCCAGAAAATAAACTTTGAATTATAAGACAGTTTCTCCATACTAGAACTTTCAAACTTAAAATGTTATTCTATGGATAAAGATTTCTGGTTTTTGTAAAATCGGCCTTTAATTAAAAGGCTGTAAATTTCGAACGATAGCGCTACGTTTAGTAATTCTTATCGCTCGAATAATTTAATTTTAGCGGTATTTTAAAATATTCCCATATAATCAATACTAAAATATTTCCTAATTTCCTCTTTAATATCTAATGCTAGGAATGAAAAAACTTTCTTTTTTAATCTTAAATTTCACGACGATCTATCTCATACATCGTGAAAAAGGACAAATATTCGAGTAAAAAGACTCAGACATTCAGATTTCAGGACTATTCCAGAGCCCGAATCAGTCACGATTTCAAAAAACGGTAAAAAAGCAAAAATTAACATAACAACAAACTCATATTTACAGTATTAGTAAGAGTAAATCAGAATAAATTAGGAGGTCTGTCCCTGTTAGGTAACTATGTTAATGACCAACAATGGCGCCGATTCTTTAGTCCAAAACTAAACTAAATTCAGGTTCCGTGCATCTTTTCCTTTATATTTCATTAAGAAAGGGACAGAACATAATATGTTTGTTTAAACCTGTCAAATTAGTCCACGCTTGACGTCAATTGATGCATTTTTGGTCGCCATGTTTATAAACTGTCTATGGAATAGAAAAGGTTTTGGCGGGAATGTCAAGATGAGTGTCATGCTCATTTTTCATTGGACTTTTATAATTATTTATAGTGTCGTTTACTAAATAAAAACGCGTGATTTATGTAGTAAAAAGTGCATTCAGTGAATAATTCAAAAAGAACAGTGAAATATTGTAGCACAGTGGCCGCATCATGTCTTTACGCTAAACCGCTCCTTATCGTCCAAATGCGGGAAACGAAAGGAGTTAGATTAGTTAGGATAAGTTTAGGATAAGCTAGGATAAGTTAGGATTAATTAGGATAAGTTAGGATAGAAGTTTACTCAAGAATATATTTACTGAAGACTAGGCTGTATGGCGTACTATGCCTTTGCCTTTTCCGTTCAGAAGAACGGAAAGAATTGAACCAAAAAAAAAATGTCTATGGAATATCTTAATTTGACAGGATTAAACTATAATGTTATCTTCTATCCTTTTCTTAATTAAATAGAAAGAAAAAAAATGCACTGAACTTAAAATAAGTATAATTTTTGAACAAGAGAATCGGTGCCATTTTCAACTACGAGATTACAATACTATCACATCATTCAGTCTATTTCTTACTGTATCGGGGACAGTCAAATTCGTCACTGTAGTCAAACGGACAGTCGATATGTCCATTACAACGGAGACGTTCGTCTATGCATGGACCGTTCTCACAACGCCATTGATGTGGGTGACTGCATTCACTTCCTATTAAACGGAATTCTCAGTTTAGACGCGTAACCTCTAGTGAATGCTTACTTACCAAACAATCTAAAGATATTAAACAGTAACACTTTACAGACTATGGCTTTGTGTGATTTTAACAAAACAATATTTAAAGATATTTTTTCATATAATATTTAGTTATATGAAACAATATCTTTAGACGGCAGCATCACAGTAACTACTAATCTGAATTAAGAACTCCATGAGGTGCGTTCTAATGAATCAAATTCAAATAAACAGAATATGGAGTCAAATTAAATCCCAAACGAATGTGATTGGAATTTAGCAGTTTTCTGTGCTAAATTATTTATTAATTTCACTAAATATATATATATTTTTTTTTAATTGCGTAGTTGTCTTGTTTTGTTACCATAGGTCTTGTGAAAGCGACCATCTTGCTAGTACACGATCGATGCTCTCATTTGTATGAATTATAATGTTCAAAAGCGCGATTAAATCATGTTCAAATACAAACGCTTTTTACTCTTACATGATCGTTTTCACGATCCTACCTACCTGGACCTAAATATCTTTCCGTTGTGGTGTAGTATCGATTTGTAATCATCGGTATCCTGTTGGTTGTAGTCTGTGGGCAGTTTTGTTCATCTGTTCCATCTCGGCAGTCGATATGGCCATCGCAGAAAGCTGAAGTTTGGAAGCATTCACCACTACGACATTGGAAGCTATCCTCTGGACAGGCTGAAACGTTAAAAATTTTATATTACAATGCGTTTTATTAAGTAAGTTTTATAATATTAGTCTCCAAAAATTAGAACTCTATCGAAACATGCAGAAACGACATCACACTATAACTAATTCTTAACCACATGAAAAACATCTAATGATTGTAATAGATAAACAAATTTGATTAGGTTATAAATTAAAGCAACAAATTTTACGTAAGTATTAAGTATTTTAAAATTTGTTATCTGTTACAATTGTATGCAGTGTCCAAACCAAAACTGATCAACACACGAGGACTTTTCTTTTAAATAGGTATGACGCACTATCGACCAATCAAGACGCGATTTAAGTCGTCTACAAACGTTCGCGTTAAACGCGTTCCCGCGGCCGGTCGGTATCGGTAAGGACACGAGGGAAGGCATTCCCTAAAACATTTTACAGGATTATAAGCAAAAGTGAAAATATGCAAGAACTATGTGCATATCATAAAGCCGGAAAGAGATACTTAGACCTATTTTACCATCTCCGGATAGCTATCTGATAGAGAGGTAGTCCCTATCCAGGTACTATAAAACAGGCTTTGCGGTCATGGTAGGTTTCTCTGATATTACTAAAATTGTTCTGTGTTTGCAGATTACGACTATTTCTTGCAAGGTGTATAACTTTATGGTCACAAACCACGAACGCTCGAAAATCATAATACATAGGTACGCTAAGTAGGTATTTATTGTTAATAACTTAGTGTTGTAACGTATAAAAATCAGCAAAACTGGTAAACGATATAAGCAACGCCATCTATACGAACCCATGGCATCGCTTATTAATTCATTCCACAATTTGCCGCTAGATGTCGCTACTTATATCACTTATATCGTTTACCAGATTTTCTGATTTTTATACGTTACAGTGTAATTATGTATTGTGATTTTAGAAATAATAATACTTATAATATTTCGATGATAAATAAAATAGGTGAAGGTATGCAAATCCTGAAACGTCGGTCTAAAATGGAACTATACTACATTTTGACCCCGACTCCCTTATTCACAAACTAAACTAAACTAAATTTAAGTATAGTCCTTCTTTTTATTTCTATTTCTTAAAGAAGGTACAGAAGATAAAATACGTCAATTTACGCCAGTCTTTGACTAGCTTTACAAGAATAAACTAATATACATCTTCTGTCCTTTCCATAATGAAATGGAAACAACAAGATACACGGAAGTTAAATTCAGTTTAGTTAGTGTCAAGTACGGATGACAGCTGGTCAAGCTACCCTCAACTGTCAAATATTTCCAATCAGCCTTTGATCCTTAGAGCTTTAGCAATATACTTGAAAATCCAATAAAGGAATATGACAGATTGTAGTCCTGCTATCGTCTGTACAAGGGAATCGCAGCGAATATTTTCAATGTATAGTCAGATGAGGATACAAGAAATATTAAATAAACTGTCGGCCTGGAGGGGGAGGGAATCAAAGATAAAATTGGGGTACCTACACTAATTATTTATTTTTCAATCAAACCGCATTCCAAAATATTTGCTTTATATAACTACCACTTCTGAGCGTAATTTTAACACCATCTTTTATTTATTTTTCAATCTTGTTAAATGCATCAGAACACCAAATTAGTCATTTGAATACGAAACAGAACATGATATTTCTTTGATAGACTTTCAAGGTACGGACGACAGCAGGTCAAGCTACCAAAAAATGTCTGATATTCGCAATCATTCTTGAGCCTTAATGCTTTGGAGATAAAGTTGAAAATCGATAAAGAAATCTGACAGATTGTAGTAGCCTTATGTGCTATCGTCGGTACTTTCCTTGTTTGCACAGTGCAGTTTAGTCGCCTGTGGTATACAATTAGTTAACGTAACAATGAAAATTGCACCGTTTGAACAGTATTTTTATAGTGAAGTCATTACTTGCTTCAAATTTACTGTATACCATAGACATTGTGTAAATGGAAATTTACTATACGCATCCATTGCTAGTACTAAATTTTTTCGTAATAAAAAAAATGCAGCAATCACATGAGGACAGTGGTTGTTACGCTCAGATGTGGCAGTACTGAGTAATGATAAAGATACCAGTATTTAAACAGTTTTGTTCGTCGGAAAAATCGTAGCAGTCGTATATATTGTCACAGCGCCTTGAGTGCGGAATGCACCGGCCGTCGTGACAGGTGAACTCAGATTCGTGGCAGTCGGCCATGGCTGGCGATCGCGACGCCCTCGTCATGTACCAAGCTGGACACCCATTATCAATATAAACTTTCCTATTTAACCGGAAAGCCAATTTACACTATGCATTTTTCTTGCCTGAGGTTTACAATAAAATTGTAGCAACAAGTGACTTGGGTAGACTAGACACTGTTTCGAATGTTATTGTTGCTTCAAGTTAATCTTGCATGCTGCTAGCAATTCAAACGCAAAGTGTAAATCTGACTTTATTCTGCCTAGATTATACATATAGGTAACTACTCTGTTCTTTTATTTCCCTGCCAAATGAAAGATATACCACCAATTAATATGATTACCAAGGTAATTTACTTAGCACTGTGTCTAAAATCCTTGGAAACATAGCATCACCGATGCCCAATCAAGACTAGTTATATTAGTATCTGAACAAGCCTAAATCTTTGTTTATAGTTTACTGTGGAATAAACTATTAATTTAGTATTTAAGAGTTGTATAAACCATTTACAAGAAGGCAGGAATAGCATCTAGAAGTGCATGGTGCGTTATTAGTGTTTAGAGAGATGTGCTATAACCACCGGGCTTTTGAATAAAGAATTTGAAGTAGAGATTCTGTCAAAGTCTGGTATTACGTAAGGCAAAAAAAAAATTAAGAAGTTTTGAAATATAAAGGCTACATAGAAGTACCAAGTAATGTGGGTTTGAAAAAATCTCTTCTTCAACTCAAAAACCGGTTGTCGGTGCCGATTTGTTAAGTGCGACAGTTAAGTAAGTTGTTAGTGCTCCTATTAAGGCTATAAGCGTGTTTAGTGCCCTGTGCTTGTCAATCAGCAGTCGTTATTTTTTGAGGAACTAATTATTTATTATTAAAATCTCATGTGAAATGTACCTACCGAATGTACACCAATAAATGAACTTGAATGAAAAATACTTATTTTAAATTAACTGGATATTGCTGTTTTATTTTACTGTTAACTGAATGAATGTTATTTTTTCCACATTAAAGAGATAGCCATAATTTTATAAACATGTATAATAGTGTTCAAATGTCAAAAGATGTTCTTATAATTTTGTTATGTATATCTACATATACAACGTTATTTTTTGTTTATGCGAGATCTGAATATAGTTTGTTCAGAATAAGCAACTGAATCGATTCTGATATTTTTTACACCATGTTATGTCTTTTCCCAAATATATTTAAAAAGTGTTGCAGTGTGGTTACCAACCGCACACTAGGGCACCCGCTGCGTCGCGCCGCTGCAGGCGCGGACGGGCGAGCGACGCATTGGCAATATTTTTGTTGGGACAAGCAGGTAACATAACAAGCTCATAACTTAGTCATTTTTAATGATAGCATTTTAAAATTTTGTACATAAAAATACTGACACGTGATTCGGGTTTGGCAAATACAAAAAAATAACATTGTATATGATACTTATATTTGATTATCAGTTTCTGTTAAGTGCTATTATATTTCCTACTGACATATAAAATTCAACTTATATTCTGTTTAAAGTTACTTATCCTCTGACAGTAACTGCTGTGACAACCAGCAATGTAGTTGTAACAAGAATAAATATCGCTTTGAGTTTGAAAATGGCGCCAATTCCTTACGTTCGGAATCTAAACTAAATTCAAGTTCAGTGCATCCTTTTTGTTTCTACTTCACTTAGAAAAGGACAGAACATTAATTTCGTTTCAAATTTAGAAACTCCACAAACTTTTTAGATACGATTAAAAAAATGGTAACTTAAAATAAGTACTTAAATGTCTATTTACTTCAGGCGCTGAGTAATTTGATAGGACTTAACAAAATTCTAGAAGTCTCCTGTCATTTTCTAATTAAAATAGAAAAAGAAGATGCACTGCACTTTAATTTTATTTAGTTTTAAAACGAGGAAATCGACGCAAGTAACTCAAAATTTGGAGAAAAAATATAATATAATATTGTTCGATTAAAACATAATCTATGCAAAATAATTAGAAGTCTTGAGAACTCTCGAAAGTACTAAAAATCAGTTGTTCGTAAACGTTATTAAATTTAATAATTAGATAACTAATCCCTCTTTATTCTTGTGTTTTGTAAAATAAAACTAAATATTAATACTTACGGCAGTTTTCTTCATCAGAACCATCTTCGCAATCATTATTGGAATCACAAAAGAAACTGAGATTAATGCAGACGTTGTCGGATAAGCACCTAAATTGTTCGATTGTGCATGCATCTGAAATAAGATATCAATTTAATTATTAATCAAGCTGTTACACTAAGAGGATGAGTGGATAGTGTGCGATAAGCGGTGCGCGTCTCTGGTGCACAGAGTGCGGGGCAGCGACAACACCGTCCTCGCGATGATTGCCAACCGACTGGATTGTCCTTACATCCAGCAATGCCGCGGCAGAAATATTACTGCCGTGAGAGGTTTTTGTTTATTTTTGTCAGGTATGTTAGTTTATAAGTTTGTGTTTTGTTTATAAGTTTCGTTAGCTATGGATATTTTCCGAAATAAATGATTTGATTTGATAGTCACTGGTCTATCCTCCTTTCCGTAACATAATTAAAAATCCTGATCAAAAAACACTTACGATCTGGGCTGGTAGTAATAGTTTCATTGCAATTTCTCTCATCACTGCCGTCCATACATTCCGGTATGCCGTTGCACCGTTGCAGATACGTAATGCATTCATCAGAGTCGCATCTAAAAGAAAATCATTAGTTTACAAAACCTGAAGATCTGACAACACGAAAGCGATAGTTCCATTCGCGTAACGCATAATTCGCTTTAGGCATTGACTTAGCAATTCGCATTTGTAATAAACACATAGGTATGATAAATACACGATATAAAGGCAGATAAATAAAGAACTCTTTCTCGTTAGTTACCTGAAGTCACCTGGTCGGTCACATTGATAGCAGTCCAATTCGTCGGATTTGTCAGAACAGTCGGGAATGCCGTCACAAATCTGCTTGGCCGTTAAACACTTTCCGTCGCATGGGTGGGCACACGCTTTAAAAACAATACAATTCATTTGAATACAGTAAACTTAGAAAGCAAATTTTCAAAGCCGACAACAAAAATAATAAAAGTCTTTTAGGAAATCGCAAATTGACGCAAAGCTGTTTGCCATGGCACCGACTGCGCTTGGTTGGATATTCGCAATATGTAACATAGGTAAATTAAAATAAACCATTCAGAATTACTTTTACTGGAAACGGATCGCGTTGAAAACATTTCTAAGGTAATTAAAATAATAATACTTCCAATCTGAGTGAGGTCATTGCGAACCGTTGCCAGCATAATGTAAGCCAGCCTTAAAACTAATTTTAAAAATATAAAAAATAATATTAATAAAGTACATTCTAATACAGTTTCAAATAAGTTTATAAACAAAAATGTACAGCATCATCCCGAGTTAAAACATACTTATACACTCCGACAATTATATATTTTATCACTTCGATGGAGATCCTCTCGCCGCTAATACGTTAACTGTCTTTCCTCTTCAAAATCTTCAGACATAATATTGCTTAACTTCGGGATGGCGCTGAATTTCAGAGGTCTTACCATAAACCCTTTATCAGTTAATTATCGACATTCTTGACAACTTACTGCTTGACTCACATTTTACCACCAAACATACATATATGCATATAGTAAAAGTCACACAAAATTTAAAAGACTATAAAGGTCATTGGATGATTTTATTAGGCCCTATATTAAAATTAACCAAACATCAACAACCATTAAATTTTCATATTTATGTTCTGTAATTTATATGGTGTACACAATAAAGATCATTATATTTTCTATTCTATTAACCGAATAATCTAAATTTGGTAATATACCTTCACAATCCTCCTCATCTTCACCGCCGTCACATTCGGGTATATTGTTACATTTCTCTGCGCACTGGACACGAGAGCCTGTATTGCAGACGAAACGTCCGGGAGGACACGCCGCACCTGAAACCATCCCTATATCATAACTATCCGTTATCGCTTCTCCTGAACCCCCGTGCAGTTAGCACATTGCGAATCACTACGGCTGGCTGTTAGGTTACCCCTTGAACTCATACTTGGACAATAGTCGACAATAAATATTAGAATTAAAACAATTTTATTTGAATACAAAATACATATATGTAGTATAAAGTTACAGCGTGATTTTAAAACCCTTAGTATTTTTTTTAACAGAAGTCACCGGTTAAGCCTTTTTCTTTTGCTTATTTTGTCGTAATAATTTCGTGATTATTAATTATTGTACATAAAGTTACACACACTATTACCTTCGTACTCCACACACGCCTAAACACCTCAGCTGATCTTCTGAGGAAGATCATACTGTAACTGTTTTTTTGGATGTCGATTGTGTTATGAAGTTTTTACTAACGATTGAAATCATTGACATCGGCCGGACGGAGTCCTGGTCGTATAAAATGAAGGAAAACTTCCGCCTTCTGATTGGCTAATACAAAACCTTACTATCAGATGCTAGGACACTCAGTGACAGTGTCTGTTAAATATTAACCAAGACAAGTAAAATGAGCAAATACGATTTTTTCATAAAGATTCTGTAAAATAGCTAAGGTATTTACGTAACAACGCTGTATACTGACTGATATAAGTATACTAAAAAAAAACATTATGATCTGAATATAACTAACTACAAGATAAAAATAAATAAGAAAGGTATTGCTGGAATTTAAAAGGAATAAGAATAAGAGTAATCATGCAATTTGTATGCTCATGCTTCTACTTAGAACAATTGAAATGTGGATCTTTTATCACATTCGACGGTTCACAGTTTCTCTCGTCAGAATGATCAGGACAATCATAATGACCATTTCATCGTCTTTGATAACTTACATGTGCACCGTTGTTGCATTGCCAAAGATCCTTTCCGTAGGCCGATAAATACTTATACAAAAAATGATGATTCGTAGCAAAAAAAATAATCGTGTCAATTACCGTCCATAAATCGTTTGAGATGGAGCTTTGTAACTGATGATTAATGTTTCATGATTAACTTTTCTATTTTCGAATTTCATCATTGAAGATCTCAAAGATATTCGTATCAAATTAATGTTTCTTATTTAAAACGATTAACGTACGGTGATTTTGAACGGTGACCAAATACACACGAAAGCATTCATCAAGCATTACTTACCACAATTGTACTCGTCTTCGCCATGTCTGCAATCATCCCGACCGTTACAAAGAAAGGCTATATTTATACAAGAACCGTCCAGACACGGGTATTGGTCCCTTTTGCAAGGGCAGTTGCTCTCATCGGTGCCGTCATCACACTCCACGGTTCCATTGCATCTGGCATCAGCTTTTACGCACATTCCACTAGTGCATTTATGTTCATAAGCCATGCAAACTGGGCCTGCCATAATAGGGCGCCACAACCATATAAATACACTAGTAAGGGAGTCATCATAAACATGAGCCCCTTTCTAGTGTCATTAAAATAAAATTATAAATTAAGCAATCTTTAGATGACTAAGAACACTGTTAAGTTATCTTAATTATCTTATATCATAAACTTGATGCGAATCCGACACATATGAAACAAACTTCTTGATTTTCTAAGGTAACTTAATTTTCAGTTTAGTTCATATCTAAAAGGCCGATCGCTTCAAGTTAAAGTTCAATTATTAAATGTTATGAATATTATTCTACTAAAGTGCAGCTTTAGTGCTGTGCATATAAATAGGCAAATGAATGTATAAATTAGTTCGAAGTTAAACATGCTAAAGGGAGGTATAATGTTTCACCATCACCTTTCCAAAAAATCTATATTTAAAAAATTTACAAAAATCATTGTTATAAAATTTTGAAAAAGTTCAAACCATAGGAGCAATCGCGTTCATCAGAACCATCCTGACAATCATGCGTTCTGTCACAATGTTTGGATGCAGGAATGCAGTATCCATTATCACATTTGAAGTCGCTCGCACCACATGCTAGCCGGTAAAAGAAATAGACTGCGTTCATATTGATTAATTAATGAGCTGACAAATTACTAGCAATTCAGAAATCAAAGATTGAAAGAAATGAGCAGGTATAATAAAAAGGAGAACAAAAATCTGTTTTAGATATTTAAATGAAAATCATTCATTATAGAGACTCATTGGAAAGAGAGAGAAATGAAAATAACGTAAAAATAAAACAGATTCAGAAGTGAAATAATAAGAAAGTAAGCCAAGTAGCAAAAACCCTGTAGGATAAAAATAAACTTACGACAATTTCGTTCGTCGGATAAATCTCCAGGCGTACAATCATATTGCCGATTGCACCTTAGAGACTCGGATATGACTTTGCCACTTCTGCACTTAAAGTAGCCAGTGGCTGGAAATACATGCAAAGCCATACATGTCAACTGATTACTGTGATAATTTAATGTTGGGTGTTAATTTGGGATTCTATCATGCGTTAGGTAAGACAGTTTCGGTGAAGATAATGTGAATTTTAATGGAGCTTGAAACGTTATCTGAATGTTGGTGGTATCTATTTGAGATGGGCTAAATATTTTATTTAATCTTACCAATGCAGTTCCTTTCGTCTGACCTATCAGTGGGACAATCGACCCGTCCGTCACATCGCTTACTCCGTTTGATACAAGTCCCGTGATCGCATTGCCAATGGTCCGGTCTGCATGCTTTTAGAATTATAGGGTTTATTGAACACAGTGTTATTGGGTTAGAACTTAGTATCCGCAGTACAGTTTATGTGGTTTTGCTTATATAATATATATCATAAACATTCAAACTTGTAAGTGACTTTATAATAATTATTTTTAAAGAAATAGTTCTCTGTTTTGAAACCGGCTAACAAGTAATTTTCAGGTATCACAATAGAAGATAAAGAAGATTTTTAATATTTTCAAAAATGGTGAAACGAATAATGCCGTTTTAAACTTGAAGTACAATAATAACAGTTTTTCAAACGCCAAAAATGTATCATGTTACACGCAAAACCTGTTCGCAAATTGATTGTAAAATATTACACCATTTTTGTAACTATGTTAAGAATATGTATATGAACAAAACCACAAGTTGGTTAGTTGCGCACAAACCAATACTTACGGCAACCAATTTCATCACTACCATCCTTCTTGCAGTCTTTGAAGCCGTCACAGCGGAGAATGATGGATATGCAGGAGCCATCTTGGCACCTGAACTGGCCGGTGTCCTTACAGACATGGTGACCAGTCCACCATACAGACGTTGAGACTTACCGTACAAAAATAATCCACGAAAGCAGCGTGTGAACATATTTTTTTAATTACCTTTTTGGATTGGAACGAGGCATTACGAGCTAACACAAAATTTTTTGTGAAACATTTGAACTTTAGCAGCAGATTTTGCGCCTGTATGGTTTTATCCCACCGTCATTTTTACCTTGTCTAATTGTAGTTTCCCTGATTTGCTTAATGGTAATAGTACCTCATTATCGAATGAGATTCTATTATAGGCTTATGCACATATTGCAGTAATTTCATTACCCCGTCTCATTAGTCCAGTTTCATAAATGTTTCCTCCCATCCCGCAGAATATATACTTCTTCAAATATGTCATATTGTGTTGCTTGTAGTCTCTCGTTGATTGTGTCCCGAGTTCCCATTTTATTACAAAGTAGGTACTTACCACAGTCCCGTTCGTCAGATTTGTCCAAGCAATGATATTCGCCATCACACCTCTTGCGTTCCTCAATGCAGAACCCGTCGCTTTCACAACGGAATTCGTCGGGTCGGCAGTCTAAAAAAAAGCATTAAGTATATACAAAACGTCAGATTTCTGTCATAGGCTCTAATTTTATAATGTAGGCAGCATTCACGATTTATTTGCCAAAAATAACTTTAATTCCTATAGGTACAATAAAGTATAGTTTAAAGTAGAACTTCAAACATTTTTTTTACCTTTTTAATAGTGCTTGTCAATCTTAAGTTAATTTAATGACCATTGATACTTTTTTAACTTATAGCAGTAGTATCAATTTGAAATGTTATTTTAAATCATTTATCAACTATTCCCTATTCTTATGTAGTTCTACTTCATATATTGTATGAATTGGAATAACAAACCACAACAGAACAAACTCCATATGTTCCAATTCATACAATATAATTATGTTATCTGTGTTTGTTGTACAGGTATTATTAATTTAATCATATCTTTGCATTGCACTATTACGAACATTGAAAATAGGTGTTTTATCATTATTGTCATCAAGCTATAGCAGACCACTGCTGGAAATAGGCCTCTCCTATTTCACTTCATTCAACTCGACTTTCGGTAACTCTCAACCAGTTTCTTTCAGTCATCCTGCGGAGATCGTCGCTCCATTTAGCCTGAGGGTGTCCCACCTTAATGATTCGCGGTCTTGACTCAATAATACGTCTACTCCAAAGGTCATCGGTTCTACGGATAATATGGCCGTCCCATTGCCTCTTCAATTTGCTTATTCTATGAGCTATGTTAGTAACGTTGGTTCTCTACAGGATCACCTCGTTGCGAATTCAATCCCTCAGAGAGACTGCCAAGCTGATAGCCCCTTCCACAGCTCGCTGAGCGGTTTTCAATTTACGAATCAGCCGTACCGTGAGTACGGCTCGCGTACGCCGTACGGTTTGGGCGCACTGGACGAGGACGCACTGTTTAAAGATCTTAGTCTTTAAGCTCTGTGGAATAATAAATAGGTGCTTACCGCAGTCGATCTCATCGTCCCGGTCCGGGCAGTCAAATACGGTGTTACAGCGGCGGCTTGACTCAATGCATTTACCGCTTCGGCACTGGTAATCGTCGGCCCCACATTCTCCTGTTGACAAATGGAAAAATATTTTATTATTTGTACCAACCGGCAGCGCCATCTAGAAACTATCCTATCACTGCGCTTAACGCTCACGTTTACTACAGAAAATGGCACTATGTATGACCAGTCATAATGCAACAGTTAAATATCGTAATTTTATAACACCACTAACATATTCCATGAGTTTTATAGTATAATGAAATTTCATCTGTAAAACAATTATTGTCAAATGTTTGTACAAAGGCTCAAGAAGAAAACCGGCAGCGCCATCTAGTATCATAACAATTTTTTTTTACTTTTTATGTAAGTAAGTCTCAACATGATATAATACTATATATATTATTCATGTTAATTAAATATCATAGTTAATAGAACTCTTATTAATATCAGTAAAACTTCCTATAGTTCAGAAAAGTACAACTTTTAGTTCCGCGTTCAGCAGTAATAGTAAAATAGAGCGTGTGGCTACCATGAGTTTTCATTACGAAGAATCGATCATCGACATCGACCGCGTTTGACTCAACGATTGGCCCGCTTCAAGGTTGTAAGAACTCTCAACCAATGAGAGAGCCTAACGCGGTCGATGTGTATGATCGAATCACGTAATGAAAATTCTTGGTAGCCACACTGACTTCAGTGGCTCAAAGGACTTCCTTTGAAAGATTCGACAAATCCTACATGTTTCTGAGAGATAAAATCTAACAAAATTTACCTCGTGATTTTCCATAATTATTACTATATAAAAATATGATATAACATATACAATATGTAAAGAAAACCCTGTCCGATCCATAAGGATAATAAAGGTTAGGTAAACACAGGACAAAATATAATATAAAATTTCACGTAATCATCATAGTAACAATACTAATGAATTTTGAAATAATCTTTTTTCCCGCGAATAAATTCCAAGTTTCCCGAATTTGTTAATTTAAAAAAGTCACAACACCATTTTTACGGTATTATTATAAACGATGCGACCACGTGCTGCGTGCTCTGCCCCCCGCCGCATATATGTATTAAGTTACCTCTTTTTGCGAAATAATATTTTTTTAGGGGGATTTTTTTAACATTGGCCCGGCTTTGTATTCTTTAGTATAATCAGTTATCGATACCTAACAATACCTTCACGGATCGGGCAGGGTTTTCTTTACATATTTTATATACATGATAATCTTTTTGATCGCCTAATCTCTTCTATAGACATATCTTTTATATTCACAATTTATAATAATCGAGTTTAAATAACATCGCACAGTTTTCAAGATAGCACCAAATAGTCTACAGTATCTTCATTAAAAGCTACAAGGGTATTCAGCTGTTTTGATCAAACAGTTTAACGTTTAACTTTTACGAAGTTAATGTTTCAAAGCGACACGATGCAAGACTTTGGTTGGTTGCTTATACGACCATTTATGCACTGAATTCTGCGACATAATTTGGCAAGATAAATTAACGTTTCTCTGTTCTCACGAATTTGCAGTGTTTGAAGAAGACTCCGCTACGATGCATTTAATTTAATAACTTAGTGACAAATATGGATGATCGTACTAAAATTTATGGCACGCCAACAAGCTCGATCCTGAGCAGTTCTCCGTCAGCCACTACCAGCCACTTTTTGATGTCGTCGCTCCATCTCGCCCAAGGGCGTCCTACGCTACATTTGTCGAGACGCGGTCTCCACTCGAGAACTCGTTTACCCCATCGGTTGTCGGTCCTGCGGCATATGTGACCAGCCCATTGCCACTTCAGCTTGCTAATCCTCTCAGCTATGTCGGTGACTCTGGTCCTCTGTCGGATCACCTCATTTCTGATGCGGTCCTTCAGAGAGACGCCCAACATAGGCCTATGTCCAACAGTGGACGAGTAGAGGCTGATGATGATGATGATGATGTACTAATATTCTAAAAGCGAAAGTTTGTGATAATGTAATTTCACGCATAAACTACGGAATGGATTTGGATAACATTTGGCGCACAGATGCTTTGACGCTTATATTGAAGTCGTGGAAAACACCAGCCTCTCAACTCTCAAGTATGAGTGTGCGGATCAGATTCCATGTCAGGCAAGTACCAATGTAACTTTTCAAAGTATATCTTGGACACCAAAGACTGATTACAAGGTGCAGGAAAACATCTTGAGGAAACCTGGACTTAGTCTGAAATTGCCAACCCGCATTGAGCAAGCGTGGTGATTGTGCTCAATCCTTCTCTGTATGTCAAGAGAACTGTGCCTACCAGTGGGACGATAAAAAGGTTGATGATGATGATGACCGCAATCCTGCCTGATAAGATAAACAGTGATGCAATCGTTGATGATTATTCAATGAAGACACTTAAATTATAATCTGACGGAAACACCGCCGCTGGAAAATTGATCTAGTCCCTCGATGTACGCGGTATAAATGAGGAGGCGAACCGTCAACAACGTAAGGGATATACATAGAATAAACAGAATGTCTACAACTTCACACAAAGCTCATCAAATCTAAGCACTCAACACTTACAATCTTACGCACGTAAGCCCACGTTTAACAAGTGCTCAAACGACACACCTCAAGTTAGCATAAATCGACGATAAAGAGAAAAAAGGAGCGTAGTCTCGACAAATTTTCCACATCTTTTGTTCTATAAACATTGTCAGTAACACCTATGCGTATTTAAAATTCCGACGTTGTTCGCTGGAGCCTACTACGTGATATACTTAAGACTGCATAAATAGGTAAGTACCCACGGGTTCAGAGTTTGCGCGTACGCTGGTAAAAATCGCAAAGTTTGTCTTGCTTCAGCATTATGTATCGCGACCACGTGGCATGTTTTAAGAGTCCAGAGACGCGCGAGTCGCGACAAATCAAGTTGGGTACCTAAGATTTTTTGCACTGACTTTTATGGAGTTATCAGATATTTGAAATATTTTATGAGTTTTATGTTCTTAATCTGCAATAGAATTAGAATACTATAGAGTATCGGCAGTTTACGAGTCTGTTGCGCTTAAATTTCCATAGTGTAAGCCTTTAAAATTTGATGAAAATGGAATTATGGCAGATTTAGATTAGTTTTTCATGGACTGTATTCTCATAGACGTAGAGAGGACCTATATTTGTACTATGAACGGATTTTGTTTGAGCAGATACCATAGATTTTTGTGTCAACCAAATGGTGGTGATGCGAAAAGTATGCTCCGGTTCATCATCTCAGGGTCAATATCAGTGGCATCCGAAGCTTTTTCAGCTTTGGAGTCTGGGGACCGCTTTACCAGTCTAACTGCTGTTTTGGCTAAACTTCGATATTTTCCGTGAAGCGGCTGCCGTCTGACCTCCACAACCCGAGAACGATATCGAAGCATTGCAGTTAGACAAATTGTTGGACTTTTGAGGGCTCCAACAACCCGTAACAACTACCACTAGCTGTTCGTATGGCAACCGGCACCAACGGCTTAATGTGCTTTCCGAGGCACGACCAGACCAGTGCAAATATTCATATTCTGAAAAATTCTGAAAGTCTGCTCCGGTTCATGGCCCAACTTGATTTCAAAGTGGTATTTAGAAATACGATCACCCGTCCATCATGAGGATAACTGATGTCACTTGGAACGGTTCCAAGCTAAAGACAGGCAGCAAAAGCAGGATCGAAAGTAAGCATTTAGCAAATATTAAGTGGCTCCATTAATTTTGTTAACAGGTTTTGTGTAGGTAATACTTCAACGCTCATCACTTTTTTGACACCTCTTAAAGGAAATGTTTATTAGCAAAGACATCACAGAGCGCTAAACAGTTTTATCTAAGTTTTGTATTAAGTAATTGATATTTAAACTTTTGTAAAAAACAAAATATGTAACGTAAATATTATCATAGCCATTATTAGAGCCATTCGTAAATACAATAATAGATACACCACATTAAAATTCGTAGTACATAGTGACGTCAGATAGTTGCAATTTAGGTCGGTCGGGTTGGTCAGGTATGCATTTACATTAAATCAAAACATTTATGTAATACGCTCTTACCAGTTTGAAGGTTTAATTGTAAAAGCAATGTCATTAGGTAAGGAGGTATGCACCTTTTAGTGGCAGAATTAACAAAGCTATTAATTGAAAAGATAGCTAACTTCAATATATATTCTTAAGAGCTGATTTAAAGCCCTTGATATCGTGAATGAGACTGTTATATCCAGAATGCTAAACAAACTGGTATGGCGACACAAAACACAGTATATTTATTGTTGGGATGTGGAACACACTATTAAAATTAGAGAGGAATCTAATGTTTTATTATGAAATATGTGTCCGAAATTAGGTCTTCATATTTGTATATTATACATATATCTATAAATTATAAATGAATGGTTAATATTAGAGTTAAGTACTCCAGTACCTTGTATTTATTATTCACTATATTTTAAGGCGTATAAAATCATAGAAGCTTCGTTAAGAACTTTTATATTTTATAGATAACAGGCCTTTCCTGGCTTAGATTGTAGGCCATTTATTAATAAAGTACTCGACCAAAAAAAAAAAAAAGGACATGAATAAAAATTGTAAATGAAAGTTTAAAACGCTTCGTTTAGCATTAAAGATTGTAACCAAAATAAACATTTGCAATCCACTTACTGTGTACGTAGCTACATAGCGTTCGTGAAACCCTCAAATAAGGTTTCCTCGGCGTTCATATGAGGGTAATAATATTTTATTAAAAGCTTTCTAGCGTATGGGGCGTTCCAACGTCAAGAAGACGACGCATCACTCTCAGAACATAACTTAATTTTTTACAAAATGTTTAAGCTAACGATCTTGAGATGGTAATACAAACAACTAGCAAGATTTTTCTAGTATGAAACGAGAGTCATTAACATCTGTCTACCCTTTCCCCAACTTTATCTGGTTCAGTTTCTAATCTAACCGATTGCAGCGGAATATCTTACCTGGATCGACTGACTATCTGACCTCCACAACCCAGTTACTGGTTAATACGATACCCCTTGGTAAGACTAGTGGTCTAAACTTCGGGTTTATGTAAACCCGTAACTCTTCTTCTGCCTGGCCTTAATCTCATTTATTTGGGGTCGGCCCTTCTGGTCAATCTTCGCCAAGACGGTCAGTCCTGGGTCGTCTGAGATGTTAATTGCGCCCTTTTTAGGTCTCTGTTAATAACGGACAGCCATGTAAGGCGGGGTCTTCCGCGTCTTCTGGGCTGGGTACCAATATCAAGTACTTTTCTTGTCATATGGTCCGATGATCGCCGCATGACATGACCGTACCACCTTAGGCGGCTCTCCCAAACCTTCTCCTGTATAGGTGTTAAATTTAAACTGCTGCGAATGTGGATATTTTTGATTTGGTCCAGCATTGTTACCCCACCAGCCCATCTAAGCATTCTCATTTCTGCGACATGTAGTTTATGTTCTAGCTGCTTTTTCAGTGACCAGCATTCAGCACCATATGTCATAGACGAGCTTATGAAAACCCGTAACGGCTGTCAAAAACCCGCGAGAAACAGTCGGCTCTAACGGCTTAGCCTGCTTTCCGGGATACGGGAAGATCTTATTAAATAAAGATAGTTCATCCAGGAGCAATTGTGGCAAGCATCCGTGTCGTCCGTCGAACGACATAATTACGTCGGCGCCGGCTGTCACTGAAAACCAGTGCGGCTCTCTCTTGCATAGGGGTCGCAACTTAATGATGAGCGATAGCTATTTTGCGTGGATGTGACGCAAGTTCCCCCAACTGTTTCTTTTCCATTTGCTGTTTACCGTAAGCAAATCTTTTTCTTTCATTCAATATACTTGTCTTTCCTAATAATTTACAACTAGGTCGCGTCGTGGTGGCCTAGTGGTTAAAACACCAGCCTCTCAAGTATGAGTGTGCTGGTTCGATTCCAGGTCAGGCAAGTACCAATGTAACTTTTTCAAGTTATATGTACTTTCTAAGTTTATCTTGGACACCAATAACTGATTATAAGGAGAAGGAAAACGTCTTGAGGAAACCTGGACTTGGTCTGAAATCGCCAACCCGTAAGGAAACGTGGTGATTACGCTCAATCCTTCTCTGTATGAGAAGAGACCTGTGCCGAGCAGTGGGACGATAAAAAGGTTGGTGATAAGGTACTAGGTAAATTATAATTCGTTGGGGCTAGGTTACTTATATCGCCTCTAGCAATACTGAGGCATTAAATAGAAATTTACCACTTTACACCGATGTGTAAAATCTTTACAAGATATCCGCGCGCGGTTTTGCCCGCGTGGAATTCGGTTATAACGCGCTTTTTAGATTTCCCTCGGGAACATCAATTTTTTTTCAATAAAAGGTAGCCTATGTCCTTTCTCAGGGTCTAAAGATTATCTGTGCCCATCGCATTTATAATATTAGTATGGATAAGTACACGTGATTATAGATACAGTAAATTACACGAGTCTGCCTTTTGGTACAGGTTATCCTAAAACCAATTAACAAATATCTTAACAGTTTACATAGAGCACCATCAAACTACTTTGTCATACAGCTCACGAACAGTACCTTGATATTAAGGGGTCAAATTGAATTTTGCACCTGTACAAGCCTTGCACAAAGGGCTGCAGTTTGGTAGGCCTTGGTTTGGATACTGCATCAGTGTGACGGTAGGCAAACAATGTGGCCGTTCACTGAATTTATTGGATCGTAGTTACGCGTTGACATCTACCGAGACTAAAATTGGGATGCAGATAGAGTCGACTACGCCGAAATATACTAAAAATAGCTATTTTGGTATGCAGGGGTTATAAGTTGGTTTGGCGAGGCTATAGACTTTCCATAGTCTCAAATAGCTAGTTCACTTTAGTCTTTCAAACCCATAATTCAATTATCTTTGTTGCCATGCCGTGCATTAGCCCCAGGCTAACAGGGGCTTGTCCATTGGTGTATTTGCGTAGTGTGAACAGGGATATCTAAACTTTTTCATTCATAACGTCTAACGGGCCTCTGGGTGCAGGCTTCAGCCTCTTGTATGCTTTATAAATATAAAAAAACAACTAATTTTTTTTTTATCGCATCGGTTACCTGTCGGAAGGAGCGCGAGAAGGAGGGCTAATATGCTGTCAAAACTAATAGATAACCTCTTCAACCTATATTAGTTCTTTTGTTCCAAACAGTTTTGTTTATTTATGTACTTTCTTTATACAACATTATTTTTTGTTTATGCTAAACACGTGTCCAGTACTTTTAAGTAAAGAATCTATATACATAATTTCAAAAAGATATAATGAAAAACCACAAAGTTATAAGCTTGCTATTCTACTTCGTTGTACCAACAAAAATATGGTAAAAGCTCCGGTCGGGCGGGCGCGCGGTGCATTGATCTCTGGCGCCAGCTGTTGCGCGCGCGAGTACAATGATCTATCGTAAAGCTTCGTGTGCGCGCTCGGTATCCATATTGCAAAAATTTCTATATGTATTGGGAAAAAATATAACATGGCGTACAAATGATTGGAATAGGAAACAGTTGTTTGTTCTGAACAATAGTTTGTTCAGAACAAACAACTGTTTTCTATTCACGTTTCGCATAAAAAAATGTAGATATAAATAGCGATTAATTAACTAAAATGTAGAGTTTTATTTGTCTTCCACTGTTATACCTTTCATCGTCCTAGCAGCCAACCTACGATTAACAACAAACGCTTAACTAAAATAATAAATGGATGTAAAAATCAATCAAAGTTTTCAGTTACCATAGTGAAATGTTAGGCAGAGACGGTTCCCGTTCTATGTAACCTTCCAAAATGATCCATTATTAAGTTACGAAAACAATTTTTTGACTGACTATTGTGGTTTTTCTGTGAATTCTTGAATAATATAAGTATATTGTAAAAAGTTTTCTGACATTGTCATCAGCTATCCAGCGAGATTCATATATAAGGGCAGCCCCTACAAGAACCGGGACACTGGGCCGCTGGGTCTTGGAGTGTAAGGACGTTTTGTGACAATATAGTGTCGGTAGTTATTGAGGTTACGTAAGCCATTTTGCTTTTCCTTTTGTTATTTAAGTTTGCAGTATCTTTTTATTAATGTTTAATGTCGATTTCAACTGAAATACACGGAGTTTGATCATTTTGTGTCTTTTTTTTTAATAAAATCTACTTCTGAACCTAAAATAGATATAATATTAGTTTGTTTTACATGTCACTGATGTATAAAGCTTTAGATCCATTTCTAAAACACGAGTTCGTATGTGTTAGAAGCTTTGTATAGTTTGGACATGAAAAAACGTAATAAAATGAAAAGACCCTGAATTTAAACTATGGAAGATAATTTAGGTATGATTGGTATTCAGTCCATTTCCTATCTCAATTCCAGAGAAAGCTTTCGTACAAAAGACCTAAAGCATAGAGGACAGTACAACAATCTATCAAATTACTTTGTTCGATTTCCAACTTTATCACTAAAGCAGTAAGGCTTAAGATAGATTGGAAATATTTGACAGTTTCTAGTAGCTTGAGCTTCTGTCATTCGCACATTAATTATTTATTAACCTGAAACTAAATTGTGTAGAAATAAAAAAATATAACAAAGACTAAACGCTCGATGGTACTAAATATTTACATAGGACTAGCTCGGAATCAAAATGAATTTTATTTTAACAAAAAGTCTACAGACAAGGTAAAAAATGCTAGTTCTTTTACGATACTGGTTAAGCAAATATCACAGTATAAGTATCAAGGTTAGGTAAGCATTTATTTATAAGGCACGAAAGCAAGACAGATTCGCGGATGTCGAAAAACGAAAGAAAACTCTTGGATGCGGTAATAACTAAGTATGTACAGGCGAGACGCCAGCTCCACAAGCTACTAGAAAATATAATTCGTTTACAGTCAAATTTGACCCTAAGGTTTTAGCGATAAACTTGAAAATCTATTGATAATTTTGCTGGATCGTAGTGCTGGCGACTGTACGTGCCCCTATCTGAATTAAGAATATGGGATTGCGGTATAAAGTAGGTTTTTTAATGTTGTGTTTTGCTAATATTATTAATTATAAGGTCTGATGGGACTGGCATGTGCAATAATTGTATAAAATTCCCTAAAAAAAAAATAAAGAAAAAAAAAAAAGAATATGGGATAATTTTTGGATTTCCAGTTATGAAACAATAAACTGTATAAAATACTTAACAAACTTCAAATTCAATTGCAAACAATAACTGTGCCTCTTTGTTAATAATGGAAATTCAAAAATCAACTTAGAATACATTTCACTAAAGTAAATCATTGGGTAGGAATGCAAATTATGTGAATGATGAACAACGCTAGTCGGAAAATAGTATAACACAATTGGCACTCAAGCGAATATTCCGTACGTTTATTAAAAAAATTAACAATTAACCTTACAAACTAGTGCCTGACCGCTATTCCACCTAATGGTAAGCCTAAGCAGTGATGCAATCGTTAATGGTAAGGAGCGCTAGTTGATTAAGATTGATCTGAAGGCTCTCCACAACCAAACTCCCGACACAACAACATTTGGCGCATAGTACCAGGTACACATTGCAACACAACTGCTCAGACTCGTTCTCCGTACGTATTATTACTTCCTTTGTAAATACACCGCATCTATCCCTCGTATAGTCAGGCCGCTAACGTAATAGGTCCCAGATAGGGTGAACCGACAAATAAATTAAACGGTGTATTAAGTAGTCTCGTCTGCACCAGGTACAGGGTAACTCTTATTACAAAATTGTCCCCGCGGTTATTCGTGAGGAGGCCACTTCGTTGCCCCCCTTAATATTACGAAAAGGTTATAAAAGCCCCATGATTCGTTGCGACAACCGAAGACAGTTTATTTATTTTGTTAGACATGCCAACCATGTTTTTTGCAGCAATTTTCTCTAAGACAACGCGCACACTAGAAAGACAATGGCTACAATATTGTTAGACATGCCAACGATGGTTTACGAAACAGTTTTCTCTAAGACTATGCGCACACTAGAAACAAAACGGCAACAATTTTATTCCAAAACTGTTTTACAGTACATTTAGCCAACTGTAGACTTGCTAAACTGTTCTTTCAGTGCATTTAGACAACTGTATGTATATTCGGAGTGTTCTTATATCCTTTTCTAAGATTCTATTTTGACGGTATTGAATCTGTTTGCGCTCAGCCAAGTTCTTGATTTGTTTTGTCGATATTTTTTCGCTGACGCTATTTTTAACCGACTTCAAAAAAAGGAGGTTATCAATTCGACCCGTATGTAAGTAAGCCAAATTTCAAGTGTATGTATGTATGTTTTTATGTTTGTGCGCGCATATTTCCGGAACTACAAGTCTGATTTAAGTAATTCTTTTTTGTTGTACTATGTATCGTTCAACTTAGGGAATACTATGAGTTTCATCAAAATCGGTTGAGTAGTTTTAGAAATAGGGATTTTTTTCCATATTGATGAGAACTTATTCTAACATGGGTTATGGCTACCACTATTGTTATGCGGTCAAAAAAGTAATTTTCGAATTTCGACTAAGACACTGAAAAGCATGAAATAAAACCTTTTTACAAAAAAAACAGAAACCGACTTCAAAAAAACATTTAAAAGGAAAAAATAATTTCACTTTTGTCGTGGCTCTAGAAGGCGGTATCTCGAGGTTGTTTTTTTTTTTTTTTTAATAATTATAAATTAGTGCTTGACTGCAATCCCGCCTGATGGTAAGCAGTGATGCAATCGTTGATGGTAAAGCGCACTAGTTTATTAAGCCTATTCACAAATTTAGGAATATTAAGCAATACACAGACAATAGCGCGTGCAATGTTATTTTGTTGTTATAATCCCACAAATGACAGGCAAAGGCATTTCATTCATACAGCCTAATAATTATTATTATTTATTTCAGGTAAGATACCCTTATTTTCACATAAATACAAATACACAGCAGACATGAAACACAAACGAAAATAATATATATACTAAAAACTTTCATTAAATCATTATCATAACATGCGATGTTTAGTCGTGACGCAAATACGCGCGCTTTTTGGCATAATCATGTTTATTTTTTGATGCCATAGCCATAAAAAAATTAAGTTTCATTGTAGTACGGTTTACCCGTGTGGAAATGGTCATTGTAACACGACTTGGCAGGAATGAGTACTATTGAGATATGACTTATGGTTATGTATTAAGCACATTACCAAGTGGTCGTAGAAAAAATACGTTAAAAGTCGAGAAGTTATATTATTGACTAATATATTTATAAAGCTTGGGACTGAGTTGCTCGCTCTGTTAGGCATTGTTATTAAGCAATATGCCTAATTATGCTACAATTATGACATTTTGAATACTGTTTTTTTTTTAAATCAAGTACATTATTGTAAACATTTTCATTTTTAATGTCTGGACTTGAAAAAAGACGATGATCCCTGAGTTTGTTTCGGCTATTTCTTCTCAGAGGTAGTCAGTTAGGAAATGCCGGCTCCATCTAGTTTAAAAAAATATGACGTGTAAAATTGATCAGTGATCCTACTTGCTTAATAAACGATTTCATTTTATACATATAATACATGTTTTTACGTTAAAAGCAATAGTTTTCCCTATAACACTTATTCAGTATGCCTACCTACTGCGCTATACACTGCTACTGAATGTGTGTTTACATTTCACTAGTTTTTATTCATTGCTCGTTCTTGCGTATTCTCACGTCCGTTCGCAAATGTTTGACGTTCATTGAACGTCAGTAGGACAATTTATTATATCTCGCGTGATTGTGATTTACGTCCTGTTTCGCGTGTGTCGCTATCACATTAGTATGTAGCAAACAATGTATGTGACACAATTGTTATGTTTCTTTCAAAGTATTCATTGCAATACTGCATATAACGTGCAGTATACTAATGAATGTTTTGCTTTAAGGCTCAAATTTAAATGACACACTGGCCGATGTGTTTAAAAGTATTTCACTGTAATTACTGTTGTTTTTTTTATAATTATAAACATAGTGCTTGACTGCAATCCCGCCTGATGGTAAGCAGTGATGCAATCGTTGATGGTAAAGCGCGTTAGAATATTAAGAGCCTCTTCACTCAAAAAATTGAGTGAACAGGAAGGAAAACGGCAGTTGAGCGAGGTGATGCAATGTTAAACCCAACAACACGACTATCGACGCTGCGCTAGAGGAAGATTGATGGAGACCCTCCACGACACAACAACATTTGGCGTATCGTACCCGGCACACATCGCAACACAACTGATCAGACCCGTCCTCCGTACGGCTTCTATTGTTGTGTATTGTTACTATGTTGGTTTAAATTGTCTTCAAATGATTTTTATCCATTACATCGGTGCATAAAAACGTAGTTTTACGATAAATTTTTGAAGTAAAAACTTCTTCAGCTTCATTGTGCACTTTTTTGGGACGGGAAAAAACATTAAGCTCGCGTCAGGTGGACCTGACGCAAGCTTAACACTTTTGCTATGAGCAGACTGAAGACCTACTTACAGTATGTAAATAAATTTAGAAACAATCATTACATTAACTAATATTACTATGGAAGCAATAGGATACTAATAATAACACTGTATACTTCCGTTGTGTCCTAGATTTTTACGTATTACTTTTATTGTTAATTTATAGCAAAATAAAAACTTATAATAAGCACTTTTACACCTTAAGCACAGGTTCTACCTAGTTCAAGCAAATTATACATCAGTGCTATTTTGAATTAAGAAAATTATTATAAAAATGATGTACAAAGCTGAGAAATAAACAATTTATATATTTATTTACAATATGTAGATCCAGGCCTTATTAAACTTTTGTAAAAAGCTATCGGTAATGGAGTACCTATATATAAGGAACGTGAACGTTATCTATAAACAGTATAATACCTAAGCAGGTATCTACTTCACACATTTCTAACAGGTGTTTTGAACCAAAGCGTTGCATTGTCGATCGCTTATATAATTCTCCGTGACGGCTCTATTCTATTGTCGCATATCACAAAAAACTCTTGAATTCTAACTCAGTACAGGGTAATGACCGAACCAACGTTCAACACACACCAAACTGAATTATAAAGAACGCGCCTTCAAACGCGGGTCTTAGTAAAGATAAACATTTCACATTTGTACATCGTTAGGCGACACAATGGCTATTGGTGAAATATGCAAAACATGGGATAAACTTAATCCTATTATATACGGTAGCCTTTGTAGGAGACTTCGCTTACGGAACGCTTGTCGAGTTATGGTCAGCCCCTGTAGCCAATGTAACATCGCTTCATAGCGAAACGAAATCGAATACTAAACCATCCAATGGCGGGAACGATTGACCACGTGATTTATCGCGTCGCGTGGTCAATCGTTCCCGCCATTGGTTGGTTTGGTATTCGATTTCGCTTCGCTATGAAGCGATGTTACTTTGTCTACAGGCCCAGATGTCCCATCACTATTTTGGTTTAGTTGCGATAGCGTGACCGTATCTAATACATTATCGTCATACTGATTGGATAGTTTCATACATTATATTGTACTTTACGTATTTTGATAAACAAAATGATATTCGTTGGTAAGCGCATCACTAGAATACGAACTCCTATGTCGAGTTGGCAATTTTCTGATTTATAATTCAACTTACAGTTTCGAGTACAATTTTTATGGAATGAATAATCGGAAAAATTCGTACTAATTGAGGCAAAAGTAAATGTCCCTTTAAAGGCATATATTTTAGATACCTGATGATTTTTCCAACGCCATTTTTTTATATTTTGGCAGTAGTTATTACTTTATGCCAATTTCAAGTAAAAGGTGAAAACTTTTTTCTGAAGTATTCAAAAGTTGCTTGCTTTCTTTTTTGGCTTCGCTCGGTTTGTGCATTTAGCTAATGTCATGTAACGAATTATTCATGTCGAAAACAACGGTCACGTGAACAGTCTACGAGGGAGGTTAAAGGCAAAGTCATGTCATCATGACTTATTTAATATTATGTTTGTTTTTTGTCATAGGCCTCATGGCCACTATGCTGCGACATCTCAATGTTCTTTATGAATTACTAGCTTTCCGCCCGCGGCTTCGCCCGCGTGGTATTCGGTTATATTGCGCTTTTTAGATTTCCCTCTGGAATATCAAATATTCCGAGATAAAAATTAGCCTATGTCCTTTCTCAGGGTCTGAAGATCGTCTGTGCCAAATTTCAGCATAATCGGTTGAGAGGTTTAAGCGGGAAAGCGTAACAGACAGACAGACAGACAGAGTTACTTTCGCATCTATAATAGTACCTAGTATGGATGGATTTACGGAATGCACTGTTTACTACATAAATCAGTAAGTAATAATCAGTAATAATTTAGTAAACAACACTATAAATAATTTAAAAAGTGCAATGAAAAATGAGCTTAACTTTCCCGCCAAAACTCCGCCATCTTTTTTATCCGCAGAAAAAATTTGAATTTTTGACTGTACCTCCATATCTGTCAAACGTCAATTTTCTATCTGAAGTCAAGTCTATGGATTATAATATTGAAAAATCAATCCTTACATAGTGAAATAGATCCAGACTCATTCGACATCATCCGACATCATTTTTATTGAGTTGAGTACAAAGGTATTTACTGCATATTTCTCAACAATTTTCTGTGGTGTGTATGATCCAGAAGTAAGAATAACTAATTATCTGATTTCCCTTGGTTGTTAGTTATTTCTATGGGATTTTTAAAGGACTGGATAACGTTTGTTGGGTTAGCTAATTTAAAATATTTATTTATTTTTATTTGTATAAGGAATGTACACCACCACCTCACCTATTATGTATAAAAACACAAAGAAAAAGCAAAACAGAATAATCACTTTCACCACATATTTTGCGTTACGGTGTTCTACGATAAAAACGAGTGAAAATCAAAAGACATAAAAGAATAAAATAAACCAGGTCAAGCACTAATTTCTTTAAAAAAGAAATCTAACTATATTAAAATAAATATATGGCAGAGACACACTGAATAAAATATTTATTTATTTATATGCTGCCAGTCTCTTGGGTACATTATCCAGTCGACAGCGATGACGAAGAATTTTTTGATGCTGTTTTGTAATTTATTAATAGTTTTAATTAGGGTAATAGCTTTATTTAGTAATTTGTATTTATTTAGTTTTATAAGTTTGTATATATCGTCTTAAAATTATATTAATTAAAATATTATGTGTATATTAAATATCTTTGACAATATTTTGAAAACAAGATTAGAATGGTATGACTTAGGCTAGAATACGATCTTTATTTATATATAAATAAATATGTATGTATGTTATAAAATATTTATAAGTTGCACATACCAGTATTTAATAAGTGTATAAACCAATGGGATCTGTAATTGCGTGCCTATATGTGTTATATTATATTAATATAATATAACACATACTTATAGGCACGTAAAGTACATTCGAGCTATGTAACCAATTATTGAAGCCTTGGTAAAGTTGCTAATTAGACGAGTCGCTGCTTAGTTAACGAATAACTTAACGATGCATTTCCAAGGAAATGAGAATCATCATCATAATCCAATCCCAACTATTTTAGGATTGGCATCCAGTTGAACCGGCTGCAGCTGAGTACTTACCTGTGTTTTTCGTGAAGTACCTAACTGTCTAGTTGATCTCTATAACCTACTTATTCTGTAATACCCAAATTGCCCTTTTTCCTTCCAATTGTATTTTTTTTTTTTTTATAATTATAAACTAGTGCTTGACTACAATCCCGCCTGATGATAAGCAGTAATGCAATCGTTGAGTGTAAAGCGCACTAGTTTATTAAGCCTATTCACTTAAAAAACTTAGGAATAGGAAGGATGACGGCAGTTGAGCGAGGTGATGCAATGTTAAACCCAAGACCAACACGACCAAACGATGCTGCGCCAGAAGGAGATTGATCTGGAGACTCTCCACGACCAAATTCCCGAGACAACAACATTTGGCGCATCGTACCGCCATACATCGCAACACAACTGCTCAGACCCGTCCTCCGTACGGCTTCACCAGACATCATGCCGGAACACGACGAATCGCTTGGCGGCATGACTTTGTCTGGTGGGTGGTAACTTCCGCCGGCAGCCGATGTTATGGCCTACCACCGAGCAATTGTAATGACTGTAAAAAAATCACGAATGACCAGGATCACGTGCTAGTAATCTTGGTACTAATATAAATATTCGTGAAAGAACACTACTTGTCATTGTGATGTGGTTGTCCTAACTAAAATCATTTTTAGGGTCTTCTTTTATTTTTCGTTGCTCATACAATGGTATTTTTACTTTATACGAAACCTGAACACAGTTTGTTCAGAATAAGCAACTGAATCGATCCAATAATTTTTACACCACGTTATATTTTTCCCCATAATACATTTAGAAATTATTGCAGCGTGGTTACCGAACGCACAGAGCTGACGGTAGATCATAGTAATAGGAGCACAGTGAGACAGGGCCACACCGTGACGCGCCGCTTCGGGCGCGGGCGGGTGAGCGATGCGTTGACCACATTTTTGTTGGGACAACCAAGTAAGATAACAAGCTCATAACTTTGTGGTTTTTAATGATACCTTTTTGAAATTCTGTAAATAGATTCTTTACTTAAAAATACTGGACACGTCTTTGGGTTTCGCATAAACAAAACATTACGTTGTATATTTACTTTGTACGTATTATGATTATCTGTGTATTTTATAGTGTATTGTATAGGGTGTTTCCGTCCGACTTTTTAAGTGTCTTCACGGCTAGAGTGAATAGACTCTTAGTAAATTAGCGCGCTTTATGATCAACAAATGCATCACTGCTTACCATCAGGCGGGATTACGGTCAAGCACTAGTTTAAAGTCGTGTAAAGTTTAAATCGTGGTGGCCTAGTGGTTAAACACCAGCCTCTCAAGTATGAGAGCGCGGTTTCAATTCCAGGTCAGGCAAGTACCAATTTTACTTTTCTAAAGTTATATGTACTTTCTAAGTATATCTTGGACACCAATGACTGAATTTGAAGGAAAACATCTTGAGGAAACCTGGTCTTTAAGTCTGAAATCGCCAACCCGCATTGAGCAAGCGTGGTGACTACGCTCAATCCTTCTCTGTATGAGAGGAGACCTGTGCCCAGCAGTGGGACGATAAAAATGTTGATGATGATGATTAGTTTAAAATTACAAAAAAAAAAACATAAAATTCACATCAACGATAGCTCCGCTTAATATCCAAGACATAGACGTAGAATTAACCGTATGATACCCAGCAGAGTAGAATAGGCCACCCTTTTTTACCGAGATGTCGTAGAAGGCGGCTGAGGTAAAATCGTGCAGAGTCACCAGCTCACAGAGAAGGAAAACTCTGCAATTTATACCAAAACCTTTGCCAAACCATCTGCCAAGCGTGGTGAGTATGGCATTTACCCCTAATTTTGTTGATGGAAGACCGTGCCCTTGCAAAGGGGAAGTAAATGGGCTGACGAAGAATCTCCGAGAAAATTTTTGTCCATTCTCAGGCTGGCTGGAAGAAATTGCATTAGCGATAACGCCGCCCATTGTGTATTTGTGTTACCGATCACGCACTATGGGCCTCATAAGTAAGCTCAAGGTCGCATAGAGAGCTATGGAGAAGGCTATGCTAGGTGTTTCTCTACGTGATCGAATCAGGAATGAGGAGATTCGTAGAAGAACTAAAGTCGCCGACATAGCCCAGCGGATTAGCTCTCTGAAGTGGTAGGGGGCGGGGCACATAGCTCGTAGAGCCGATGGCCGATGGGGCAGAAAGGCTCTTGAATCGCGACCACGGACCGGCAAGCGCAGCGTCGGACGCCCACCGACTAGGTGGTTGTCTGATCTGATCAAAATCGCAGGGAAGCGCTGGATGCAGGCCGCGTCCAACCGTTCTTTTTAGACATCCTTGGGGGAGGCCTATGTCCAGCAGTGGACTTCATGTGGCTGAGATGATGATTGTATATTTTATAGATTTTAATGTATCTTTTTGTGTTATATATGTTAGTGGTGTACAATAAAGTAGATACCTATATATATAAATATAAATATAGGGGAGGTTTCTAGCAATGGACTGCTACAGGCTGTATAGCACAAGAAGTAAGTATATACCACAAGAATATTAACTTTATTTTTTTAATACTTTTCAGAGTAAGTCAGACTTCAGATTTTATACAAATTCTTCCAAAAAGGCGCGTCAGTGTCATGTAAATATCGTCCTCTCCAGTTGTGGTTAATCTTTCGTGAACTCAAAGAGGGTCGTTTAGTAAAAATTAGGGATGTATAAAAATGCATTCGTTTTATTACAATAATGTGGCCATTAGCTGGCATACATTTTTCGTAGACCCAATTTACATACAAATTTGTTTATTATTAAACATCTGAAATAGTATCTAAATACCACCTATTTAGGTTTTAAGCGGACTAAGGTAGACAAATGGAACCGTTTATAAATAAGGAGAACTTCATGGTCCAAATTTTATACACGAAGAGTTCTCAAGAAAAGTAACAATTACACGGTCGAAACTGTCCACATACTAGCTGCGTCTAAAAACTAGAAACAACTGAAAACAACCAATTTTTAATGTGCGTTTATTTAAATTATATCTACTAAATCTACATAAAAAAAAACGCAAGTAACCTAAGTTTACTAGTTAGGGAGCTTGATCCAAGGCTTGATTTAGAAAGCGGTACTTCTGGACCCGGCTTGCATTGTTAGGTTAGGTTAGACCGCCGGAAACTTGGATTCTGTTCCCTATACCAGTATATACTATTCTTTATATTTTTATTTTTTTTACATTTAATATTAAAAAATGTAATTTATAATATGAAGAAATAAAGGATATTATGTACAGTTAAGGGTCAAAAGTGCATTACCACTTTTGAACTTTATTGCCCATTCGCCCTAACAATAAGTGTCAAAAGTGGTACTCCATTTTTGACCCTTACTGTGTATATCAACAAAGATCGACATCAAAATCAGTTAAAAGAAAACCTAATAAAATTCACCCCTTAATTTCAGTCACGAAAACTTATGCACAACTTCAGAAGTAACAAGTGCATTCAAGAAATTTCCCATTGAAAAATCTGTTTCTTTGTGGTCCACCGGTTGAGAAAGAGGGCCATGAATATTGAATAGCCGCCTCACCCCATCAATTAAATAAGAGTTGTGTGACGGAGAACAGGCCAGTCAGGTATACTTTGGACGTTATTCTCTGTTACAGACTGTGAGAACCGGGCTAAACTAACAGAATGAGTGAATTCAGGTAGCCTCAGATTTAGAACTAAATAGTTTTATAATAGACCACTAATCAATATAATCGATAACTTGTTGGGATTTTGAAGTTAGGACCAATGTGAAATCTATTCTATGGCGTTTTGACTTCCTAAAGATGTTTATACATACTACTTTATACGTATGAGGAACGGGGTGTAAAGTTCAGTCATCCTTCATAGAAAAGGGAGGATCATCCGACCAGACAGGTTTGGAGGTGGGCACTTGCCCAACACTTGATGTTGTGAAGTTGTATACGTATATGTATGCTAGTTGCACGGTAAATTCTACTTGCGAGATTCAGGATTTTGCATGTGGCGTTTGTGGATACCGCTATTGATGTTCTCTTAAAATATTGGGAGTATGAATAGATACACGATGGTAAATGGTAATGCATTGTTGATAGTAAAGCGTACTGCTTTATTAAAATAGATATATAAATCTATACTAATATATAAGGCTGAAGAGTTTGTTTGTTTGAACGCGCTAATCTCAGGAACTATAGAACCGATTTGAAAAATTCTTTTTGCGTTGGTTAGTCCATTAATCCATCACGCTGCGGCCAATAGGAGTCCACAACACTACTAACCCAGTACATAACTAACTCCACGCGAACGAAGTCGCTGGCGGCTGGTTAGTATTTAATATTTTACTATCATCGTCATGGTGTAAAAATATCATTTTGTTTAGGTCCTTATACCATCATAGTTGGCGAAATATGAGAGCATGATTATCATCCATCTTCTGCGATTCCAGGCCTATGTTGAGATGCATTGCCTAAGTTTAATCTGACCACGGCCACTAACAGCCTACCAATCTGCCTAAATCAAGGTGATGGCAATGAAACATAAGACTGACTGGCACGGTTTGAACAACATCTTAAATAACCGTGACTCGTCGGACTGTCGATCATTGCACAGCCAATGTCTCAACAACTATTCCGGGCGGGCGAGCATGTGACCGGGGTACAATTAGAACCAGGCCGAGATACGAACGGCCAAAATTCCATCTAGTATTTTCGGTTCAATATACTAAGGACCTTCTGTTCAGGCACATATGAATACATAACATTAGTAACAGTTAAACATACATACAAACACACTTGTATATCACACTTGTATAGCTCAGGCCTTCTTCTCATGGAGGTGGGTAGTTCACATTCATCAATGATTTTGTTATAGGACCAAATGATTTTATAGAAATACACGATGCCAACTAAATATTTCAAATTATTTAGGCGTGAAATGTTTGAATCGGTTTAAATCATAATCTACTACTACATGGGGTATCTTTCGGGATAAATATACATTATATTTATTTTATTTTGTTAGCCATTAATGTCCTAATGAACTCAACTACCTAACTGAACCTACTTACGGAACTGAAACGTGGTCGCTCACCATGGGCCTCATACGAAGGCTCAGAGTCACACTGACTACTATGCTCGGAGTTTCTCTGCGTGATCGAATCAGAAATGAGAAGATCTGCAGAAGAACCAAAGTCACCGACATAGCTCTTCGAGTCGCTAAACTTAAGTGGCAGTGGGCAGGGCACATTGCTCGTAGAACCGATGGCCGATGGGGCAGTAAGGTTCTGGAGTGGCGGCCACGTACCTACTGGAAGACGCAGCGTAGGGAGGCCTCCAACAAGGTGGACCGATGACCTGGTGAAGATCGCGGGAAACCGATGGATGCGGGCAGCACAAGACTGGTCATCGTGGAAAGCCTTGGGGAAGGCCTTTGTCCAGCAGCGAAGAAGAAGAATGCCCTAATGCTGGGCAAAGTCTCCCCTCTGCCCAGCATCGGGAAATTAATTCTCTACTCTCCTTCCACCTCTGTCTGTCCAGAGCTGCCAATCACTAATTTTTATCAAAGGTATCCCGCTCACCCAGTCAGCATTCTTTGTCCAGACGAAGATTGCTGACTGGGTGAGCTGCCACGGCCAGGCCTGCTGCGATATCTTTCATTATAATCTTCTTATTAAACTTAATAAATAACACAATTAAAATCTAAATTAATATAGATCTTCTATTTTCTACATAATAAGATGGAAGAGATAATTCTTTTGGAGTAGATTATAATCTTCTTACAAAAGTATTCCAATATTTTTATGTGTAAATATCGCTATTAATTAATATAGGCCCTTCATTCGAATATAATAACCGCGGCAGTCTGTCTGTCATGGTAACGAACCGATATAGTATACGCACAATGACCCCTTGTTAACTATCAAAGCGAAGATAGGTCAATGAAATGTCTGTTACTTTCAAGTGCAGTTATTAATTCAAATGAGGTTTTTATCATCTTCAATTAGTTTGCTCTCACGGATCTATGTGGGGTATATTGTATGCGTCGGGACGTTTAACCACTTACACATTAATTACAAAGCCGGCCGAAAATAGTAGTAGGTATCAAATTTGACGTTTTTCAATTAAGATTCGGATGAAAAGATGACGTTGCATTCATTAGTGGTGGCGTAATAATTATGAACGTGTTAATCTAAGAACAACATTTGTTTTAATTTATGCAGTACATTGAAATTGATAGACCTAGTGGAAGTTATTAATCAATGTGTAGATACATTACAATTAGTGAAACTAAACTAAAGCACATGATAATTAAACAGCGGCCACGGCAGCGGCAGCGGTTGCGGCCACGTACTGGAAGACGCAGCGTAGGGAGGCCCCCAACAAGGTGGACCGATGACCTGGTGAAGGTCGCGGGAAGCCGATGGATGCGGGCAACACAAGACCGGTCAGCATGGAAAGCCTTGGGGCCTTTGTCCAGTAGTGGACATCTATAGGCTGAAGAAGAAGAAGAAGAAGGAAGAAAGACGGCAGTTGAGCGAGGTGATGCAATGTTAAACCCAACAACACGATCAACGATGCTGCGCCAGAGGGAGATTGATCTGGAGACCCTCCACGACCAAATTCTTGACACAACAACATTTGGCGCATCGTACTCGGCACATATCGCAACACATCTGCTCGGACCCGTCCTCCGTACGGCTTCACCAGACATCATGCCTGTATTTACTGTATTTTTTCTGTATTTTTTTCATAGCTGTATTTACGTTTATAGACGGCTATAAAACATTAATTTGACAAGGCGTCCACCCTCAGTTAGGGACAATCAGTGCACTGACTATATTGAGGGGGTAACGGTCACAATTATTGTTTTGTCGCGCACTGGCGAACGTAGATTGTGACACGCCTTCATGGGTCCCTGTTCATATTAAAAGTACAGAGTTTGGAAAGTATAGAGGGCATGATACATGATTTCATTTCTGTTAGTAGTTTTAAGAGGCTACTTTTTTCCCGGAAGAACACACACAGATTACTTGCTGCACAAAAGGCACTGTTGCCATGATAGGCTTAAAAGGAGATAGCATGAAGAGTTAAAATTATAACTGATTTTTTCTTAAATTCGTTTCTACTTTCAACGGAGAGGGAAAATGCTTCCATTTTCCCAGCTCTTTGTTCAGCAGAGCGACGCAACAGGCTCGCTACACAAACAGTTATACTCGTCAATAATTTTTTAAACTTTATGAGGTTGTAGTTTTTGATCTGACTCCTCTGTAAGGAAATATTGAAAAATCCGAATGAGTTTGTTATAAAATATATTGATGTTGAGATGACGGAAAACTCAAGTTTGTGGAATGTTTTGAGTATTAAGCCAAAGAAGTTTGGGCTTAATGGAAAATGATCTGGCTGAAAATGGAGGAGGACTAATAGAGAAATATGGGAAATTTCTGTGTCGATTCTAACCAAATAATAAGTAAACAAACGTATGATGAATCCTTTGAAAAAATTCAAAGTAGATTTTTTTACTTCGCCGGCAATATTATTTATTAACTGTTTATAGAGAACAGTATAGTTGAATAATTGTTGGTTATCATAGTACCTACATGGGTATAGGAGAAGTAAGATTTATTTATACTTTACACCCACGGAATATTCATATGTGTTACAGTCATATTTGAACTTATGGTATTATTGCACAACTATCGTTCAGTGATCGCATGATTTAATGAAGAAGCGATTCGAACATATTATTCTGGAAACTTCTATGAAAATGAACTGTAATTTTCATTAAAACGAGATACGAATATCATTCCCTAAAAATTAAAATAAAATTAAAGTAAAATAAGTGAATAAGAAAAAATTCTATGGATTTAATGTTTTTGGGCACGGCCTGTTCTAAACCTTTCCTATTTCTACAACACATCGGGGTCAAGCCCGACAGTAAGATATGATTAAACACGCCCTTAGTCGACTGGATAAAATGCAAAATACAGATACAAAGCCTGAGTAAAGCGTTTTGTGGACATGTTAGAAATGAAAACTCATATTTAGGGTTGTCCGTTACAAGACATTGGTTTTGAGCAGTGTTTACCACAGGGTTGACAACTACGCCAATATTCAAGTTGTAGATTTTCGAATTGAACTCAGCTAGGAGCTTAACGTAAATCCATACTAATATTATAAATGCGAAAGTAACTCTGTCTGTCTGTTACGCTTTCCCTCTTAAACCTCTCAACGGATTTTGGTGAAATTTGGCACAGCCAATCTTGAGAAAGGACATAGGCTACTTATTATCCCGGAAAATTTGATATTCCGAAGGGAAATCTAAAAAGCACGATTTAACCGAATTCCACGTGGGCGAAGCCGCGGGCGGAAAGCGAGTTAGGTACATATATTTATCAGTACTGTTCTTAACACAATCAATATCGTGAGGTAACCTAGAACAATTAATTTGAAGACTATTTACCAACCCACACTGGCCTCGAGTGTTAGATTACAGCCTCTTCGTCTCGAAGCGATGACGCTTGTGCTTCAGTGGTAGTGGGAATATTAAATTATTAATAAGCAGATTATGCAGCACTCATTAGATAGGTTTATAGTACCTGATACCAGTACGTACCAATATAAGTAAGTACCAATGTAACTTTTCTAAAGTTAGATGTACTTTCTAAGTATAACTTGGACACCAATGACTGAAGGTGAAGGAAAACATCTTGAGGAAACCTGGACTTTAAGTCCGGAATCGCCAACCGACATTCAGCAACCGTGGTGATTACGGTCAATCCTTCTCTGTATGAGAGGGGACCTGTGCTCAGCAGTGGGAAGGAAAAAAGTTGATGATGATGATGATGATGATGGTGATTCGATGAGACGGGGTAGGACGCAGAAACATGATATTTCACGAGAACAAAATCAATCAGGCATGTAATAAATATATATATAAAAACGATTGCTACGAAAACGAATTCTAAAAACGAGGTCTAACTGCAATGCTTCGATGTCGCCTTCAGGTTGTGGAGGTCAGATGGTCGCTTCACGGAAAATGTCAAAGTTTATCCATATCAGCAGTTGGACTGGTAAAGCGGACCCCAGACAAAGCAAAGGCTGGCTTCGGATGCGACTGGGATTAACGCTGGGATGATGATGATGATGATGATAGTACCTGATACAGCCTCTGAGCCATTATCTATTTTAATACTTTCGGGTGCAAAGGTCACCGTGTACAGCTTACTTTTTTAAGTACACGTATTATTTTTAGGTAGTTTTCTTCACTACACAGTTGTTTTATAAAATCCGAATCTTTGAAGTTTGAAATCAGGTTTACGCCTCCTACCGTGCCTATTTTACAAGCAATTTTATATATTCTTAATGTGTTACCATTAACTTTGGTTGTTGGCACGACCTGATGAGCAGCTGTGACCACAGCATCTGACTCATCTTAGCAGGTTGAACGGCCTCTTTATGAGTTTCCCGTCATTATTATCGGCTGTTCGCACGAAAATTATGCAGCATCCCTGACCTATATCTCTCGATTCATATTGAATATTTCACAAACTATGTTAATTAAGTTTTTAACCCCGTTTTTGTTTTAATCAGTTATTGTTCCGCGAATAAGTTCTTAATTAAAAGTTACTTTTTCTTTGTTAGTTTTAGTTAGTTTTATGTTGTTATGTTTATGGTTTTAAGAAATGCCATGTTTATTTACTTTACTTTTATTACTGTTCGGACCTGATTTCGATGAATATGGTTAACAGGGCTATACCAAATAGGGTTGGTATACTGTTACAAGCAAAGCTTGATAAAACAAATGGTCTCATTTATAAGGCACTTAGTAGGTATATATACTTTAACTGAGCTTCCCTATAATTCCTAGATTGTTTGTTCCAAATATACATATGTACTATCATCATCATCTCAGCGTATAATCCCGGTCGCATCCGCGGCTTTCGCGTTGGAGCCCAGGGTCCGCTACAAATGTACTATATACCTTGATATAAATGGACTACGATAATCGATAACAGTAATACTGGAGTTACTATAGAGCCTAAATGCATATGTTTCCTAGAAAGCCTTAGCGAGAACACCCATAGCTATGTATTATTTGAAGCGAATATAAATCCATATCAGATCCTTTCTAAGTGCTTGTAACGTAAGCTTTAGAGAGCCTCTGCTGGTACTCAAACATTGCATTGGTGTTTCGTGAGCCTTTAACAATAGAGCATGCATGCAATGGGCTAGATCCGTCTAGAAATATTTTCATTACCTTTACATTCCAGTACTAGTATTCCACTTAAAATTCAATGCATTCGAATGTTTAGTCTGCATCTGACACTAGGTATAAAGTAACAGTCAAATAAAATCACACTTGAAATGTACACTAAATCAGTTGATAAATAAAAAAATATAAATATATACGGACAAATCACACAGATTGAGCTAGCCCCAAAGTAAGTTCGAGACTTGTGTTATGGGATACTAACTCAACGATACTATATTTATAATAGATACATATATAGATAAACATCCAAGACCCAGGCCAATCAGGAAAAGACCGTTTTCCATCATGACCTGGCCGGGGATCGAACCCGGGGCCTCCACGTCGCAGGCAGGCGTGTTGACCGCTGCACCACGGAGGACGACGATAACGATAAAGTTGATACTTACGTCTAATGAAGTATTGTTGAGCCTGGGCCCCAACTATGGTTGTAGCCACGAGAAGGGCTATGCACGCCCTTCCAGGGTTTTTCATTTTGCTAGATTCCTGTGTTTTTCATGTGTGAAACTGCTATGTAAGTCGAGCTATAAAAAATATTTAGCGGAATTTATATATATAGGTAAGTATCGAATTGCCGAATCGTTTTGCGAACACAACACTGAACGTTTCAATCAAAAGCTGTTAGTGAACGTGTAAATTGGTAGTCCAAGTGCTACTTTGACATCGAATGCTTCAACAGTGCGAATTACTGTTCATATGAGATAAGTTATTCGATGGGTATATACCTATAACACTGCTTACGATCCGCGGTTTTACACGCATAGGATTCGATTCGGTGAGAATATCGATTTAAAAAGAATCCTATATGTCCTGTTCTAATTCTGGTATATAAGTCATCTTCGTGCAAAATTCCATCCAAATCCGTTCAATAGTTCTTACGTGAAAGGATTAACAAACCTACATTCTTACAAACTTTCCCATTTATAGGATAACGGAACGCTTGTTATCAATTGGTTTTAATTTAACACGTTAGGGAATTACACTCATACGAATTGGAGTATGAAAGGAGACCTGTGCCTAGCGCTAGGACGATAAAAAGGTTCATGATGATGATGTATTCGAGTGTTTTCCTCAATGTTTACCTATAGGACACCCAATGTTCTGTGATGAACTCAGTAAATTTGAACCCCAATGCGTTGAAATTTTTCGCGGGTTATTAAAAAATAGAATTGCTGTTGAATACAGTTTGACCGTCGGCGTAGATAATGTACATTTCTATGACGCCGCTGATTTTTTTTTTTGTTGGTCGTCAGCATATATTTTCACTAATTACGAGCTAAATTCCTGGTTACAGTCCACGCATTATTGCCATTTTGTTTAGTCATAAGCACTAAATAGTAAACGTAATTTCAACCCAGGAGTACTATTTTTTAAAAAAAAAAACGGTTCCCTATTGTGTGGCCTTTTTTCAATGTACACATTAAATATGTTTGTAACACTGCTTTAGTATCTCTATAATGTGTTGTTATGGAGAACTTACTGAAACATAAACAAACTTCATTTGTCGCAAAGTGTGATAACGTCTTGATAGGTTTTTAACATAGAGGTGCAAAGAAATACAAGTGGTACTTTTATAATAGTGTGTTCTACTTACAATAAATGTATGCATATACACAAAAAACTCACACACTCATTCAATTGTACCAAGTAGACAACCATAATTATATGATATTATCGGTATAAAGTCGAAAAATAAACTCCTCAAACTAATCTAGACTACAGATCTCTCACAAACAGCAAAATTTTGTCAAATTGCCTTTCTTTAGATATAATTTGTGAGCATAAAAAAAAACAATTTTTTCAACATGATTTTCGGCAACTCTCATTCAGTTACAGTTAAAGTCATCTTGCGTAGATCGTCGCTACACCTATCCCATATATAAAAAAGTACTCAATGACCTAGCCTGAGGGCATCCTAACATACGCCTACCGATTCGCGGTCTCTACTCAAGAACACGTCTATTCGTTTGTATTACGTCATTATTTATTAATTTATTATTTATATTACACTGGACTTGATGAATTAACATTATCTACAGTATTTAGGATCACTTTAGGAAGCATTCTCAACACAAACATTCTAAGAATTTAAATTCAAACGTGAACCCGTCTAAAGCCGAGTGAAGAGCTCCTGGAGTGGCTCAAAACCGAAACTTACATAGACTTTCGCTCTTAGGCACTGAGTGACATCTGATAGCTCTTCACATCGTTTGATATGAACGCGCCTCCGTAGGTTCAACGCTCGGTGTACAGTCGTCCATCTTTGTCGTGTTCCGTCGACTAAACATGGTTGAGTGTGCTGAGCACATCTGTCACCATGACAGCTGTCATTAGTTAATAAAACTTTGTTTTTATTGCAGACCGCGACCGCCAGGTGAGGCGTTAAGATTTTGTCCGATTAAGCACGCTCACTAATTTATAGGAAGTCGTACATGATTGATTCTTGTTACTAAGTTTCGTTGTTAATTTAAATTCTAACTTCACCTATAAACCTATAACAGCGAAGGTGTGTCATGCTGTGGAGGATTTATTAAATTCTATTTTAGCATTCATTAAAGTATCTACTTACATCGGTATAGTCTCAAGAATTTCTTTGCAATATCATGAGAAATTGTACACTTCGTGTAAGCATCTCTTTGAATGGCTGAAAATATAACATTTTCTGCATTTCAAATATAACTTTGGCTGAGCTTTTCAATAGTTTGTTTGTTTTAAAATCGGCGGCAGTTACTATTTGACTTTTCCGGAAAAATCCAGACCGAAATAAAAATAGATAGCTCTTTAATTGGAAAGCTGACGGGTCCCTCTACTAAAGTCAGGTTAAACAATAGGTTGATAATGAAAGGACATTTAACCTCACCTACGTTACAGCCAAAGGGCAATGGAAAGGGCTATACTTGGGGCTTCACTGTGTGATCAAATCAGGAATGAAGAAATCCGCAGAAAAACGAGAGTAACCGACATAGCCCGAAGAATTGCAACACTTACGTGGCAGTGGGCCGGGCACATTGCCCGATGCCCGATGGGGCCGACAGGTTCTCGAGTGGCGACTACGCACCGGAAGACACAGCGTGGGTAGGCTCCCGACAAAATGGACCAACGATCTGGTGAAGGTCGCAGGAAACCGATAGTTGCGGGAGGCGCAGGACCGGTCGTCATGGGGATACTTGAGGGAGCCCTATGTCCAGTAGTGGATGTCTTCTAAACTGATGATGATGATGACGTTACAGCCTATAGTAAGACGTTTTGGAAATTTATAGGTTTTTGACTATCCGTAACGACTGTCAAAGATTTTCGAATGACAGAGGATCGACGGCTTAAAGTTCTGAGGAACAAAGGGATCTTTTATATATGTAATGGATGGAAATCCATCCACGAACCGACCGCGGCAAGCGAAGTTTGAGCTGCGATCGACCTGTGAGGCGGTTATCCTCTAGCAAGGAGGCCCTACTAGAGGGGTCCTTATAATTAAGGCCACCCAGACAGCTTCCGTTGCCTCTGTTAACGATGCAAGCTGCTCCCGTGAATGAGCACTTAGATTCCTTACTCATTACAAAGAAAAGCGTCATTTTGTCATGACAATTTGATTTTAGATAGTGATGTCATTTTTTAATCAACATTTCGTCAGGCCTTTCAACGACGTGGCCTGACATTTGTGTACACTACACGGCATACACAAAACTTATGTATGTCCACACTTACAATAATCACTTAGTTTGTTTACCGATGAATGATGAGACAGTCCTGATTTCATAGTAAAAGATTAATTTGAAACTAAGTTCGAAAAATAACAACAAAAAAAATAACGCGTGGATATTTCTAAAAGTGAATTTATAAGGTATCACGTATCATAACTATGGATTGTAGTAACTTTTGAAGAACAATACTCATAATTTTAAACCATAATATGCGGTAACATAAATCCATTTGAATCCCACGTTGAGTCCAAAATAAGAACAAAACGAGCCATTGATATCCCACGCCAACGTCAGACTACCCGTGTCTTCATCACTATTTTTTTTTTTTTGTTCAATGGGCACGTCAGCGTATATGTTATGTCTTTCATTTTGTTGCCAATTCAGTCTCTTTACTTTTATTTAACCTCTTCCTCTTTTTGTTAGTTTTAAATAAACCAATCTATATTTCACAGAACAGAAGACTAGTGACTTTATCATATTTAAACAACGTTATTTTTTGTATATTGCGAAAACCGAAACACGTGTCCAGTATTTTTATGTAAAGAATATATGTACAAAATTAAAAAAACTGTCATGAAAAATCACGAAGTTATGAATTTGTTAGGTACCTGGTTATCCTTACAAAAATATGGTCAATGCACCGGAGGGCACTAGGACACTATGATCCGCTGTCGAACTGTGTCATGCGCGCGGTAACCACACCGCGTAATTTTTTAAATATTTTTAGGAAAAATATGACATGGAGTAAAAATGATTGGAACCGATTCAGTTATATATTATTCTATATATTACTCTCGTACATGCAACTCTCTTTGAGATGCTACCATCTATTGTCGGATATCATTGCCAAATGTAACTCGATGCCAAGTCATTCTACTGTGGGATATTCGAAAGGGATGCCGTCGCCCCTGGCGCACAGGCAAGTGAAGGAACACGAGTGGGTTTTATTCCAGTGCAAAAAAGAAAAGGGCGAACCATTCTTCAAATAAAAACACGTCTACCTCAACGGTACGATCTCTGCCTGCCTATTTCGTGAGCTGTCCTCAGTTTTGGTTCTCGGTCGGTTCGCCTCGCTCGGGATTAGGCCCTTCGACGTAATTCCAAGTATTGGTCTTTCTATAGCCTGCTAGGTAACCATGAATATATGGACCAGTTGTAAAGTTTTTTTTTTAATAATTATAAACTAGCGCTTGACTGCAATCCCGCCTGATGGTTAGCAGTGATGCAATCTTTGATGGTAAAGCGCGCTAGTTTAGTTGTTTTTTTGTTTAAGATAAGATAAGATTTTATTTGCATAAACATGTGTGTGTACATACATAAAAAGTGCATACAAGGTAGTAAATAATGTTAAGCTCAACAAGCTGTTTGTCACTATATGACGTGCAAAATAATAGAGTTATACAATTTAAGAAAAAAAAATATTATCACGATATTAAAAATTGTCGTAGGTACTTATTTACTAATGTATTATAAAATTATCAATTAAATCAATATTATTATTATATTAGTCAGTCAAAATGAATCCAATTAGAATTTATGTAAAAAAAAAAATTTTTTCATTAAGGAACTCATTAATACTATAATATGCTCTGGCGGTCAAAAAAGTACGAAGTTTGTTCTTATACATTGATAGAGGTAGTTCTCTCCAACTTTTGGGTACTTTATTATAGATGACTGGACCCATACAATATATGCTTTTGCGCATGAGGCTCGTCTTAGCGGATTGGAGACAAAGTTGGGCATTGTCACGTCTATTACGTGGGAATATGTCGGCTAGATGCTTATAGTAATTTGCATTCGACTTAACAAACACAGCAACTTCTAAAATGTGTTTTTTTGTTGTACGCGTCTTTAACAAAATTTGGACGCATTGATTGAATAAAGTATTTAGGCTTTGTGGAGTAGGTACGAGATGACAAGACTCAAGAAATTTTCCCTTACTTAACAAGACGGCCTATTTCAGAAAGAGTATTCAATGCTAAATAGTTAATAGGTAAAGTACGCTTAATGGCCTTATGAAATCTTGACGTCGTGAGAATTTGGAAAGGGATATCTAGAAGAATTCAAGTGATATCTTTGCCTAACGTTGGAATACCGTAGGAAAGCTATATATACAGGGATTACTATGACGTGTTAAAATTATCATGGTTCCTGTGTCAGACAAAGATGGACCAGAATAAATAGCGCCATACTGTTTTCGCAACGGTTCAATGATAGTTTTAACGCATCATATGGTGGGTCGCTCTTTTTAACTGACTTAAAAAAAGAGCAGGACTTTTCACAACTAAAAAGTGTAAAATAAAAACTTTTTTCCAAAAAAAAAAACAATCGCAAAGTGAAAAATAACTAATTTCGGAAGTCAATGTCAAAACGAATATACAAAAACCAAAGACACCGACTTCCGAAACTAGTTATTTTTCACTTTGTAGTGTTTTTTGGAAGTAAGTTCATTTTTTTTTAGGTGAAAAACTTGGTGTTCAATAAAATCAAATATCAACTCACAATTTTAGAACAAAATATTTGACTGAACGATAACTGCGGAAGACGCCGACTAAGATGCTGACGTCATAATATGGTCAACGGTGTCAAGGTTGATAAGGATTTGGCTCTTATCAGTTTTTAACATATCTCCTAATGACTAAGTAGGTCAATTTAGCTGAGATTTCGTGTGACGACATAGACTCGGTGGTCGAAGATTCCAAACACGTTAACTTATGACAAAATATAACACCACGCTTTTAATGATAGGAGGGTTAGACAGGGGTGTCGGTACAGTAAGTGTTTATTGCAATAACAATAAGTGACCCTTATTGTTATTGCAATAAAGTTCAAAAGTGGTAATGCACTTTTGACCCTTCATTGTACCTATAGTTATAATACTCATATATTTTACTGATCAGTTTTAAATCTCATGTAATTGGAGACGGTCCTATTTACTAACTATAAAGTAGTACTTAACTGCAATCCCGCCTGATGATAAGCAGTGATGCAATCGTTGATGGTAAAGCGCGCAAGTTTATTAAGCCTATTCACTTAAAAAATTTTGTGAGTAGGAAGGAGAACGGCAGTTGAGCGAGGTGACGCGATGTTAAACCCAACAACACGACCAACGATGCTGCGCCAGAAGGAGATTAATCTGGAGACCCCGAACGATCAGACTCCCGACACAATAACTTTTAGCTCATCGTACCCGGCACACATCGCAACACAACTGCTCAGACCCGTCCTCCGTATGGCTTCACCAGACATCATGCCGGAACACGACGAATCGCTTGGCGGCAAGACTTTGTCTGGTGGGTGTTAACTTCTGCCGGCAGCCGATATTATGGCCTACCACCTATTCTATTAGTATATTCGGAACTGTAGGGTAACAGACTATCTGTAGCAATGGGTATTTTTAGTTGAAAACAACGTTGTCCTACACTATTAATTGCTCCTGTATTGTGGGTGCGTTAACAAATATTTAAACTCACATACACAAACAGCCAGACACGGAACAATTATCTGTATGCCATGCATATACTACTCTAACCGTACCGTCGAATCAGTTTTATTTTAACAATTCAACAACATTCATTGCGTTATTTGCATTGTTTTGCAGACACATGTTTCGCACATACGGAGCAATGTATTAGCAATACGTTTCAAAATTATTCACATTTTTTTTTTTTATATATACAATATGTAAAGAAAAACCTGTCCGATCCGTGAAGGTATTGTTACGTATCGATAACTGATTCTACTAATGGGTACAAAGCCGGGCTAAACTTAAAAAAAAATCGTCCTTTAAAAATAAATATTATTTGGCAAAAAGAGCTAACTTAATACATGTGCGGTGAGCAACCCTACCGCGGGGGGCGGGGGGCAGGGCATGCGGCACGTGGTCGCGTCGCGACTCGCTTATAATAATACCGGTGTTGTCACTTTTTTAAAAATTACGAATTTTCCGGGAAATTTGAATTAATTCCCGGGAAAAAAGATTATTTCAAAATTCATTAGTATTGTTACTATGATGATTATGTAAAATTTTATATTATATTTGGTCAAGTGTTTACCTAACCTTTATTATCCTTATGGGTCGGACAGGGTTTTCTTTACATATTGTATATATTATAAACTAGCGCTTGACCGCAATCCTGCCTGATGGTAAGCAGTGACGCAATCGTTGATGGTAAAGCGCACTAGTTTATTAAGAGCCTATTCACTCTAGCCTTGAAGACATTCAAATTGTAGTCCGACGGAAACACCGCCGCTGGCAAATTATTCCAGTCCCTCGTGGTGGTAATAGTGAAGTCCCTCGTGGTGGAAAACATTGATGGTAATAGTGTGTTACGCAATCAGAGTGCTGATCCTTAGAAAATTCTATTAATAATACTCAAAAACTGTACGAAAATGTACAAAACTATTATCAAAATTTGACTTAAAAAAAATAATTAATAATAATTTAATAATTAATTTAATATAGTACTTATTTTTTTTTAATTTATTAATTTAATTTTTAATTTTACTTATTTGGGCTGGTGCTGCTAAGTGTCACCTGGCCACTTTGGATTCAGTGGAGAGGCGTGCGAAGAGGCTGATTGGTGAACCTGATTTAACTCGAGATGGTCTCCAAAGCCTAGAGCACAGGCGCAGAGTAGCCAGCCTTTCGGTGTTCTATAGGATGCATTTTGGGGAGTGTGCGAGGGAATTGCATGATATAATTCCCCCATCTCCGTTCCACCATCGGACGACCCGTCGTACGGCGAGTTTCCATCCTTACGTTGTTAACACCACTACGATCCGGACGAAGCGTTTCGCCTTTATACCACTGGACTGGAACAATTTGGCAGCGGCGGTGTTTCCGTCGGACTACAATTTGAGTGCCTTCAAGGCTAGAGTGAATAGGCTTTTAATAAACTAGTGCGCTTTCCCATTAACGATTGCGTCACTGCTTACCATCAGGCGGGCTTGCGGTCAAGAGCTAGTTTATCATTTATATAAAAAAAAGAATACATTGTTCTGGTTTTAGTTCTAGATTGATAGAAGTCTCGCTACATGCTATTGATTACGTCATGCAACTAATTGTCACGAAAAGTGTATAGGTACCTAACGTGACCAGACGTACCGTTTTGACCGGGACATTCCCTTTTTATAATTCAGGGTCCCGGAGGCTCCAAAACGAACTCTGGGACGCAATGTTGTGCCGTTTTCAGAAACCGGGCGAAAATTTGAGTGGCCGACGGCCTTTCGGTAGTCCGAACAATGATGTTGATAAAATGAAGGTGAATAAAAAGAAGGTGCCAAGAGTTTTGTTTTTCATTGAAATCATCACCAGCTATATTAAAGCTTTGTTCTGCTAAATATAACTAAATATCGAAATGTTTCGGGTACCTACCTATGTATTTCATTCGTAACTTTTAAGTCCACTAACTTTATTGGCATAATTAACTTAAAAAAGTTTTTTTATTGACTACTAGCTTTCCGCTCGCGGCTTCGCCCGCGTGGAGTTCGGTTATATCGCGCTTTTTAGATTTCCCTCGGGAACATCAAATTTTTCCGGGATAAAAAGTAGCCTATGTTCTTTCTCAGGGTCTAAAGATTGTCTGTGCCAAATTTCATCAAAATCGGTTGAGAGGTTTGAGCGGGAAAGCGTAACAGACAAACAGACAGACAGACAGAGTTACTTTCACATTTATAATATTAGTATGGATTATTTGGCTGGAATTAACCAAAGTCCCGTTTTAATCAAAGAATAAATGGTTACGTTATGCATACCTGACTGCAATAACAGTGTTTTAATCAATATTGTCTATCACGACTAACACCTTAATTGCATAACACGAAATTACAAACAGTTGGATTCATTTTGAAGCTTATTGCTATTCCATTGCTCGCTTTGTTCGAGAATGTGTCTGCTCAACAACGTAAAAAAACGCAATGAATGGTGTGAAACCAAAATGAAACCGATTGTTACTGATAATGTTTAAGGCAATTACCCTGCCGGATCACACTTGCGTTCGTTTGCCTAAACTATAGTACAGTAGGTAAGCTACATTGAAATGTAACCAATTACAAAGATTTGATAATTTGTTAGTCCCGTTAAAACTGCTTTAGATGAAATTTGAAACACGGTTAGACCATGACCTTGATATCATCATCATTATCAACCTTTTTATCGTCCCACTGCTGGGCACAGCTCTCCACTCACACAGAAAAGGATTGAGCGTAATCACCACGCTTGCTCAATGCGGGTTGGCGATTTCAGACTTAAAGTCCATGTTTCCTCAAGATCAGATTCCTTCATCTTATAATCAGTCATTGGTGTCCAAGATATACTTAGAAACTTCATATAACCTTGATATGAACTTAAAATATTTATATCGCGGGACTTAGCCTCTCAAGTCTGAAGTACACAACTAACCTTGTTTAAAAACGAAGCCCTTAAGTCGACATCTGTTTTCGATGGCATAACTAAACGCATACGTCATTTGTTTCATTTGTACAAATAGACGGAAACATTTGATTAATGTTTTGTCGAATGAACAAAGTATGCTGTATTTTTTTAACCGACTTCAAAAAGGAGGAGGTTACTCAATTCGACCGTATATATGCTTTTTTTTATGTTTTTTCACGCATAACTTCGTCGTTTATGAACCGATTTTGATATTTCTTTTTCTGTTAGATAGAAGACGTTCCCAAGGTGGTCCCGTGATAAGGATATCAGGGTTTGATAGTGGAAGACCAGAGAAAACAAGGGAAACTTACTTTCAAAAATTGCAGGGGCGACTAGTGCATTTCTTAGCATTTTCATTAAGTATTTTAAAGCACTACAATTTAATAAAGGGCTGGAGTAGATATGATGATGGAGCCGGGAGACAGTCGAAGGAACTCCTCAACAATTCACAGCAGCTACCTTGTGTTTGTGCTTGAATAATTTGTATTGACAAGAACCTTACACCTAGATGGGTGGTGACTGTCATTAGGGAGCTAATGATGATGACAAAGGTCAGTTCAGGGAACTCCTAAGCGATTTACAGTAGCTACCTTGTATTTGAACTTAATTCATTTATATTGATGAGACCTTTGCACCCATTGGGTTAAAATAATGGTCTGCAGTAAATTTGATGATGAAGACCATTGGCAGTTGAGGGAATACTTACGGGTAAAAATTAAAGTAAACAAAATTGCGTCGTTTCCCAACTATATTTGAGTCAGCTTCCAGTCTGACCGGATGCAACTGAATAGATATAATAGTACTTTTAACAACTAAAAAGTGTAAAATAAAAACTTTTTTTATAAAAATAACTAATTTCGGAAGTCAAAAATGTCAAAAATGAATATACAAAAGCAAAGACACCGACTTCCGAAATTAGTTATTTTTCACTTTGTAGTGGTTTTTGGAAGTCGGTTGTTTTTTTGTAAAAAGTTTTTTTGTTTCTCATTAAGATGTGACATTGCTTCCCGTTGTGAAATGCGCCCATGTATGCACGAGGTCGTGGTGGCCTAGTGGTTAAAACACCAGCCTCTCAAGTATGAGTGCGCGGGTTCGATTCCAGGTCAGGCAAGTACCAATGTAACTTTTCTAAAGTTGTATGTACTTTCTAAGTATCTTGGACACAAATGACTGAAGGTGAAGGAAAACATCTTGAGGAAACTTGGACTTTATATGTCTGAAATCGCCAACCCGCATTGAGCAAGCGTGGTGATTACGCTCAATCCTTCTCTGTATGAGAGAAGACCTGTGCCCAGCAGTGGTACGATAAAAAGGTTGATGATGATGATGCGTAATTTATTATACACTAGCTTTCCGCCCGCGGCTTCGCCCGGGTGGAGTTCGGTTATATCGCGCTTTTTAGATTTCCCTCGGGAACATCAATTTTTTCCGGGATAAAAGGTAGCCTATGTCCTTTCTCAGGGTCTAAAGATTGTCTGTGCCAAATTTTATCAAAATCAGGTCAGTAGTTTTGGCGTGAAAGCCGGACAGAGAGACAGACAGACAGAAATACTTTCGCATTTAAGCATTTATAATATTAGTATGGATTGAAGTCGCTCTGTATCTGTTTGGCAGTGTTGTTATCATAAGCTAATCAGCAGATTGTGATGCGGTGTTGGGTAACCATCGGTTTACAGAACAGTTTAAAAAAGAAGTCTAGGTGAAGTCGTTAATTACGGTGCAGTTACCTTACTGTTATTTGTTATAGGTACATACTGATGGAGTGATTTCTAATACACATTTATATAAGTAACTGGCGGCCGCCAGCGACTTCGTTCGCGTGGAGTTACTTATACTCCGCTCCTATTGGTCGCAGCGTGTTGTTATATTGCTTATAGCCTTTCTGGATTAATGGGCTATCCAACGCAGAATTTTTCAAATCGGACCCGTAGTTCCTGAGATTAGCGCGTTCAAACAAACAAACATACTCAAGCTTTATATATTAATGATTCGATAGTTAAAATTTACTTTTAACGCGTACATTTTTAAGTGTTACGAGTCACATGTTTTTAGGTTTTTATAAGCCTAGTACTTAAGAGCGTTTAGTACGCACAGCTGGCAACGTCGCTTTTTAGTGTCATATTTCGTGGTTTTCAATTTTTATTATTTAATCAGATCTTTATTTTAAAAATGTGTTTCACTAACTATTTAGAATTAGGTGAAAAGCGTGTAAAAGATAAGAAATCAATGCGTTTACAGTTCTATTTATATGCAAATAATGCATTGGAAACTTCCAAGGCGTTATTCTCATAGTAAAATAAGTGTAAACATTACAGTTACTTACTTTTATCCGCTATTCACCTAATTCTAAAAAGTAAGTGAAACTGATTTTTAAAACATAGCTCCAGTTTAATACTAATAATTAAAAACCACGAAATATGACACTAAAATGCGACGTTGCCGCCTGTGCGTAGTAAAGACTTATTAAAGAATTGCTTCGATTTTGCAATAAGAAAGACTTTTTAATAGTACCTAGAGAACAAAAAAGAAAATAACCCGCATTATGTTCGAAGAATGTGATCGTAATAACTCAATGAGTGTTGTAGAACCATCGTAATAAAAGCCACGGCTGCAGATAGTGCATTGTGCATAATAAAAGTCATTGCTGCTGATAATGCTTTACGCAATTGCCTCGCAACAAAGTCCTGAATGAATTTTAGGTACAACAGTGTACCTATGTGTCCGTTATCATGATCATACAATAGGTTCATGTGTCAAGAGCAAGCGTGAGAATTAATCTTGCAATGGATCACATGGCAGCATCGCAAGAACAGCAAAATAAAAGATCCAGCCAAATGAGTGTCGGATCACGCTTAGTCAAGAGTTCCACAGCTGATATGAATAATATCAATTCAGTTCAATATGTTTAATTTGAACAAAAGTAATTATAGTACACACAACATAATATATATAAATTATAGTCCATATTTAAATTAATTAAAAATGGTAAGTGAGACACCACTCAAGAGAGCACAATAGTCCCTTGGAAAAGTGACAATCTAGAAAATGAACTCTAGATAATTTTTGAAGCTGTTACGCACCTGGCGCATCAGGGACACAAATCTTTTGATCAATATAATCGGCAGCAATTCTAAATTTGTAAATCCTTAAACAAAAATTTCCGATGCCATAATTTTAATCGACAAAAAAATGCAAATCGTAACGAGTAAGAAAAACCATAATAATCTAGGCACAACGTCTCAATCCGAAGAACCAAAGAACTAAACAAGGAAATAATTGGTCGTCCTCCGTGGCGCAGCAGTCAACACGCCTGCCTGCGACGTGGAGGCCCCGGGTTCGATTCCCGGCCAGGTCATGATGGGAAACGGTTTTTTCCTGATTGGCCTGGGTCTTGGATGTTTATCTATATATGTATGTATCTATTATAAAATATAGTATCGTTGAGTACCTATCCCATAACTCAAGTCTCGAACTTACTTTGGGGCTAGCTCAATCCGTGTGATTTGTCCGTATATATTTATATTTTTTACAACTAACATATCCACACGCATAATAAATACAACAAACTTCTTATACATTAATTAATGCTAATTAGATAACATAACAAATTATTGGTTTGACTGTGACTCTCCATAGTGTATTGAATCCTGTAGGAAGCGTCTTCAAGTACTTATAATATCTTCTGAAATATTATACACAGGTACCTGTTTACATAAGTAAGAAAGACGGACACGAAACTTTTTCTTTAAAAAGTAAAAAAGACACACGTAGTGAAAGTGACGCCTTAAAAATTTTTGGTTTCATGATATTGAAACGAATGTAAAATTATGGGAAAAGGATAAGGTGGTATAATGAGCAAGTAGACAAGAGACACTGTATAATGCTTCCCATCTCTTTTTCTCGCACGTTAAATCTTATAAATGTAAGTATCTGTCTCTTTTATTGTCGCTTTTTCGTTTCATTGTCTACCGAATCAGAATGACGCTAAAGAAGTTTGATAAAATCATTTATCTACTTCTTTCAATATGGCTTTCTTCAACCTAATTGTCGGTAAGAGTATTCTTTGAATAAAAGTCTCATTCTATTGATTGGAATAACAGCCCTTTAGTCATTTAAACGAGCTAGATATTACTTGAGCGAACCAAATGATTTAGTACAGAAACTCTGCTGAATCGTAAAAGTGTGAAAACAGACGAAAATGGAAAAAAAAGCCAGTGAATTCGTGAGGAAAGTATGTCATGCGTCTCAACGGCACTATGGCTCCCATGAAAGCTTGGCTTAATCAGTGTCGTTGTGTGCCTGCCAAGTTATGATATACCTTCATTATTCCCACATTACTGACTTTCATCAAGGCTGAGGATAAGTTACTGAATTGTTCCAAACTTAGCCGCGATATTTAAGTAAAATAATATTACTACCTATTCGCCAAAAACGTAAACAAATATAAGGCATTAGAACAATAACCTTAATTCCCACGCATTAAAGTCCAGTTTCCGAAACAACATCAAACATTTTTATAACCTTTTCGATAGTGCTAGTCATTCTGAAATCAACCTAATTACAATTTAAATAAAGTTTTTATTTGTTTTACTTGAAATTATGTCAATTTGAAACATAAATAAAATTTTAATACAGTTATGTCTTTCATTAATTCGACATGACGCACGCTTATTTAGGTTTGCTTGTACCAAATCATAGCAACATACAGTTAAGTTAAGCAAGTAGACATTTAAAATGTTTCCAAAGGGCTTTTCGAATCCATTTTACAGAGTAATACTATAGAGATAGAACAGAACTACTCATCCTGCTTACCCTATATACGAACTTAAACCATCTCATACATAACCAGTGGAATTTAAATTGCTTATGTTAATTATGTTCTATAATTGGTTAGACACCTAAACTATACCCAACGCAGTATTAAGAACATTTGAATTTCTTGTCTACTATGAAATCATTTATCTATAAATATTCAAGTTTCAAATGGGGCTATTCGTGCAAAAGTCAACACACAAGAATTTGCGCCATTGTTTCTTATGTAAATCAGCTCAAGTGACATAATGCACTATTATGATCGAAAGAGGTTACTCGTTTAATGTAAGTACCGACTCATGCGCCGAACTACTTTGACGAATTCGGAATTCGCGCTTCATCATAATATATTACAGTCTAGATCCATTTATAATTGCTTTCAACTCCATTACTTCTTCGTTTTCGTTCACATATCAAGGCGCAATAATGACTCCATAAAACGTTTGGTCATCATGGTTTGGTGGAAGGTCACCGATGAGGTGGACCGACCAAATCAAGTCGGCAGTGGGGGGACCTGTTAATACATGCTCCAGACCAGACTGTTGTCCAACAGGGATAGATGGAGAGAGATCGTACGGCGTGTGACATTAGCGTCTCGGATTCAGTCACAGTGACCACGACCGTTATATCAAGAGCGAAACGAAGAAAAAGAAGACTTCATAGTTTTAAATAATATTTTTATTTTTAATTTAAATAATATACAGATATTGTTGCACCTACTTCAGTACGTTCTTATACACAACTGCAGGGGAATTGCGAAAACAAACTGTCAGTAGCATGGGTTTCATTTTGACAGTTCAACAAAATTCATTGCGTTGTTAACGTTTTTGACTAAACAAATGTTTCGAACTTATGAAACAATGGAATAGAAATAGGCTTCAAATTGATTCCAAGCAATAGTACCTACGTTACGCAATTAGGGTTATTATGGAATAAAACTCGCCATAGGTTATTTTTAGGCTGCACAGACATGTTGCCATGACCGGATCGTCTCTGTTGCTACATTTAAAAAAAAAACTGTTTAGAGTCTTACCAGCTATTTTGTGGTCAGCTTCCAGTCTGACCGAATGCGGTTGAATACGAGTATTTTACGTGAAAAAGGGCTAAACTTTGTTACCTTACATAGGTTACCGGAGCTGGTAGAATAACTATTTATGAATAACCCGTAAGATAATAGACTTACTGTTCGTTGTCCCGGTTATCCGCCTGTTCACTGTTCTCAACCGATCAATTGGGGTGGATAATAATAAATTAATAGACTTTTTTTTGATTGAGCGATTTGGAGCTGCGCGTTTTCTACGTCATTACACTAGAAGACAAATCAATAAATATAGAAAAAAAACCTTGAGAACAATTGTCAAAAAAAAAAAAACTTGGAAATTACTCTCATTAAGTTCCTTTTTCTCTCTTATTTGTAAAATGAATTGTGTATTTTTATTTATAAGTTATCTATAAAGATATATTTAGTCTGATATGTAATTAAAACCAGTGAAAAATAACATTTTTCCACTGCAAAGGACGTCCTTTGTCCCTTAAATGTATTGAACTAAAGTTTGTCAAGGCTACTGTCAGGCGAATGGGAACGTCGAACATAATCAAATAGATTGGCCCAAAAACGTTCGTTTTATAATAAAGCTTTATTACGAACCGACCAAAGGTAGGATAATTATTCCATGTAAAACAAACCACTATTGACAATTATAATTACTAAATAAATAAACTTATTTACACGTAAATAAAATCACATAAAAGCCAAATAAGAGCAATTGAATTCAAAAGCAATGAAATCATCTGAATTCTAATGATATGAAACCAATTGAATTCAAATGATATGAAATCAATATGAATTAAAATAAAATTTAAAGAAACAAAATCAAATTCGATGACTACTTTACAATCATCATCAACAAAAACCTTTTTATCGTCCCACTGCTGGGCACAGGGGGACCTCTTGTCTCATACAGAGAAGGATTAAGCGTAATCACCACGCTTGCTCAATGCGGGTTGGCGATTTCAGACTTAAATTCCAAGTTTCCTCAAGATGTTTTCCTTCACCTTTTAATCAGTCATTGGTGTCCAAGACATATAAAGAAAGTACATATAACTTAGAAAAGTTACATTGGTGCTTGCCTGACCTGGAATCGAACCCGTACACTCATACTTTAGAGGCTGATGTTTTAACCACTTGGCCACCACGACGTTTACTTTACAATGAAATTTATAAATATATGTTCGTGCCGCTCTTATAAGAATATCGTAAGGAATTTTTGAGATATTTTTTTTTTCTTAAGCATTTTAAAGCATAGAGCAGTGGTAGCCTAGTGGTATTGGCCACAACTTACAAAACTTACAAGTTGCAGGGCGTAGGTTCGAACTCCATCAGCCGCTTTACTTTGTGTAAATTATTTCATCACCACTGCTCTCAAAACGGTGAAGGAAAATATCGCGAGGAAACCGGCATGTTCTAGAACCAAAAACTTCGAAGAAATGTGACATGTTCTAAGCCGCACTGGGCCAGCGTGGTAGATTACGGCCCACACCTCATCAAGAAGAGCCTTGTGTCCCAACAGTGGGAACAGTATAGGCTGGTTATATAAAGCACAATTGTTTGTAAATACGTAAAATTCAGCTCAAAACAATCAAATCAAACATTACACTTAAGAGGGATCTCTACTAATACTACTATAGATACTTTCTCTATACAAACGTATTCCGCTGTTTTCTTCGTGGATAATGCTTTTGGAGCCATTTTTTTTTCTAAAATTTTACACCCTGATTATACGTGCCCCTATCATTTGATTTTTTCCGAAACTTAATTAATAAAAGAAATAAGATACTTCAAAATCGCGAAAAATAACCCATTTTTACCGTGACGTTCATATGACTATTAGGCAAACGTGATAAGTTTTTGACAAAAAAGAAAATAATGGAAGCATATGTATACTTTTCATCGAAATTTTGATATAAAAAAATTGAGATCGTGTTTTGAAAAGAAAACAGCGGAATACGAAACGTCTTTTAGTCAACGTTTTTTTAGGTAAAATCAGCCTGAGTTGCAAGTGTCCTTTTACCTTTATACCAGGAGAGGTTGGAATCAGCGCGACGGCAATAGTTTCTTCAAATACCTATTTTCGAAATTCCTCGGCGCTAGAGTCCCCTCTTAAACTAGTGGCCTGACGTCGACATCATTTCAGCCGAAAGGAGTTCATTCCTAAACATAGACCGATACTAAACTCCACCATTTTTAAACACACCACCAAATTGTTGTGTAACAACCAATCATTAGCAATGGGTATCATATTGACATCATCATCATCATCATCATCATCATTTCAGCCGAAAGACGCCCACTGCTGGACATAGGCCTCCCGCCTCCCCCAAGGTTCTCCACGACGATCGGTCCTGCGCCTCCCGCATCCTGCAGTTTCCCGCGACCTTCACCAGGTCGTCGGTCCACCTTGTCGGGGGCCTACCCACGCTACGTCTTCCGGTGCGTGGTCGCCACTCGAGATCCCGTCGGCCCCATCGGGCATCGGTCCTACGGGCAATGTGTCCAGCCCACTGCCACTTTAGTGTTGCAATTCTTCGGGCTATGTCGGTTACTCTCGTCCGACAACATTCATTGCGCGTTATTTAGGTTTTTGCATACACATTTTTGGAGCATATAGGCGTATTGGATTAGTAGCATGCTTCTAAATTATTCCAATTAGATAATAGTGATAGTGTATTATGCAGTTAGGGTGCTGTACTGGTTTCCACATCCAGCGAAATGCTTCGACCTGTATTCCATAGAAATTATGTACATTTAAACTAGGGTTCTAACAGAGCTTCGCCTCCGCTTCCGTTACTGCGGAAGTTCTACTAGAAATCGTTTTTTCGCTTCCGCCTCCGACTCCGCACAATTTTTGCGGAGTTATATAAATTAATACATAAAGCGCAAGCTGCGGCGCTGGACAACCGTCCGGCCGCGTTTGAGCGCGGAATGGAATCAACTCATCAAACTTGAAATTTAAGGTTAATTATAAATTTCAAGTTTTTCTATATCTACTTTCACCTCCGCCTCCACCTCCGTTAAACTCCGCATCCGTGGAGGTGAGACTCGTCGCCTTCGCATCCGCCTCCGCCTCCGCTAACAAGGCCTCCGTTACAACCCTATTTTAAGCCATGCATTGCATTTTAGCTACATCAAATTATTGAAGACATCGTGGAGTTAATAAATAAAACGCGATTTTGTGACTTAAAACAATATAAAAAAGTTTACTTTGGGCTGCAATGGCTCATAGACATGACAGCCGTTTAGCGTGGATGTGACGCATGTTCCTTCAACCATTTCTTATATTTTGTGTTTTTTTTTGGGTTATAAACGTTATTCTTTCTTTCTTTCTATTATGTGCTATACAAACTAATATAATAATATCGAAGTTTAGCCAAAATTAGCAGTTAGACTGGTAAAGCGGAGACTTCAAAAGCTGAAAAGCTTCCGATGCGACTGGGATTAACGCTGAGATGATGGTGATGACAAACTAACAGAATATACGAGTATACCCCCTTATTCATAAACGCTGCTATTCTTGAACCACACATTTTTGACCTTTTAACATCACTTAAATCATCCTTTATGAATAAACACCACAGTGTTTAAGGGGTTTATTCATAAACGATGATTAAAGTTAAGTGACTTTAAAAGGTCAAAAATGTATGGTTAAAGAATCGCTAATCACTAGTTAACTTTAAGCAGCGTTTAGGAATAAGGGGGCTAAAGTATAAAACAAAAATTATCGATGATATTTTAGTAATAAGTAATAATGAGCTAATATTATTATTTTAAACCTAGAATAAATTCGACGTTATACCAACCCTCAAAATTGTACACACGAGTGAACCGAACAGGAACCAAATCGTTGTACCTTTTTTTAACATTGTTAACTTGAATGTTATAACAACATGGAATTGGTTTCTATCCATTAAAAGTCTAAAAGCATCGAGACCAGCGACAACGACTATTGTTAGAAAAGTTCATGTCATTCTGTCTAAAATAATGAAGTTTTTACCATGTAATTTCATTTATGAAGGTATTATAAGCCAAACTAAACTGAATGTAGAATTCAATAAAAGGACCAACGATATTTCTGACTTCTGACCTAGTAGTTTAGTTATTTTATTTATAAATCAAAGACAATAGCTAAATCAAAACTCAACGTTAGCTAGTCAAAAACTGGATGTGTCCTCTTTTCATACCTACACTCTCAGGACGTAACCAACGCCGTGTCAAAGTGATTTTTTCTCAGAAACTTACAAAGAAAAAGTTTAATAACTATGGCTGACTGAACTCAGTTGTTATTGAATCCAGTAACCACAAGCTAGAAACTGGCTATCCGACACTAACAAAAGGAGTCTTGTGTTTACGCGCCTTCTCATTGTTCGTCGAACCTACTGCTGTCAAGTGCATCTCAAGTTACGCGGGTTAACAAAACTATTTAGAACGTAGATCGTGGTCAGTGAATCCACATATAGGTAATATTACACTGGAATTCACAAGCCTTAGAGCCATTACGCACTGTTGGCTGGTCTCTGGCGACTCGGCTGAAACTATATTAAGTAATAGTCCCCATGACTATGACTTAATATAGTTTGAAACTGGTCTAATGTAGGTGGAAGCGATGTTCTAAGATCTAGGTGGCAGAGATGCTCCACGACCTAGATGACAGGGATTCTAGGTATAAGGATGCTTTACGAAATTTTCAGATGTATAAGCAATGCATGTGTCCAATGTCCAACGTGCAACAACAATCCTCGTATTATAAATTATGTGATCATAATTACAGATTCTCTCGTAATATTTGACGAGAAAATCTTTTTTTAAACATGAACACAGGTCAACTTTAATATTTGAAAGTTGACCTGTGTTCATGTTTATAAGAAAAATCCTCACTTGGTAAAGAATGCGAAACGAAGTACGAACCCACTAGAAACATTGAAAAACAACTTAAATTCTCTTTTACATAATCAGCTTATAATTTATAATTATATTGCCATTGCTGGGACACAGCCTACAACCCACGAGCCCGGTGTGGGTTGTACGTGTCAAATGTCTTAGGGTTTTTAGTTCTAAGACAGACCGGTTACTTCAAACGGCTTTTTTTTTTAAGAAGGCGTCTAAATACTAATTTATTATACATATGGGAGCAGGTACGTCAAAAGACTTCCTGCGCTGGTAAGTAATTAGTTGTCAAAGAATAACCGATCACTGCGAAACATTTGAATATTTGCAAAGAACTTGTGACGCCGGCGCTCGTATGATACCTTAATGACATTAGTCGGTAAAACATTTCAACCTGATTGCGGGAATACCAGTTCCAAGGAGACTTTGAGACCGTTCAATATGTTCGTTAAAGTCCCGAACTATGAACTAAATATATATAACATTCCTATTTATTAGTTGTCATGTTCCCGTAATCGATTTGTTAAAAGTTACTTTATGAACGTGAGCTACGACAATTCATTTAACAAAAGACGTCATATATCCAAATTTTGGGTTCCGTGTCTTAAGCTGCATGACGAAAACCTTATATTTCTACAATCATTAAGGTGACATGAATAATTGCTTAATCATTTATCATGTAAATGGTTATTTATATCCACTGGAGTAGGTAGACTAGTTTTTTATTGCTAAAAACGCAATTATTAAAAAAAAAAAAACAGCGAATTAATCACAATAAAACTTGCTGTGCTCGCCTAGAACCATATCTCAGTTGACAAGTTTTATATAATAGCGAAAAATATTAAAGAGAAGAATAGACTTTCCAAATTAATATTAAACTTGTTTATTGTGGTTGGGAAATGCAAATTATAACATAATAAATGCTCTATCGGCAGCAGAAGCTCCGCAGTAGGTATACTGCGATAAAGCAGTTTGACAAAAACCCACATTGCGGGACACTTATTTAGAAACAGATATTAATTTCAACAAGGACACAGTTTGCGTGCTTCGCTCTACCTCGCTGCTCTGGTGGCTCGATTTAAACGCATTAGCGACGATCTAGCCTAATGTCTGCCTTAGGAATGGCGGTACACGTTGATGGGGAGAACTTGCCTTTCACGGATTAATTGTGAAGTTACTGGCCGATTTTGAAACACTAAAACTTAGAGCGGGTAATTGTCAAGCAATGGAAAACTAAAATGCCTACAAACAGGGTCTTATTCGGTTTTATGAATCAAGTCAGGCGCTGTTGAAGAATAGAATATCATAATAAGATATAAGATATCATATAATAATAAGAATCATCCCGCTAGCTATTACGCTAGCGTGGAACGAGTTCTGCCAATTCCCTCCGCTTATTGGCAGAAATCGCTTTTGATCAACTTTTGGACAACAAAAGATATTATAGTTGTTATTTATGCAAATCTAGACAAAAGCACGACATCGAAGCCGTCCTTATGGAGCTTCTTTGCCTAATGTTCCCGACTTAACTCTTACCATCAATTCGTTCTATTTTTACGTCATATAATTTGTGTTGTTACATCCAAAAAATTGGATAAATTGGTAGATAGATGTAGTCACAATATGTGAAAGCAGTGGAGGTGACTTATAAGCTGTAGGTATGAATCCAGTGCAGCATTATTTTGTGTAAATTATTTTATTAATGTGTGCCAGCCTCCGGTTTGACAGCCTCCGTGGCGTAGCGGTAGCGGATGCGGCCGCTGCGCAAGGTGGCGCGGGTTCGATCCCCGCACAGTGCAAGTATTTGTATGCATGAATATGAATAATTGCACTGGTCTGGTCGTGCCTCGGAAAGCACGTTAAGTCGTTGGTCCCGGTTGCCATACGAACATCTAGTGGCAGCCTAGTTGATAGTCTAGTTGGAGCCCTCAAAAGTCCAACAATTGGTCTAACTGCAATGCTTCGACGTCGCCTTCGGGTTGTGGAGGTCAGACGGCAGTCGCTTCACGGAAAATGTCGGAGTTTAGCCATATCAGCAGTTGGACTGGTAAAGCGGACCCCAGACTCCAAAGCTGAAAAGGCTTCGGATGCGACTGGGATTATCGCTGGGATGATGATGATGATGATGATTTTATTAATTTGTGCCGACATAGCCAGTGGCAGTGGGCAGGGCACATTGCTCGTAGAACCGATTCTCGATGGGGCAGACGAGTTATCGAGTGGTGACTGAAGACGCAGCATGGGTAGGCCCCCGACAAGGTGCACCGACGACCTGGTGCAGGTCGCGGGAAACCGCTGGATGCGGGGAACGCAGGATCGTTCATCGTGGAGATCCTTGGGGGAGGCCCATGTCCAGCAGAGAACGTCTTTCGGTTGAAATGATCATGAATGTGTGCTGTGTACAAAATGATGTAGAGAAACATTGCGACGAATTCGGCACATACTAGAACCAAAAAGTTCGAACACATGTAATATCCTGGTGGTGGTGGTGCGTGTTGGTACACGCACTGGGTCTGCATGGTTGATTAAGACCTACACCCTCTCAATAAAAGGTCTGCAACCCAGCAATGAGACCACCATATGCTGATTATGCTTTTATAATAATAGATTCACTTGTCACAATACATATATGTAGTCTTACAAACTAAAAAGGACGTCGCACAGTGGTATTAAGGAATTGTTCACGTTGTCTAGCAATGTGATTGGGATCAACATATCCGTTACGAAGCTTCTCTTCTCCTTAGTAAGTATAAAGATACACAAAGCTGCACTGAGCTGTGCTGAACACATAAAGAGACAAAAAACTGTATCGTAATGGTCGATAGACTCACTATGGACCATTGCAATACAGTTTTTTATATTTGTGTAGGGTATGAAACTTCATCTAATACTATTTGCAAATTGGTACCTATCAAAGTCTGAGCCGAGAAAAATTAACCTTTGGAAGACAGAAAAATTAACCGTTGGACAGCCGATTGTAAAATGAACATTCATAACTGTGCAACCAACCCTATAACTAACTTTCTGTGTAACTACTAACTGTAATCCATACTAATATTATCTATATATTATAAATGCGAAAGTAACTCTGTCTGTCTGTCGGTCTGTCTGTCTGTCGGTCTGTCAGTCTGTCTGTCTGTCTGTCTGTCTGTTACGCTTTCCCGCTTAAACCTCTCAACCGATTTTGATGAAATTTGGCACAGACAATCTTTAGATCCTGAGAAAGAACATAGGCCTACCTTTTATCCCGGAAAAATTTGATGTTCCCGAGGGAAATCTAAAAAGCGCGATATAACCGAACTCCACGCGGGCGAAGCCGCGGGCGGAAAGCTAGTCAAAAATAAATCTTACAAAAATTGCATAAAGTCGGGTGGACAAATGTGTTTTAATGGCTGACTAAGTAGTATTAGAGCCAGAAGAACCAAAGTCACTGACTTAGCTCTTCGAGTCGCTAAAATTAAGTGGCAGTAGGCGGGGCACTTAGCTTGTAGAACCGATGGCCGATGGGGCAATAAGGTTTTTCGAGCGGCGGCCACGTACTGGAAGCCGATGGATGCGGGCAGTACAAGACCGGTCATTGTGGAAAACCTTTGGGGAGGCCTTTGTCCAGCAGTGGACCTATATAGGCTGAAGAAGAATTAGCATTATATTTTGGTGAGGATCTTATTTCAGATACTTGAACTTGTCGGAAATAGTCATAATCCCTTTGAATTAGTTTTGAGTACGTACAACACTCACAATTATTGTAAGCGTTACAATTAACCGTATAAGGTATAAAGGAAAGTATTTTTCTCAACATTCCTGAGATAATGAACGGAATGATATGTAAAGAATATTATCTATTATAACCCAAACCCGTGTAACACATTTCAAGTACCTCACTAGATCTGGTTACATATTCCAGTTCAAAGGACCTCTCCAGAAGCCTTTTTAATTCAAATCATCTTGAAGCTTAGGGCGGTGACACACTCAATCGAACTTGTTGTGACGTACCCGAGAAAGTTCAGCTTCTCAGAGCGACACCCTTTGTTTTGTCATTTGAGACGGCCGACTTGCCGACTGGGAATATAACTTTACCTGCTTACAAGTTTGGTATTGTGCAAAACATCGGTATAGTTCGTTGGAATTAACGCGATTCTACGTTAGCAAAACATTTTACCAGTTGTTGATTCGGGGTTTGTTTTGTACCTGACGTTGCTATGGTTGACGACAACTTTTAGCTAAACGAAAATAGTTGTTGCAATTTTGCTATTTTTACTTTTAATTCTAACCATAAGGGTTTCGCCGACCTTTGCAAAGAACCCTAATTTAGCACAGATATGCGCGGTTTAAATTGTGAGCGTGTTAACTTGCTCGTGTCAACTTTACTCGTTTACTTAACTAACCAACTTCAACAGAACTATTAAAGCGGGATGTTTTGTAAAACATCAACACGACGCATTTTTTATTCTGCACCGGTCACTTAAAAGCAATGCGGGTTGTTGTTTTGCTTTTTGTAATGGCTAATTTTTGCAAATAGTCAACGGGAATCTAGGATTCTGTTGGCCAAGCAGAATTTCATTACAAATTTTTTCATTCGAACGTAAACAGTTTAAACCTATAGCATAAATAAGTAAATGAATAAGTATATACGGACAAATCCCAAAGTTCGAAACTTGTGTTATGGGATACTAACTTAACGATACTATATTTTATAGTAGATACATATATGTATAGATAAACATCCAAGACCCAGGGCAATCAGGAAAAGTTCGTTTTTCCATCATGACCTGGCCGGGGATTGAACCAGGGACCTCCATGTCGCAGGCAGGCGTGTTGACCGCTGCGCCACGGAGGACGCAAATATACGCAAGCATACATATACTTTTATATTATCTGTACTAATATATAAAGCTGAAGAGTTTGTTTGTTTGTTTGAACGCGCTAATCTCAGGAACTACTGGTCGAATTTTAAAAATTCTTTTTGCGTTGGTTAGCCCATTAATCCAGGAAGGCTTTAGATTATTTAACCTCGCGCTGCGACCAACAGAAGCGGGGCATATAAAAAATAAAATAGAATCTAGTGCTTGCCCGCAATCCCGCCTTAATGCTTTAGGGATAAAGTTAAAAGCTAATAAAAAAATCTGACAGATTGTAGCCGCTTCATGTGCTGTCGCCTGTACTATTCGAAACAAATCCTCACGTCATCATCATCATCTCAGCGTTAATCCCAGTCGCATCCGAAGCCTTTTCAGCTTTGGAGTCTGGGGTCCGCTTTACCAGTTCAACTGCTGAAATGGCTAAACTTCGACATTTTCCGTGAAGCGACTGCCGTCTGACCTCCACAACCCGAAGGCGACATCGAAGCATTGCAGTTAGACCAATTCTTGGACTTTTGAGGGCTCCAACAACCCATAACGACTGCTACTAGATGTTTGTATGGCAACCGGGACCAACGGCTTAACGTGCTTTCCGAGGCACGACCAGACCAGTGCAAGTATTCATATTCATGCATACAAATACTTGCACTGTGCGGGGATCGCACCCGCGCCACCTTGCGCAGCGACCGCGTCTGCTACCGCTACGCCACGGAGGCTGTCAGTATGTAACTTTAAAAGGTAAAGCAGTAATGTACCAATAACAAATCCTCACGAACTTATCTATAATTTATTTGAGTTTACTACAGTCAGTAATTATTGTAGTCAGTGACAATATGTCACAGACAGTAAAATCACTTCAAAGATGATAGCCCATTCACAGTTCAGATATAATTATAACGCAATCTGGGTTTTTTACTATTGTTATCTTTTTTTTATGGGTTCTAGCAGATAGGCAGGACGTGAGGGTACCGCGCGATTCTGGTAGAGCAATATCCACAAAATTTTCATAGAATTTTTTGTCTCCTGCCATCTTACATAGAAACAGTATGGTTCGCAAGTTACTAAATGTTTTAAAATGGTTATAAAACTGAACTGAACCGGGCTCAATAATGATTAGAAACAACAATAAAAACAACCGAATATTGTCGCTTCTCACAAACATTAAAAAAGTGTTAAAAAAAAATCAAATACGATTTTTTGCATAAAACTCTTTTGTATAAATCTCTATGACGAATATCGCCAGAGGAATTTACAATATAAAGTCATGTTGGTAGATCAGGAGCATTTTTTGCATGGTCCTTTTGTACTGATAAATCGTCACAAAAACATTTATTACATCATTGTGAATGGAAATCGTATCGAGAGGGCAAAACTATAAAGTTCAACCGATAAGCAACGGAAAAAATATTTAGTACAAAACTTAACGTCTGGTCACACTGAGACGACTCCGTGAACAGCGGATCTCGTGTCGATGTTTTTAAGTATAATAATTAATAAAATTCACTATTGTTTAAGCTTCTATAAAATTTTTACCCAGTCATTGGCGAAAATCGCTTTTTGGGCCAGAAAGGTGAAGAAACAAGACCAAGAAAGTCCAATAGCAGTAACAAAAACGATTAAAATCTAGCTACATTCGAGATACATGTAATGTAACTTATCATTAAAGTATTGGAAGTTGAAGTTTTATGTCAAAAACTTCTAATTTGATTAATTAGTACACTCAGGACTGCGAAATGAAATATGAATGCAAGCCTACTAAAACAAAGATTATCTACAACACCAATCTCAATGATGTCGATTGAGGCTGGTATTGATTGTTGATCTTAAAACTTTAAAGAGACGCAATATGCAATTAATTTTTAACAATGATGACTATCCTCGTTTAAATTAGCTTAAATGGATTTACTTTTTATTTTAACAACGGACTTTTAGACATTTTTTTTTTAAACCGTTGGTAGTAAGTCGAACTACGCGGCTTGGTTGCTCATTTAAACAGCTTTTGTATATCAAAGCAAGCAGAACCTACCTGATAGGATATGTTTTAAAGCTACAAACTAAAACAATATACTTGAAAAGTTCCCAAGTAGGCTGTTTATTTAATTTATTGGCTAGCACATAAAACACTGGTTAGCAGGCTTGAATTCATATTTCATAACACAGTCTTACGAATAAAAGAGATGTCAGTACATCAACACGGGGCCTACGAGGACCGATGACTACTGTGCACCGGCAAGTGAAGAAACACTGGTGGGTTTTCGTCAGTAAAAATCTGACACGCCTCCACTCCGCCCAGAGCGGAAGAGATCATTTGACGATTTCCCATCCGAAACAAAAAAAAGTCATGTAGCCTGAGTGTACTAATTAATAAATTTAGAGATTAATAAATTGATTAAACTTTTTCTTCCATTGATAAGTACCGACGACAACACATCGAGCTACCAAAATCAATCAAATTTGTACACGCCAGCAGACCTTATGGTCTGCTGGCGTGTGACCTTTACTATCCTAGATAATATTTTAAGACAGAATTTTTTCTGTAGTTTACCTTTCAGCAATATTTCATTAACCTCATGGCATTTCCATTTTGTGAACGTAGGTTCCCAGCGGTCACTACTTCCCCGCTTATACTAATCTAACTAAAACTAAAACTACCACGTACACTGCAAATGCAGCGCGTACGCATCGCATTAAAATCCGTTAAAAGCGCGTCATTCTAATTAGTACTAATAGGCTATTCTATTACCGCCAAAAATAGCCAATAGATAATAAAACATAGCATCCTTGACCAAAAATGGGCGCGATAAGCTGGGCGTAAGTCAGAGTACGATGTAACTTGAGTACCGTTTCAATGAGATGATAAGATTATTACTATAAACAGTGGTGCGTGACCCACACCCATGTTTATCGAATGCTAAGGTCCAGAAGGGCCGAACTCAGCCGATAATAATTATGTATGTCAGTACGACCGGAATCTTGAAGAACAAGATGGCGATTGGCGAGAGCATAGTAACTATGGCGATAAAAAATTACTGGGCTAATTAATCGATTACAGTATAAAAATAGGCTGATATTTTTAAGTGTTGGTTTGATTTGACTCGGAAATACTTAATTATTATTTATTGACTATTGTTTTTCCTAATTGGCGAATTGTAGGTGTTCCTAGTGAAGGTTGCCGGAAGCCGATGGATGCGGGCAGCACAAGACCGGTCATTGTGGAAAGCCTGGGGGAGGCCTATGCTGAAGAAGAAGGGGTGCCTTCTTTAGTCAGGAACATTCTTCTCCAAACCTTCGAGAAATACACATGAGATGTTATTTATTATCTAAGTAATAAGTATAGTCTATTCTAATGGATGTTATTACAGTTAAATAAACATCATTTTTACTTTAATGACGATTAAGTAATGAATTGTTTGAGGGACTAGCACTAATGAAAAATGTATAACTTTGTCTGAAATAGTAGCATGTTTGTGTAGGTATTAGATTTTTTTTTCATAAACTATTTTTTTATGATTTGCAAATAAATCGCGAATGAATATTAGTGTGTTAATTACTTTTTTTTATTATCGTAAGTCGCACTCAGCTTAAGTGCGAAGGCCTTATAATTTGTTGAAAGTTTGCCTAGTTTCAGGATTTTCTCGAACTACCCGCGTTTTCAGAAACCTAAGTCACGGGTTCACGACCATTGTTTCGATGAATGAAAGTAGGCACTACAACGGGCTCGTAAAATTAGAATAGGCCTCAACGTCACGTAGGTATTGTTGGTACCCGAGTCTTTTCTTTAAATAGATACATTAGGAATAATTTGAAAGCCTGAGACTGAAATAAATAACTATTCCACAAATAATCGCTTTATTTTTCTTTTTATGTTTTATTTTTTGTTTTTATCGTGTTATTAAGTTGCAAATTAATATCAAGTGCGTAAATTTGCGATCCCTTAATGCAGTGAATAAACGTTTTTTTTAAAAAAAACAATCCAAAGATAGGGTTTTTGTCCCGTTGATTTCGCATGTTTTGACACTCAAATATAAGAGATTAACAACCGATAGGGTTCTTCCCGTTGACCTAAAATTAATAACTTAGTAATCCCATTACCAAAAATAATTAAAATAATACGAAACCATAAATTTATAAAACATTTCCACGGCTAAAGAGCAAAAAGCGAACGCGATCAAACATTTATTAAAGGAATAAGCAACATATACACTAACTGAAAGGCCAGGCAATAACATTTGCATGGAACTCTGCCACTAGCACGACAATTAAGAAATCGAGTAAAGCTGCTCGTCTTACTTAAACGACGTACAAATAAATGCTAAATTACTTGACACGCGTATCCACCCACACGCGTTGGAACACCTAATAACGTAATGCTTATCTATAACAAACATCTCATTCATACATCAAAGCCTATTTAAATGCTCCTGGCGGTAGAATAACAGTATGCGGCCTCCTTCTGTTCAGAGGAGTATAAGCCACTCCTTTCCCTCTTTGAACTGGTCTGTTTTTATTATGCTCTAAGTCTAAACAATATCTAACACGTTCTTGCAAATATCCGCGATAATGGATAAAATTCGTTATAATATTAACCTTTTAATATAAATTTTAATTGATTGTCCATTTAGTTATTTGATTAATGCTAATTTATATAACTGCATAATTAAATTTGCCGGAGTAAAACAGTAATCAGAATGTTATGATCAGAATTTTTAATTAATTTACATTTGTCGGAATGACGGATATTAAAAATACATTTTTAGTATCCGTCAATCCGACAACTATACCTAAATTGATTAAAATTTGTTAAAAAAAAGAAGCTACTCTCCAACGCTACAATTTCAAAGTTAAAACGAAAGAAGTACCAACATCAATTTATAATCGTGTATATAACATACATATGTGTAAAAAATCCTAATATACTTATTCGCTTGTAGCACTTTTGTGTCAAAGACTTACGCATCAAAGGAATACTAAGCTACTGAAGATGTTGTTTTAACCACAAGTAATTCGCTTCGCAATACTCATACATAATACTGTAAAAATTATCCAGCGTTTATTTGTTCAGGAGATGCGAACAAACAGACGTAAGAAAAAACAGAGGGTATCTTCGGGACCTCTGAACGATGGGATATTTTACACACAACATTTCAATTGTTACAGGTTAGAACTTATGTTGGACTTACTGTCATTTATAAACAAAGAAATAATATTTTAAAACACACAAGCTCAATTAAAACCAATGTTTCAGCTTAATAATCCCAATTACAATATCAATCGCTAATGTGTTAAATGACTTGAACTTACAGTATTGTTATGCTAATTTGTCCATCGAGATAAGCCCCGTTATTCATAAACGTTGCTTAACCTAACTAGTGATTAACCATAAGTGAATGTTCAACCATAAGTACATTTTTGCCGTTAGCACGTCAGTTAACTTTAATCATAGTTTATGATTGAACACAATAGTGCTTAAGGGGTTTATTTATAAACGATAATTAAAGTTAAGTGACGTGTAAATGTCAAAAATGTATGTTTATACATTAGGTAATATAATAAAGGGGCATTTCTTCAGAGTTCTAATCTTTCATTAAATTATAAATTGCACCATAAATTGTATGTCAAAGGAATTCGGTACCAGATATTATAATGCGATGCAACAAGAGGATTTAAAAAAAATCTGACCTGTGATAATAAACGGATTACATTTATGAACGATTGAGTGTGAAATTAATTTCTAACTTCAATGACATGAGGTAAAATATATACGTGGACTGTCACAAAATTTCAAAGCTTTCGACAGTTTAAAAGCTATATTCTGTAAACACATCTCTATTTAAGTGGCCCAATTATATATGAGACTTTACGGTTACATATCGATCAATCTAATTCCGTCAGAATTATATGCAGTTATTATGTTTTGTGCGTTATTATGCAGTTATATAAAACTAAGAACTTAAATGATCGTTAAAGTGGATATGTGCTGACTAACAAATTGCTATGCTGCCACTCCAATAATTACGTCTTCATCTTATTTATTACGCGGTCGCCAGCGACTTCGTTCGCGTGCAGTCATGCTCCGCTCCTATTGGTCGCAGCGTGATGTTATATAAAAAAAAACCTACCTGGATTAATGGGCTATCCAACGCAAAAAGAATTTTTCAAATCGGACCAGGAGTTCCTGAGATTAGCGCGTTCAAACAAACAAACTCTTCAGCTTTATATATTAGTGTGAATAATTTTTTTAATGTTTAGCAAATTATGTTAACAATGTCATCAAATCAACATAGTATGACAAAATAATAAATCAGCAATCAAGTGCGATTGGTCAATGTGTGGAAGAGCGCGAGTAAGCGTCTACCGTGATACATTTTTCACGGTGAGAAAATTCAGGGTGAATTTAAATTCAACCAACTGCTATTGGTATAGATGACACAAATCACAGGATTATTGGCATTTGTATATCATGTACGATTTTTATATATACAACATTCTTTTTTGTTTATGGAAAACCTGAATATACTTACTTTGTTCAGAATAAGCAACTGAATCGATTCCAATCATTTTTACACCATGTTATATTTTTTTACACATACGTTTAGAAATTGTTGCAGAGGGGTTACCGAGCGATTACGATATAACACAGTATTTGCGGGCGCGCCACAACTAACGCCACAGGTCAAAGCACCGCGCTTGGTCACTCAATCGGAGCTTTGACCAGATTTTTGTTGGGACAACCAAGCAGAATAGTAATGTCATACCTTTGTGGTTTTTCATGATATCTTTTTTAAAATTTGGACATAGGTTCTTTACTTTAAAATACTGGACGCGTGTTTCTGGTTTTGTATAAACAAAAGCTAATGTAGTATATTCAACATTTTGCAATAAACTTCTACTTCACAATGGTGCTGCCTGAAGAGTGGATTTCAGATATTTATCCAATCAGTAAATGAAACATTTTAAAAGAGTTTAAAACGACAGGGAAAAACTGAAGCGCAGTGAACATGATCTTTAAGAGATCTCCTGCCTTTTGTTTTCCAACTAATAAATGTCTTGAATACTCGTCTAACGCAAAACGTGTTTTGACGTTCCTTTTACATTTGTAATTCAAAAGGAGTTGCAAGCTGAGAGTAGAACTAGGGAGCTTTCATAAGCTTTTGTGTGAATTGTAGGAAATACGGTGTAAATTTCCTATTGCTGCAGCAGAAATTCGATGTTTTGTGAAGTGGTCTGCAGTAGACAAAATTGGACGGATAGGCTAGAACACGCTAAACACTGCGGAGTAATTTTCGAGGGATCGACGTGGTGCATGCTTGCCTAGTTATTCTGGCGTATCGGAAGACACTATACAATATGTAAAGAAAACCCTGTCCGATCCGTGAAGGTATTGTTCGGTATCGATAACTGATTCTACTAATGCCCACAAAAACAGGCAAAACTTAAAAAAAAAAATCCCCCTAAAAAAATAAATATTATTTCGCAAAAAGAGGTAACTTAATACATGTGCGGTATGCAACCCCTTTCCGCGGGCGGCGGGGGGGCAGGGCACGCGGCACCTGTGACGTGGTCGCGTCGCTATTCGCTTATAATAATATCGGTGTTGTCACTTTTTTAAAAATTACCAACTTTCGGGGAAATTGGAATTAATTCCCGGGAAAAAAGGATTATTTCAAAATTCATTAGTATTGTTACTATGATGATTACGTAAAATTTTATATTATATTTGGTCAAGTGTTTACCTAACCTTTATTATCCTTATGGGTCGGACAGGGTTTTCTTTACATATTGTATAACTAATATAAGGATCGGTTTCATGTTATGTATTTAAAGTAGATAATTTGACAGCCTCCGTGGCGTAGCGGTAGCGGACGCGGCCGCTGCGCAAGGTGGCGCGGGTTCGATCCCCGCACAGTGCAAATATTTGTATGCATGAATATGAATATTTGCACTGGTCTGGTCGTGCCTCGGAAAGCACGTTAAGCCGTTGGTCCCGGTTGCCATACGAACATCTAGTGGCAGTCGTTACGGGCTGTTGGAGCCCTCAAAAGTCTAACAATTGGTCTAACTGCAATGCTTCGATGTCGCCTTCGGGTTGTGGAGGTCAGACGGCAGTCGCTTCACGGAAAATGTCGAAGTTTAGCCATATCAGCAGTTGGACTGGTAAAGCGGACCCCAGACTCCAAAGCTGAAAAGGCTTCGGATGCGACTGGGATTAACGCTGGGATGATGATGATTTAAAGTAGATAATGAAAAAAAAGGAAATTTGTGCTTTTAATTAAGTTAAATGCAATAAAATGATGTCGATACGTAACTTATTGCTCCATATTTTAGGAACAAAATTTTATCCAAAGAAAGTTTACTTGCTTATCTATGAGAACGCAAAAAGCGTAACTTTAGGCTGATGAAAAATTTAATATAGTTTGTAATTATCTTTCAAGTCTTCTAATGAACTGCTCAATAATGTCAGTATTAACAGCATGTAACAAAAATCTATCAAAGTTCATCAAAAAAATCATAATGAAAAACGCGGAAACCATTTCAGCAAAATATTCAAAGTAAAGTACTAAAATTGAGGCTTCCGGCGACTGGGACCGCAATTAACTCGAACCGCGGTCTCAGTCGCCGGATTCATAAAAATTAAATAATTTTCTTCCGGCGACTGGGACCATTCATACGTAATTTGAAAAAAAACTGCTATACAAGCCAAAATTGGTACAGTCAAACGCATAAACATATAAATTATTTATATGACTCTTTTATATGAATATCATTGACTCGTTCTAGACATGATTTTATCCTATGCGCTTATAGATTGTACTAGCCCGTTTTTACATAATTCACTCATGCAGGTAAACACGTTTTTTTTAAGTCGGTTAAAAAGATTTTTACTCAATTATTACATCGTCGTTTGACTGTACATTATTTGATTCCAGTTATCATTTATGAGTGGTCCCAGTCGCCGGAAGAAAATTATTTAGTTTTTATGTATCCGGCGACTGGGACTGCGGTCCGAGTTAATTGCAGTCCCAGTAGCCGGAAGCCTCCTAAAATTGACAGCTGACATCAGGAATTATCTATAATATTTAGGTGCTCATTAAACTAAAATTATCAACAAATCTAGTTCACTAACCCAATTTGTTAATGCGCGGAGAACACAGCGTGGGTTATGGCTGTACTCCCATACTGATTTATGTTTCTTATGAACTGCCGGACATTTGGCAGTGCGCACCTGGCAACTAGCGAGAGACTCCTGCGCAGGGCTGCCATTTGTTACAGTTTTGGAAACGAGCAGAGTGGCTACCATGAGTTTTCATTAGGAGATTCGATCAAATGCATCGCCCGCGTTTGGCGCTCCCATTGGTTGAGAGTTCTTACAACCTTGAAGCGGGCCAGTCGATGAGTCAAACGCGGTCGATATCGATGATCGAGTCTTCGTAATGAAAACTCATGGTAGCCACACATTGATGAGGCAAGTGACATACCTACATATAAGTTTCGCTTTGGTTTATTTAGCAAAAGAAAAAAAACTTTGCTTTCCAACACAAAACTACTTAGATTGGTGTCTATCGATTTCGAATAAACAGAACAAGGGTAAGTAAAAAAAAGTAAAATATATAGCTCTTAAAAATTTAATTTGCGTACCTAAGTAGGTACGTAAATTTTAGAAACTATATTTTAGACCGACTTTAAAAAAAGGAGTCAACGCAATTCGTCGGAATATTTTTATTGTCTTTTTTTTTCTGTGTAATGTTTGTTTCTACTTTGTGTTTGTAATTTGGAAACTACTGCTATATGCGTTTGATTGATGCTTTAGTAAATGTTTGAGACACATATTAAAATTTAATTAAATTTGATTGAAATACTAATGTCTCTACATCACTTTCAAATCTGTATGAGTTGAGTTCCTTGTAATGCAGTGGATCGATAATAGACTGGTATTATTATATTATTGTTCTTGATTATCGACATTTTGCATTATTTAAACGACTTATGGTTTTGTATCGATACACAGATAATGATATAGTTTTAATGCGAGTGAGGCGAAATACTTGTAATGTTACATAGATTACATATATTTCGTTTCACAGATAGGTATCTAGAATTTCGGGAAAATTGAATGAAAACAAAAACATGTATGAAACCCTAAAACGTCGACCCTACGTGAAACAGGGTTGTTAACCCGAACGAAATGGGTACCGTTAGTAACCCGCGCGCGCGCACCTTTGCACACCTCAGATGCACTTTGGAAATGCATCGGGAGTGCTCTAGTACTCGCGCTTAAAACGACTGTCGAACTAAGTTAACGGTTTGAGTATAATTACCAATAGAATATTGTCTGTATATTCATTATCTCAGTTCTTTGAAATATTTCAAAATATTCCAAACTTGGTTTGCATAGAACCGCTTACCTCCTAGTTAACGATGACAAACCAGTAACTATTCAATTGTAAAGTGACAGTATTTTTAAAACGGTTTTCGGATAAAAACGCCTGTACCTATGTTTTCACACTTTTGTACATAATGTATTATGAATTATGATTACAGTTCTATGATTACTATACTTTCATATTTATATTCTTTCATTTAATTAATAGTAATTAAATGCAGTTAATATCTACGATCAAAATGCTTTTCTAATCGTGAATGAAGTCTTGGAATGTTTTGTTGAATGCATCTTTAGCATCTTTTATTTCAGCTGTAAATCGAAATTATTTTGATTACTGTTACATTCATTTTCGGAAATACACTGAGTTTTCACGGAAAACTTATTTACGCCCAGGGAATCAATCGTCTAAAAATTTAATAATTGTATATCAATTTAATATTATAACTTTTCTAAAGTTATATGTTTTTTCTGAGTATAAGTATCTTGGACACCAATGACTGAAGGTGAAGGAAAACATCTTGAGAAAACCTGGACTTTAAGTCTGACATCGCCAACGCGCATTGAGCAAGCGTGGTGATTACGCTCAATCCTTCTCTGTATAGGAGGAGACCTGTGCCCAGAAGTGGGAAACTAAAAAGATTAGAAATGTGACCGAGCGTTAACTGATTGCATAGTAACTCTGAATTTTTATGAACGTTAGCTAAATCAAGCTAACAGGCACTAGACTGTTAGCGTGATTTAGATGTTAACATACGCTGTTAACTTGAGTTAGAATGTTAAGATCTAGGATCATACTATTATACTTCCAGTATATAACATTGCTAGATGTTAACATTCCACACACAATTATCTGTATTCAGTACGGTTAAGAATGATTACATTATGAAACGGCTCATCGCAGCAGTCAGATAATTAGCTGAAATGAACTGTTACTGTGATACTTAGCAGTATTTGAACAATTCAAACCACCAAAGATAGAAGTTTCAAACTTGGATGACACTTTATCTTCATTGTTAATGTTCAGGTGCAAGAACAGTTTTGCTAACTCAAACCCTGAGCACAAAGGGGTTGAAATTTTAACCGATATAATACATATTCGAAATTTTATAGCGGGTACAGTATATCATTTTAATTGAAACTATTGCCTATTTTTTTTTAATAATTACAAACTAGTAGTTGACTGCAAACCCGCCTGATGGTAAGCAGTGATTCAATCGTTGATGGTAAAGCGCATTAGTTTATTAAGCCTATTCACTTAAAAACTTAGGAAGAATGATGGCAGTTGAGCGAGGTGGTGCAATGTTAAACCCAAGACCAACACGACCAGAGGGAGATTGATCTGGAGACTCTCCACAACCAAACTCCCGACACAACGACATTTGGCCATTGGCGCATCGTACCCGGCACACATCGCAACACAACTGCTCAGACCCGTCCTCCGTACGGCTTCACCAGACATCATGCCGGAACACGACGAATCGCTTGGTATTTAGTTAAGTTATTTTAATTCATACTTCTTTCGTCAAATAGTGACGAACGAAATGTGAGAATTTTTCTTACTTGGGAAACGTAACCCTCAAAGATTTTTATATGTCGGGCTGGAGTAAAAACATTTTTCTTTTATCAAGACTGGTTTTTGACGTGAGAATGCGTTTTTTATGTTTTTGTCATCCCTCTTAGTAAGTAACTACCGTCGCCAATATATTATTAAAACTGGGTTAGTTTGGTTTTATAAGGTTCAGTCCTTAAACAAGAAAATTAGAGTTACTTTTTAAGATCACGTTATAGTCCATCCTTCAAAGTGGATTTTATAGAAATCTATGTTACTTGGAAATTTGAATTTTGGCAGAATGTGAGTCTCAATGAAGCTTATTGATACACATAGATCACAATTTACAGACAGTATTTTCTTTATGGCTTTTGTCTTAAAATTTTCAATGTAAGTAATCACTCTTCGTTCATCATTTTTGTCACGACCTTTTTGTATTCAAATACTAATTCTATATAAAGATCTAGTAATTGTCAATAGGCATAGATTAGGGACTATTTTTAGGATTCCATACCTAAAAGGTAAAACGGAACGCTATTCATGAGACTTCGCTGTCCGTCTGTCCATCCGTCGTCGGCCTGTCACAGGCTGTATCTCATGAACCGTAATAGCTAGATAGTTGAAATTTTCAGAGATTATGTATTTCTGTTGTTGCTATAAAAACAAATACTGAAAATAAATAAATAAATATTGAAGTGGGGCTCCCATACAACAAACGTGATTTCTTTTTGCCGTTGTTTAAAGATAATGGTACGGAACCTTTCGTGCGTAAGTCCGACTCGCACTTGGCCGGTTTTTTTGATGTATGTATGTGGCGTAGTTTCATGACGGGTTTTAGGCTAATTTATAACATGTAAATATGAAAGTTTGTATATTTGCATGGTCGTTACTCAATCACTTAAAAACCGCAAAATGGATTTGGATGTAATTTGTTGCACAAATAGTTGTATGCCTTTTATTAACACATTGGGCACTTGTAATCCCTGGAACGTTTGTGGAGGATTAAATAAATATATACCGGACAAATCACACAGATTGAGCTAGCCCCAAAGTAAGCTCGAGACTTGTGTTATGGGATACTAACTCAACGATATTATATTTATAATAGATACATACATAAATAAACATCCAAGACCCAGGCCAATCAGGAAAAGATCGTTTTCCATCATGACCTGGCCGGGGATCAAACCCGAGGCCTTCCAAGTCGCAGGCAGGCGTGTTGACTGGTGTACGTGGACTTAGCAACGGGAAAAAGCTAGCATATTTAAATAAAAAGTGTTTAAAACCTACCTTTCTACTTATGTTTGAATTATAATAATACAAGTAAATTCGTTTTATGGAGCAAAAGAGCGTCTTCCTTTACGTTATTTTTGTATTGGTCAATGCGTGGAATTTAACAAGAAATGAAATAGGTACCAGATTATCATAAAAAGTATAACAGCATGTATACGTAAAAAATAGCATATTTTTTATGTTTTATTTAAATAATTTTCAGAAAATAATGAACAACTCATCTGGTGGGATAGCTTAAGATAGTATATAATCATTAAATTAATAATTTTTCAGATGAATATATTACCGGAAAAAATGCCAGAAAATTACAATACTAAGATTATCTATAATGTCGTAAAACATCTTATGCGTTGAGATACCAGAGGTTTGATTTAACCATTGTTTGCAATGATAAGAGATAACGTAAGCCTTCGCCGTCGGCCGAAAAAATCGTGATTTTTTCCAATTCAAAAGTACGTCGGAAACTCATTAGAACTTAGCGGAAAACTTTTCCGCGCCGATGCAACCCCTAGGTTACCAACAATTTTTCTCCGAAGATGTGCAACCGCGAAGCATCCGATGCCAATTTTATTATTTATATATTTTTATAGGCAAAAGTAAAATATTGAAGCTATTTTATTTAACTTCACTGATTTGTTACCGTTAGTGTGGTGTTCGATGTGTCGCGAAACTTACGGGTTGGTGCGAGACCGCGCGGAGGTACCGAGGACGTGCGACTAAGCGCACGGTTGGGAACCGACTGGCGTTGAGGCCGTTGGCGGGAACGCCATCGAAGCCACCGTATATCAATCAACTTATAAGTGCAACTCGCGGGTTGAATAACTCATTAGCAGTCGGGATTCAGAGGAAATCGACTCGAACGCTTCATTTAAGATTGTCTGATGCACTCCAGTTTGTTATTTTCGGCTGAAATAATGACACAAGTGAATTCTAGCCGAATAGCTAGAGTTTTGTATTCTACACTTTAACTTTATCAATTAGGTGAAAATCTAATTTAGGTTACAGACTCTTTCGTCGAAAACAAATGACAAAATAAAATTTAAGGTTAAGAAAGATATTTTAATTTGTTGATAGCGGAAGAACCTATTTCAAGAAATTATTTGTTCAGCTATAAGGTATTTCCGTATTTGTGTTAACCATTTATCATTTTATCTTGCGGTGAATCATTGCAGATGTGCATGTGCTCTGGCTGTTGAGAGTATGTCATGCTCACTCAAATGTCTCGCTGATGGTGGCGTGTGTGTTGGGTCATTAGGTACCCTTCAATATGGTTGAGCTGAATGATGCTGATCCATACGTCATGTTCGTGAACGGACGCCGTCGGAGGAGACTGGTCATCTCTTAGCTGCCACGGAATATTTTAATTTCTGAATTGATTTTTGTGTGTTTTCCATAATGGACGCTCTCAGCGTACAATATATTTCTACATCGTTCTCACACGGTTGATTTCAACATGATTGATGTAATCAAATATTTGTAACAGCTTGATAATTTAAAAGAGTGTCCATGGATTTTCTTGCCCGTTCTTCTCCATAGGTACCTACTCTTTGGAATGGGCGACTAGCTTCATCTTATTGACTGACCGACCTTCTGGCAATTCAAAAGTGCCTGTAACTGGTATATTTGAAATAAATGCTTTGATTTTGATTTCGATTTCAGATCCAAGTACAAGTTGAATTAAAATGTAAAACGATCATACATAACCTTTTACATTTTTAATAATTGATTCAAGTTTACGTATTTCCATAGACCAAAACTTAACAAAGAACTCATTTAAAAAGGTTCACTTAGAAAATTAAGCGGTTGTTCGTAATTTTTTTGACGTCGGCAAAGTTTCTTTCTGGCTAGATTTTACAAGGCTCTCCAACGGCTGGCACTTGTGAACTTTAGACCGACAGTTAAAGGATTAGAGGGGCGACCGCCGCCGCACCGATCCTTTCAAAGGTGTTAGACCGACTTACGACCTCACGTGCGACTGAAAACACGGGAAAATTATATAACAATGTACTTATCAATGTGCGAACGTTTCTTCAAGAATTTTTAGCCGCCCTTTGTTGATACTGCGTACTTTTCGTAAAGAATGTAAGGGTCGCCCTAATACGTTTCTGTCCATATAATATTTGTAGAATATCGACTCAGATATTGATTTTAATTTCACATTTTTTTTTATTAACAAGTGGGCCTTCATCCTTGTTCCTATTAATAAAAAAAATACTTTGCTGTGCCCAATAGGGTCCTTAATTGTTTCGATATTTCAATATAGCAAATATTACGTGCAAATTATGGAATGCAATAAATTATTGAGTATTAATATTATAAACTATTAATATTTCTGCATATTAATACATACTTCCATGAGAGAGAGCCGTTCTTTGTACCTAAATATTATCACGAAAATCCTTTTGTGGAATACAGTTGGATATTATATTATTGGTTGGAATCCTTTGTATCTACACCGGTGCACCTCCATTGTATTTGGTATTTGTTCATTAAATCCCATTGTGATTGCAGATGGTATTCAAACATTTAGGTCCGTATTCCAGAAGGAAACTCAAGCATTGATCTCTGTTTAAACTTTACTTAAAACTAGTTTCAACCAATTACATGGTTTGAAACGAGTTTAAAATTAATGCTTGAGTTTTGAGTGAGCTTCTGAAATACGGACCTTAGTTTGGCTCAAACACAATGAATTAATTAAACTTATTTTTATTCATTTTATTACATTATGCCACACTGTCTATACCTATTTGACAGCCTCCGTGGCGTAGCGGTAGCGAACGCGGTCGCTGTGCAAGGAGGTACGGGTGCGATCCCCGCACAGTGCAAATATTTGTATGCATAAATATGAATATGTATTTGCACTGGTCTGGTCGTGCCTCGGAAAGCACGTTAAGCCGTTGGTCCCGGTTATCATACGAACATCTAATGACAGTCGTTACGGGTTGTTGGAGCCCTCGAAAGTCCTACAATTGGTCTAACTGCAATGCTTCGATATATTGCCTTCGGGTTGCGGAGCTCAGACGGCAGTCCTTTCACGAAAAATATGTAAGTTTAGCCAAAATCAGCAGTCTAGGTAAAGCAGACCTCAGACTCCTAAGCTGAAAAGCTTCGGATGCATCATCATCATCCCAGTGTTAATCCCAGTCGCATCCGAAGCCTTTTCAGCTTTGGAGTCTGGGGTTCGCTTTACCAGTCCAACTGCTGATATGGCTAAACTTCGACATTTTCCATGAAGCGACTGCCGTCTGACCTCGAATCGAAAAGCTTCGGATGCGACTGGAATTAAATCTGAGATCATGATGATTGTCCATACTTACTTAAATCTAAGACCGGATTTTTTAATTGAGAACTCATCAAACTCTGTGAAAAACTTATGAATTTCTTGAGCTAAATTGAAAGAGTCATCTTAATATTATATAAATGCTTACAGAGTAACAAACATTCTTTAAATTCTCAAGTTAGAAGTCACCCTGAACTCGCTTGTACTACACCTTTTCAGTAAACGGATTAGCAATGAACTTAAACGCGAGAAATGCTCAGATTAGGGCCAAGATGCGTTGGCGTTGTTTACTAAGGATTCCCTATCCAACTGATTAGATAATCGAATCAAATTATGCACGTCTACGATGATTCACTTAAGACGTTTTACAAATTTTAAACTGACTTGCATAATTGGATTGTATCCTAAGGAATAATTTAATGTCCATCAGATAGATTTTTAAAAAATATTGAACACGTATTTTTTATTTTTTCTTTCATTCATATACTTAGGAAGATATATTAATTCGAAATGTCGTATGACGTCACGCCGCGGTACAAAATATACCACGCCGTGACATAATTAGCCTCCACTCCGTAACTTTAATACGCCATGTCTCAGTAGTTTTTGGTAATTTCGACAAAATAAAAAATACGGGTCTTAATTTTTATGAACAGCATAAGATTTCGATTGTTTTCGTTCATATTTCCACTTCAAAACTTTTTATCATATTTTTTTTTACTTTATAAAATGAAACCCTTTCCTAGTTTGTCAACCACTTCTAGATTACAAAACATTATAAACAATTAAAAATAATAATCTTAGCACTTTAAAAAATGAGAAGAGAAAGCGTTGTTTGATGTGAAGATATATATTTAGCCCTCTCTCCGGCGTGAAACATAGGCTTCTAAGTAGTAAAGTATGTACCCTATCTTCCGAGCCACCTCAAGATCACTCTTTAAGTAACATTAATCGGGTTTCTTAGAATCCAACCAACTGCTAAAACGTCGCATATCCATCGAATCAGATCTTACAACTCTTAACCCTATCTTTAGATAAATAGAACACACTATTACTTGTCGCGAATTTAAAGTCCTAAGATTTTTACTGGAGTAACTAAGCGCATCATACGTCACAATTTGTAACTCTAAAATGAATTATTATAAATAGGTAAACTTTAGCCAGACAGGGTGGATCTTATACCTGTTCCCTGATCTGTAACGAACCAACCATAGAAGTTAGTAGACCAATAGATAGATAACTCATCATCATCATCAACCTTTTTATAGTCCCACTGCTGGTCACAGGTCTCCTCCCATACAGAGAAGGATTGAGCGTAATCACCACGCTTACTCAATGCGGTTTGGCGATTTCAGACTTAAAGTCCAGGTTTTCTCAACATGTTTTCCGTCACCTTTTAATCAGTCATTGGGCTCCAAGATATACTTAGAAAGTACATATAACTTTAGAAAAGGTACATTGGTGCTTGCCTAACCTGGAATCGATAGATAACTAGAGGATCAAAATAATTGTTTTGACACCATCAAAAGAGAACACGGCACAAAAGGACAGATTCAAATGCACTTCAGCTTAAGCTCGAATGTGCTTACACTCTCTTTCAGGCTATCCGCTCACTTAAGTTTAAACTTCACCACTTAAAGTATTGACAGAACCGTTAGTTGAACTACTACATATATCTACGTAGTTGCTGGAATTCCTGATGCATCAGGTGACACGGTGGTGGTAGTTCAGTTCAGACACACGATCAAGCTACTTCAATCTGTTCAATTTCTTTAATAGATTTTCAACTTTATGTCTAAAGCTTTAGGTTCAAAGTAGAATGGGATTTTTTTCAGTTTTGGGTCGATTGATGTGCAGAAGGAATTCTGGTAGTTTAAAACTTTTAAAATCTAGCAGTCCTCATCCTCCTCTAGTCCTCATCTCGATGACAAACAAATGTCAAAAACTAGTCAAAATTTAGAGAAATTGGACAGATTAAGACTAAATGCATTACATGAACCGTCTTAAAATTACTTGTAATACATAATCAGCCCATAATATTCACACAGTTGGGACACAGGCTTCCTCTCGGTGAGAGCGAGTGGGCTGTCATCTAACACGCTGGCCCTGATAGGGTTCGAATCTACTACCTAGGTACATACAACTTGTAAATCGCGGCTACCGTTGTTTTCCGTTTCTTCTTGCTTAACCTCAAATTCTCTGCGAATTCTTAGTTTACATAATTTTTATTTAGTCCGCAAAAAGATTTTACGTATTATTTTAGGGCTAGCTTTCCGCCCGGGCTTCGCCCGCATGGAGTTCGGATATATCGCGTTTCCAAGGGAACTCTTCAAAATTCCGGAATATCAAAACTATCCTATGTTATTTCTCATAGTCAAGTCTATCTTCGTATCAAATTTCAATAAAATCAGTTTAGTGGTTTAGACGTGAAAGCGTAACAGACAGACAGACAGAGCTACTTTCGCATGTATAATATTAGTAGGGATGTTGAAAGTTTGAGAATGTTTTGATTACTATTTGACATTATATTTTAGACATTATTGCATATGATATTTACAACTTTTGACATTCAATTAGTAACTATTTTCACTTGTATTATTGTATTTGATTTTGGTTAAGATTATATTTAAAACTGTTAGGCACTATATATAAATTTCGCTTGTAATGTATGTAAATGAATAATTCTTAGTTCTTTATATTTGTGTGTAAGTCGCATATGTAGATATTCAACACAATGCAAATTGGAACTATGAATGAAATAAATGAAATGAAATGAATAATATTCGGGGTTAGATTGGGCTAAGATTAAATATTAAAATGATAGTTAAGTAGTTACATTTCAGTAATGCAAATGGCATAACGATTTAACTAATGAGGTGAAACAGGTGTAATTTAGTCGCCTCCGATATGTTATCCGAAATCGTTTTGACTACTTTACAGTATTTTATGTATTACAGCAGCGTTTCCCAAACTTTGTTCTACTGTGACCCGGTAAATTTCATACTCCTTCTTCATGACCCAATTAAGTTTTTGGACCCAACTAAAATCGGTATTAGGTAAAATAAAACACAAATATTACTTATATGTGAGTATTGAAACATAATAATACACGCGCGTGTACGTAGAGCTGCAAAGTGCAACTGAAACAAAAGCAAGCTACAATGCATGCGCATGAGTGCTTCTCGCGCACGCCTTTAGTTACAATACCTACAATCCGACAGTAGCGCAATCATCCTTCCTTGTTAGTCAAGAAATAAAATCGAACATCTCCTATACATAATTATTTTAAGATCAAGCCCAAAAAAATATTTTTGGCGGCCCATTGCCGGGTCGCGTCCCACATGATGAGAAACGCTGTATTACAGTATACGCGGTGTCGCAATTACGCTGACATGATTATTATTGTTCAGTGAAACCCGAACAGCTTACGGACAAAAGTTTTGTTAGAGGCGTAACAAGTATGTAACCCACTTAATATATCATCGCAGGCAGCTGCCCAGCCTTTTCCCAGCTCTGTTGGGGTCGGCTGCCTGTCTGACCGGATTCAGATGAATATCAGTATATAATTAACCCCGCAAACCTGTTACTGGGTGATACGATTGGTAAGACTTTTGGTCAGAATTTTGGACTTCTAACGACCCGTAACGACTGAATAGAATGACAGCCAGGACCATCAGATTCCGGGGCACGGATGGGTCCAGGTATGTAAAGATGGACCCATCCACAAACTAACCGCGGTAGGCATAGCTTAACCTGATCGATCGGCCTGTGCGACTTTTATTATTTAGCCATAAGCCCCTTTTTATCATAGCCATAAGCCCCTCACACTACGACATACAAATAACGTTCCTAATTTGAAATCATTACAATATCGTTTGAAGAGTGGTTGCGATCCAATTCTCAATTCTAATTATAGGTACATCTGTATATCTGGGCGGGTACGCTTGTAAGTCGAAACTTACAAAACATATATTCTAAGCATAAGTAAAACGGGATCTAGTTGCTCTCGAAACTGAGCCTCAAAGGATAAGCTGCGCAGACGGAACCGCGGTATAAACCAGTGTCTCACGCTACACGACAAACTTGACTCGGTACTGAAGGGGTGAGAAGCGGGTAAAGCGATAGCATTGTGATATTGACAAGCGTCAGTATTCTGTTCACCAAAATACCTGTAACATCTCACCAAGAAAACTTAAGTGAACGATTATCACTATTAATAGCTCATGGTTCCACACTATTACATAGCAAGCCATACAATACACACATACATTACATAACAGGTCCAGGTTTATTTGAAAACCGGCATCAGACACTAGTTGTGTGTAATTTTTACTGAACTGAACCTTTTTGTTGCAGCTGCGAGGCACACTTTGATGTTAGTTTTTTACATCGGGGGTTTTTACTTTCAATTGGTTTTTTTTATTTGTTGCTACCTAATGTATCATGTTTTGCTAGATGTACCTATTATGTGTCTTGAAGTCTGTGCTGAGTAAATTAATTTTCTTTCTTTCTTTCTCATTATAAGCTCACTTTACCAAACTTTTACAGATTCGATCAGATACAGATCTGTTCATCAAAATAAATTATTTTATACTAGCATCCGCCAGCGACTTCGTTCGCGTGGTTTAGTTATGCTCCGCTCCTATTGGTCGCAGCGTGATGTTATATTGGGCTATCCAACGCAAAAAGAATTTTTCAAATCGGACTAGTAGTTCCCGTGATTAGCGCGAACAAACAAACAAACTCTTCAGCTTTATATATTAGTATAGATTTAAAATATTTTATTTCTGTACAAGTGTACTATGTAAGGGGTAATCTCTGAATCTACAGAAAGGATTTTGAAAATACTATTACAAGTAGAAAACCATAAAATTATTTTTGAGTGTCAAAGTGGCCACTGTTTCGACTCGCGGTTAACAAGAAGCTGATGGCCAACCTTCAGGATTGAAGAGGCACTGGAAGAAGAAGAAGAAGTGACCACTACATAAATCGGAGCTCGTAAATAATAAAACGTCGTATGTACAACGCAATATGTCAGAAGGCTGATATGGACTTTTTAATGTAAGTACCTACACTAGTATGAAAAAATTTCATGAAAAATTTATTAAGATGTCATATCCAATTGCTTCTTTGTCCGTAAATAGTATTTTAGGGTTCCGTACCTTAATTACGTAACACACTGTTACTATCATTTGGAATCATTTTGAAGCATATTGTAAATCCATTGCTCCACCATATGTTCCAAAAATGTGTCTATAGTCAATGGCTTAACCACTGCACCAACCGAGCCGACAAATTAATAAGTTAGAAGAAAGATGGAAGCAATATTGATTGAACAAAAAGGTCAATATAGAATAGATTAAAGTACATAATAGTTATTTATGCCACTGTCAAGCAATGATAGCTATTGTAACACGAGTGATAGTTTGTGCCACGAAGCGAAGCTGAGTGGCACAATAGATCAGCACGAGTATTACAATAGCTGTTTGCGACAGTGGCATACAAAACTTTTTCTATGACGTTGAAATAAATAAATACAAAAAACCGCCAATGTTGAACTTTAATAGGAATTCTAGTAGATAACTTACATTTCTTTGATTTATGAGGTAGCAATTCTTTTGTGGTCTCCATAGCTATTTCTCTTATTTCAGAAGGCGTTAAGATATTGTCCATTTCGCTATTATCACTGATATCACTCATTTTCAAAACAATTTTATTTATAAATACAGATAAAAGTTAACAATGGCGCGCGCAATGTTATTTTGTTGTTATAATCCCACAAATAAGAGGCAAAGGCATTTCATTTATACAACCCAATAATAATAATTATTTATTTCAGGTAAGATACCCATAATTTCACATAAATACAAATACACAGCAGACATGAAACACAAACCAAAATACACACATCAAAAGTGTCTAGGGATCAACATATATTTTTGCAATAACTTTTCTCCTGATTGATATTAATTAAAATTTTCTTTAAGGATTCATCAAATAAAGTGTTTTCGTTTGTCACAGTAACGATAAACCAAGTCACCTTTGCATTAATAAAGAAATTTGCCATTTTCCTAATAAAGGGATATTTGACATTTGAACCACTAACACAAAAGTTCGAAAAAAAGACTGAAATAACAGTTTTCTCTAAAATTTTATTGGGTAACTTAAACAATTAATAATCCGTGTTTCTACCGCGAACACTAACAACACAAGAACGTCGGTTTGGCATACTCAAAATGAGTTCATCCAAATCACGCTGTGGAATGGCCGCCCATGTTCGTTGCAACAACAAAAAAAGGTCTTCTTGCGACTGGATACCCTCCATATTCGGCAGAGCTCTTCTCTGTAGCATATCCCATGCATGCTCAATCGGGTTCAAGTCTGGCGACTGAGCAGGCCAGGGCAGGACATTGATGTTAGCTGCGGCGAGAGTCTGTCTTACAACTCTTGCGGTGTGCGGTCGTGCATTATCATGCATTAACTGAAATAAGGGACCGATTTGCACTTGTAGAGGAACGATGACGTCTGATACAATCGTTTCAGCATAAATTTGAGCGTTGAGGTTGCCTCTGATCCAAATCAACTCAGTTCTTCCGCCGATCCAAATACCCGCCCATACCATGATGGTTCCACCACTATAAGGATGGACTTCCTGGCAGGATTTTAATCGCTGTTGGCGTCCAGGGGTTCTCCAGTGTCGTATACGTCTTGTATCCGGTCTCATACCAAAACGAGACTCATCAGAAAAGCACACGAAACGCCATTGTTCTTCTGCCCAATTTCTGTGTTCAAGAGCCCATTGATATCGAATCCTACGATTGTGCATTGCTATAGGTGGTACCCGTAGCGGTCTTCGGGAATGAAGGTTCACTTCATGCAAGCGGTTTCTGACTGTTTGGTCGCTAATTAAGTTCCCTGAAGAGTGATGAAGCCTCACGGCTAACATCATGGCGGTTATTGTTGGAGCTCTTCGAGTTAAGATTTGAATGTATCGGTCTTGTCTCCGTGTGGTGCAGCGATACCGTCCTCCATGGCGCTCAGCCACGGTACCAGTGCTTCGGTAACGTGTCCAAAGTCGACTGATAACACTCTGACTTGTATTCAGAGCTAAAGCCACAGTACGTTGCCGGGAACCAGCTTCTATCATTCCCACGGCTCTGAGCATTTCTTCCCTGCTTAAATGACGTCGCCGCTCCATAATAACGTTGGTTTTAATCAGTAGTAGGGAAACAGTAGCACTAATAATGTCTTCAATGCGTTGTATGTTTTTATAGGGAAAATATTGACAGCTGATTTTCATCTTTTACTCGAATTTGATTCACAGTTCCTGATTCAAATTATGAAATGCACCAAAAAGGATCCATATAAATTTATAAAATCATAAATTTATTACAAAGCCACATCTCAATCTCAAGAAATCCGCATAAAAATGCTTGATCCCTAGACACTTTTGATGTGTGTAATATATAATACTAAAAACTTTCATTAAATCATTATCATAATATGCGATGTTTAGTCGTGACGCAAATACGCGCGCTTTTTGGCATAATAATACGTATATTTTTTGATGCCATAGCAACAAAAAAAAAAAAAAAAAGTTTACCCGTGTGGAAATGGTCATTGTAACATGACTTGGCAGGAATGAGTACCTACTATTGAGATATGACTTATGGTTATGTATTAAGCACATTACCAAATGGTCGTAGAAAAATAAGATTTGTAAGCTTCATCTTAAACATCAAATAACGACTCAAACTTTCCAGAGGACCTAATATTTCTAATATTATTTTCAAAATCGGTTTAATACATCCAGAGATTTAAACCCTTACAACCTCACAAACTTTACCTTTTAACAATATTAGTATTTGAATAGATTAAATCGAGTTTGTCACGAATGACGTCGTATCGGTCCAAAGGCGTATCGATACTAATAAATCATTATCATTTGTTAATTGCTTAACAAATGTGCCCTTGCTTTAGAGCATATTTGTTACGTTATATCACAGCTAAAATAGTTTAATTTGGCATTATTAATTGTCTCCTTTGCCTTCCATTCAATCACAGTCCTTTGGTTAAAAACGAACGAGGTAGAGAGTAGCGGTGGCCTAGGGTATTTTCCGGGACTTATAAGTTATAGGTTCGAATCCCGTCAAGTGCTTTATTTTGTGTAATATCTGTTCTTTAACACCACTGTGCTCAAAATTGTGAAGGATATATCGTGAGAAAACATGTCCTAGAGCATATTCTAACAAACTGACCAAAAAAATGTGCCGAACACAGCAGCAGCACATAAGCATATTTTTATTCGGCATACATTGGTACAGTGTGAGTGAGATGGGGCACAATCTAAAGCATAGAGAAGAAAAAGATGGCTAGTGTTTGTCGTTTACGCTGTTAGTGTTTGTCGTTTGTTTTTACGAGTGTATCGAGAGTGACTAAGGCGAGATGCAGGACTTTCCTTCCTTTTTTACGCTTCATTTTCAGTGCGCTAATGACATATCTACCTTAGTTTAATATTTTATCAATGTCCTAGAGGCTAAAAATTCCAAGACATGACGTGACATCTACCAAATCGTACTGGGCCCGCGTGGGAGATCACCACTCCCTCTCACCGAGAGGAGGCCTGAGTCCCAGGAATAAGAACATCTTGGGCTGATAATGGATTCGGGTTCCAGATCAGGCAAGTACTAATGTAACTTTTCTAAGTTATATGTACTTTCTAAGTATACCTTGGACACCAATGATTACAAGGTAAAGGAAAACATCTCGAGGAAATCTGGACTTTAAGTCTGAAATCGCCAACATTGCATTGAGCAAGCGTGTTGATTACGCTCAATCCGTCTCTGTATGAGAGGAGACTTGTGCCCAGCAGTGGGACGATCAAAAGGTTGATGATGAAAGACGAAAGCCGAAGGTCATAATCATCTTATTGTATGTAGATATATGTTTATTAAGTATTGTTTATTTATTTAAGATTCACGAATGTGCATTGAACAATGTTATAATGATGGAAACCCAATAATGGTATGAATGGTTCATTTCTAATTTACGTCGACATTTCAGTCCGTTGACAATTAAAGCATCATTCATGACTGAATCAGACCTGTTGGACCATTAATGTCATATTAACGTGATCAATTATAATTTTGTATAATAACACTAGCTGCGCCCCGCAGTTTCACCCGGTTAGGTTTCGATACGTTTTTTTATATGCTCCGCTCCTATTGGTCGAAGCGTGATGTTATATAGCCTTACAGCCTTCCTGGATTAATGGGCTATTCAACGCAAATAGAATTTTTCAAATCGGATCAGTAGTTCCTGAGATTAACGCTTTCAAACAAACAAACTCTTCAGCTTTATATATTAAAGTATAGATGTATTTCTTTATTCCAGGACAAATAGCATAAACTGTAGAGTTTTACTAAAAAACTGTTGTGTCAAAATGGAAAATGTGGAAAATCCACATAGACAGTGCGTTATGAGGCTCACTTCCGCCGCCGTCCATCCGTTCTGCGTTGACCCAGCTTTGCTTTACTCGCCTTTCCAGAAACTATATCGTAAACCGATTCAAGCGTAGGAGCTAGTGCATTGTTCGAGCATCTTATTAAATACTAGCTGCCGCCAGCGACTTCGTTCGCGTGAAGTTTGTTATGCTCTCCTCCTATTGGTCGCAGCGTGATGTTATATAGCCTAAAGCCTTCCTGGATTAATGGGCTATCCGATGCAAAAATAATTTTTCAAATGGGACCATTAGTTCCTGAGATTAGTGCGTTCAAACAAACAAACTCTTCTGCTTTATACATTAGTATAGATTCTATTTATTTCTTTCATGAAAGTGACAATATAGTTTAGAACATAGTGAGGTAACCGTGGCTAAACTATAATAGCCTCATATGTCAATTGCATAAGATTTATATTTGGCCTGCGCAAATATGGTACGTTTTTGCCGTAATTCTCATATGCTATTTCAGCTCTATAACGTTTTTATTAAAAAACGTTATAGTGCTGAAATAGCATATGAGAATTAAGGGGTTTTAGGATTACCTAAAACCCCTCTTATCTTAAAGAACGTTTCAAGTTCCTACTTAACACACATAAGAAATATCTCAGGTCATCGGGAAACTTGATATTAGAGATGCCGATGCATTCCACTAGTTTCTGTGATATAGTACATTACGATATTAGTGCGTAATGATGGTTATAACATGCGAGGCGGAATTTCAGCCCGAGCCGAAGGCGAGGGTGTAATTGAGCCGAGCATGTTATAACCAATACGCACGTATATCGTACGACATTTTTTAACACACTTGCGAGGAAACAGAAAAAAGATATTCAGAATACAAGTACAAAGAAAAGAAAATTTAGGAAAAATGGCGCGAGGTTTATTTTCTGCCGTAGCTGCGTGAAAATGTTGGCAAAGATGCTAGAGCATGCAGTCAAGTTTTTAAATTACCGAATAAACTGTTTTTTTTTTACAAATACTCATTTAAATACAAACAAATACAAATTTGTTTATTTCAAATAGGACATCAGTTATTTTAAATAAACTCAATCTGTGAATGCACACTTTGCCATTAGATCAAATCTGTCTCCCTCTAATTCCCTAACCCTAAAAGCTCACACCTGTGGTTCCTTCACGCAGTGCGGCTGCCCCAATCTTGCCAAATCCACTTGCGTGAGGTATTTAGGAGTACTCATTGATCAGCATCTCAACTGGCACCATCATATAATAAATGTCTCGTCGCGTGTACGTAAACTAATATATGTCTTTAAGAAGCTGCGAAACTCTGCTGATTGTGAAATTTTAAAACTAGTATATTTTGCACTTTGCCGGTCCGTCATAATGTACTGCCTGCCCGTTTGGGGTGGAGCCACACAAAATGTATTTATTCGCCTTGAGAGAGCCCAAAGAGCTATCCTTAAAGTGATGTTCTCCCTTCCACGAAGATATTCAACTGTACAGCTCTACTCCTACTGCAAGGTCCTCTCTGTCAGACAACTCTATGTGCTCCTGTGTTTCCTACGCAAACACTCAGCGCGTCCCTCAAAAGAACCTACAGGACGACTCAAGCACAATGTTTTTCCTACTGTTCGCCATAGAACTGCTTTTGCCAAACGTCAATATTATGTTATAAGCACTATCATTTACAATCTATTAAACAAAAAATTAAAAATTTTCTCCTGCCTTAAATACCAATGCAAAACTTTAATTAGAGACTATCTTCTAACACTAAATTATAATAATACTGAGGATCTTCTTCTGGGTATTTCACAGTGATGTTCACTTTAACTATACGTCCGTGTTATAGTATAGTACGCACAGGCTACATATACATACGCACCCACACGCACGCACACACACACACCCACACACGCACGCACACGCACACAGATGTACACACCCACACACACACACACACACCCTTCCCTATACCTACACTCACACCTTACACTCGCCACTTAGTTAATCTTTTCTCATTTATTTGCTTTTATTCTATTAATTAGTTTTACTGTTTTTGTCCACCACCTTGATTATTGTTAAACCGTCCTGATTGTACTAGAATTATGGCTTTGTATCTTGCGGAGAATCACTGACACCTAAGTCACAGGTTTCACCTAGTTTAGGAGTCAGAGTACCTATGTATTGTTAACTTATGATAAGCCTTATATTTACAAATATGTACTCCAAATTACTGTTTACAACAATACGAACTTTTGTTAAATGAGAAATAAATATTATTATTATTATTATTTATTATTATTATTATTATTATATTATTACTGTTGCTTTCCCGCCATTAGTATTTGCCATTTCAAATATGGAACAGCGCGCTGCTCACCGGCTAGAGCCACGCGGCGGCGATCAGTTCCATAATTATTTGAAATGACAAATAATGCTGTTATGGAATTTGTATGGACTATAACTTAACTATTTGCTTTGATAACACACGCGTTTGTTATGGCCCTCTTTACATATTTAAAACCGGTGGGATTACATCAGCTTTACGAGCAAGGGTGTTAAAAAATTCTTTACTGTACAAGCAATTCGGCTATAAAAAAAAAACTAGTTCCAATGTAACTTTTCTAAGGTATATGTACCTACTTTCTAAGTATATCTTGGACATCAATAACTGATTATAAGGTGAAGGAAAACATCTTGAGGGAATCTGGACTGGAGAGCAAGCGTGGTGATTACGCTCAATCCTTCTCTGTATGAGAGGAGACCTGTGCCCAGCAGCGGGATGATAAAACATCTATAAAAAATATTGACCACGTATTTTTTATTTTTTCTATCATTCAAATACTTGGAAGATATATTGATTTGAAATGCCGCATGTCGTCACGCCGTGGTATAAAATATACCATGGCGTGACGTAATTAGCGCTCGCTCCGTAACTTGAATACGCTTTAAAATCTCAATAGATTTTGGTAATTTCGACAAAATAAAATTACGCGTCATAGTTTTTTTTATTATCTTTATGAAGGACTAATTATTTTTTGATTTTCGTACCTTGGATACATCCCTATTCTAAACTTCTTAATTTCCGCCATTTCATGTATAAATGGATTCGATTAGACGCCGTGACCAGCATTAATCTATACTAATATATAAAGCTGAAGAGTTTGTTTGTATGTTTGTTTGTTTGGTTGTTTGTTTGTTCGCTCTAATCTCGGGAACTACTGGTCCGATTTGAAAAAATCTTTTTGCGTTGGATAGCCCATTAAACCAGGAAGGCTTTAGGTTATATAACATCACGCTGCGACCAATAGGAGCGGAGCATAACTAAACCACGCGAACGAAGTCGCTGGCGGCCGCTAGTATTATTCTAAAACAACAATGACACAATCTCTGTATCTGATTACATAACAACATGTCGGGCGTCCCATTTATTAAAACATTCACAGAAACCATTAGCCGGCTGAGATGTTAAAATTTTATGTGGCCACGTCATACGTCCGAATCAATTGAAGTACATATTATGTATATTCTCAAATGTATTTTTGAAAGTGAAAAGTTATTTAACGTCGTTGGGCACTTTTGAGCATTGAATTGGCGTGAGCGTAACCGACCCGGCACCGTTACCGTTTTTTGTTTCTTTTTTTTTTTACTTTTGTATTTTTAAATAAGTATTTTAGTTCCACGACTGCTAATTTTTAATTTTTTGTTAATTTTTGTTAACTAGTCTTCGTTCACGTTCACGATTTAGAGTCGATTACTATAGATACATTATTACACTTCTAAATCATAATATACAGCATACATTTTATTTTTTTATATGCTCTGCTCCTATTGGTACCGCAACGCCATGTCATATAGCCCAAAGCTTCCTGGATTAATGGGCTATCCAACGCATAAAGAATTATTCAAATCGGAGCAGTAGTTCCTGAGATTAGCCAATTGAAAGAAACACACAAACTATTCAGCATTATAATATACATAGTATAGATATACTATAAAATCAAAAAATAAGTACATACAAAGTTTTATATGCATAGAAATAAGGTTTTAATTCATCTACTGTTTCAGTGATACATTCACATGTTCTCATTTTAATTTCCAAGCTACGTCGGCAACCCTGATAATCTGATTTGCCCCACAGATACTATAAGGGTCAATTCATACTAGCGCAGAGTCGAAGCGCATCGAAGCGTCAATCCGAAACTTAATATAGCAAATTCACCCTTATTTCCACAATGTAATGCACATATTTCTTCCAAGGAAAAAAAAAGACGCGCGAATTCACGCACATTCGAGGGAATTCGCGCGCCTGCGCGCGAGTAACTCTGATTGGTGCGCGCGCATTCGCGCGAAGCCAAGCGGCTATTAGGCGAACTACGCGCCGTCTGGTCAGTCGGCAATCGGAATCGGACGGAAACTGTCTTGTGTCGAAGTGAATCACAATGGAAAAAGCGCGAGAATGCGCGCTAATTCACGCGAATACGCGCGCATTCGTGCGACTTCGCTTTGATTGTGAGGAATTTGACGCTTCGATGCGCTTCGACTCTGCGCTAGTATGAATTGACCCTAAAAGAATCAAGTAACCAAACTAACTCTAAGGTGCGTGTTACAGAACGTCACTCAAAACTCAAGCTCTACTTAAGTCTCGTTTCAAGCCATTTGATTGGTTGAAACTAGTTTTTTTTTTTTTTTTTATAAAATATAAACCAGCGCTTGACCGCAATCCTGCCTGATGGTCAGCAGTGACGCAATCGTTGATGGTAAAGCGCACTAGTTTATTAAGAGCCTATTCACTCTAGCCTTGAAGACACTCAAATTGTAGTCCGACGGAAACACCGCCGCTGGCAAATTGTTCCAGTCCCTCGATGTACGCGGTATAAAGGAGGAGGCGAAACGCTTCGTCCAGATCGTAGTGGTGTTAACAACGTAAGGGTGGAAACCAGCCGTACGACGGCTGGTTTCCACCAGTTTTAAGTAATGCATAAGCAGAGATCAATGCTTGAGTTTCCTTCTGGAATACGGACCTTACTCTTCTTCTTCTCTATGTATGAGACCCCAACCGGGGCCCATCAAACAAATCCTGGAAAAATTCGAGCCAAGCTCTTGCACTAGAATGTGTGTTAGTTATTTATACTAACCGTGATGTAGTCATGATGCGTTACTCATAGATTTTAGAATATGTGACATCATGCAGTGATAACTCGACCACTCGGCATTCCACCATTCTCGGCTAAGCAAACATACCTTCAATTAAAAGATATCATAAGCTGGTCGACCTGTATTACTTTGTGGTGCGTCTGCTCGACCTTAGACAGCAACAGGCAACTCTAGTATACCGCATATTAATGTACAGACGACAGCAGGTCAAGTAATCGGAAACTGACAAATATTCCCAGTCAACCTTGAGCCTTAATGCTTTAGACATAAAGTTGGAATTTTAATAAAAAAATCTGATTATATTAGCTTGATGTTCTGTCGTCTGTACAAATGTGTTTATACTTATTATATCTTATTTGATACCCAGATCGCAGTAAACAAAATATTCTTTAACTAGTTTCCACCATCCATACCACCACATACTTTCGTGTTACCCCACATACACAAACAACCAAGCCCGTAACCTGGGGCCCTAGTCTGCTATAACGATAGTGTTAGAATGATCAATCAGTGATCTCATAATGATCGATTTTGACAAGTTTCGTAATCTAATAACAAAATGGCGGCATTGTGACTTTCCAGTGGTCAATCACAGTCACTCCATTCCGTATAAAAAAATTATTGAATTAAGTAGTAGTATTTATAAAATCATTTATATTAACGGCATTTATAATAATAGCAATACGGATTGTAGTCGTTTCATTTCATTGGTGATTCAATCACCATTCTATTACGAAACGACTGATATAATTGACCGATCATTATGAATTTAGCAGATTACGAACTTTTAAGCACAATGACAATGGACTCGTGTTGGAATGACAAATTTGTAAAAATAGCAGACTAAGGCCCCTGTAGGCTTACCAAATATTTGTTCCGTGCGGGAACGGAACCCGCAACACGCGCCGCAGCAGTCGCTCAGCCACTAATCCAACCGAGTTGTCAATTATTTTCGTGATGGAACGGATTTGAATCCCTACATAGAAAAATCATTTTTAACATAACGATTGAGCCTTACAAAGTTCTCTCCACAAATAGGGGTTTAAATTAATCCTACCTTTGATAGTCACTGTCAACAGATGTTGCAATATGGCTGCCGGTTTAGCTGTTTTATTTTTGTTTTATACGCAGTTTGCATATGCCTGAGAGCGTCAGACTCTCATCTAACATTTCCATTTATATTCGTAGAATATTCCTTTTTAAATGTCAAATACGACACCATAATTCCCTTTTACATGTACAGATTGGACTGTCACCCAGGATATTAAAATCCTATATTAATCGTTTTATAATTTTAATATTTCCTTTGGCGTTGAGAGTACCTAGTCTAAGCCAAAGGGAAATAATTTTATGAAACTCTTTCATATTTTCATTTCAAAATGACATAAAATTTAATATCGCAACTAAGATCCTTCCTACGTACACAAGTCCTTTGAACGATCCCACTGAAATGCAAAGAGTGCATTATGACACACAACACAAGTTTTTCTTTCAACATAATTACCGGCGCATACCCTGAAAGACATAGTTTAAACAAAAAGTGAAATAGTAAGTCGGAACTATGTCATAAAATGTGCTAAATGAGGGCACTGCACGCAACAGCTCGTGGGCTCAGAGGCCTACACAACACAAATGAAGACAGTAGGTAGGTATGTGCTAAAAATAGTACCAACACCACTGTGTTACAAAACTTTTGCAAAACGCCTTTTATTATCCTGTTGTTTACTTTATCGTGTTATTATTTAGTTAGTAATACATGATTTGTTTGTGCCTTCATTTTTTTAAGGTTATTTTTAATACTCACGCTTTCTTTCATTACTGTTGGTGAGTTTTTCAGATCTATAAAATGTATGAATAACTGTTTTCTTAGTCATTCATTGAGGTATTCAGAATAATAATTTATTTACATAGAGACGTTACTCCTGTAATCTTTAGAACGTTTATAGTCTGACCTCATTCTCAATCTATCAAAATAAAGATAGAATGGAAGAAAGAAAGTAAAATATTTTTATTGTGACTCTGCTGGTATTCTGATAGGGCCTGGTGTAATGCGACGGGCAATCGGAGCAACACAACAAAATTGTGTACACAGGTTTTTTGACAGATCAATACTGAGATCGGATTGTCTAACTCTCTACATATTTGACAAGTGTTTGACGCCTATGTCAAACATTTGTCAAAAATGAAAAAAAAAAAATACATTCAGATTTAATTTATCCTTGGAACGAAATTTGACAGTTTCAGTACAGAAAACCAATCAAAAATGTTATTCTCAGGAATACATTATATCTAGAATAACGTATGAAAAATGTTGAAGCAAAATAATATTCATCTAGTAAGGTTAATATTCTATTGGTCTGAAAAAATACATTCAGATTTAATGTCGTGGTGGCCTAGTGGTTAAAACACCAGCCTCTCAAGTATGAGTGCGCGGGTTCGATTCCAGGTTAGGCAAGTATCAATGTAACTTTTCTAAAGTTATTTGTACTTTCTAAGTATATCTTGGATACCAATGACTGAAGGTGAAGGAAAACATCTTGAGGAAACCTGGACTTTAAGTCTGGAATCGCCAACCCGCATTCAGCAAGCGTGGTGATTACGCTCAATCCTTCTCTGTATGAGAGGAGACCTGTGCCCAGCAGTGGGACGATAAAAATGGTTGATGATGATGATGATTCTCTCGGTGGTAGGCAACAACATCAGCCGCCGGCATAAGTTACCACCCACCAGACAAAGTCTTGCCGCCAAGCGATTCGTCGTGTTCCGGCATGATGTCTGGTGAAGCCGTACGGAGAACGGGTCTGAGCAGTTGTGTTGCGATGTGTGCCGGGTACGATGTGCCTAATGTTGTTGTGTCGGGAGTTTGGTCGTGAAGGCTCTCCAGATCATCCTCTGGCGCAGCATCGTTGGTCGTGTTGTTGGGTTAAACATTGCATCACCTCGCTCAACTGCCGTCTTCCTTCCTATTCACTCAGTTTTTTGAGTGAATAGGCTTAATAAGCTAGTGCTTTACCATCAACGATTGCATCACTGCTTACCATCAGGCGGGATTGCAGTCAAGCACTAGTTTATAACTATTAAAAAAAAAAAAAATGAAGATAAATATTCTATTGGTCTGAAAACCAATAAAAAAAAATCTGATTTAATTTATCCTTGGAACGAAATTTGACAGAAAACCAATCAAAAATGTTATTCTCAGGAATACATCATATCTAGAGAATAACGTATGAAAAATGTTGAAGCAAAATAATATTCATCTAGTAAGGTTCTAAAAGGTAGGTAAGATTCTATTAGTCTAGTGATTAATGACATCATGTATTGTATTTATAGATACAAATGCCTACATATTATCATAAATGTGTTCCATTAATAGATTTACATCATTCACGTTACAGTCAAGTAATAAATTAATCTATTTTCCCGATATGGTTAATTTCTTTATTTAATATATATAAATTGAGAACCTTAACTTTTTAAAACAGAGAATAATTTAGCGAGCAACATATGACATACTTACCATTATTTTTTTAAATCTCTATGATATTAAAAAAAATACATATTTTGTCCAAAATGCCAACTTGAAAACACAACAACACTCTGTATAATTGTACTCTATGATAGTGTGGCCGATAAGGATGAAAACTTGGAAAGTAATGCACAGTGACATTTTAAATCAAATATCCTATTTTTCTTTCAAGAAAACAAAATTCGTTTGGCAATTAAAGTTAGAAAAGTCAGAACAAGAAGGCTCGTTAACTAACTAACTTAAGCAAGCTCTAAGTCTACAAATATGTCCATTACTATTTCGACTACAGTGCTTACAATATGAGTCATAACTTCATTTGAGGTTGGGATGCGTTTGTGTTCAACTTATTTATCATACGCCCATCCAACCCTCTTATGCATACAATAATACATCCATTACCTCATATCTATGACGTCACTGATTCTTACATCATTACGACCATATATTATATTATGTTAATACATAATATGACGTATGTATATTTTCGTTTCGCTTCCTCGTTTATAGCGCGTACATCGAGGGACTGGAACAATTTGCCAGCGACGGTGTTTCCGTCACATTACAATTAGAGTGTCTTCAAGGCTAGAGTGAGTAGGCTCTTAATAAACTAGCGCGCTTTACCATCAATGATCGCATCACTGCTTACCATCAGGCGGGACTGCAGTCAAGCGCTAGTTTATAACTTATAAAAAAAAATGTATCCTATTTATGTATTTGTGGTACAAGAATTAGGTTTTTTTTTGTTATCATTTTTCTTATCAACTACAGCACCTGCCTTCTAAACTCTTCACCAACTCTTGTTTAACTGGTAGAGAATGCCTAAGGCTTTAAGGCTTTCTTTGTTTACCATTTGCAGGAACAGTTTAAATAAATATTATTATGGGAGGAAACGGTTTTCTTATCGGATTGCACTTTTCAAAGATCCTAGAGCAAAGGTGCTCCAAATAATTACTGATATTATTTAAATTACTTATGGTAAATTTTGTATAAGTAAAGTTTGCTATATAGTTAAAAATTAGTAAACATGTGTGCACCAAACACTGTGAAGTCATGAAACAAATATGAGATTATGCAAAAAATAACTTTAATTCTTACACAATAAAGTACAATCTAAGCTTCAATCTCAAACATTTTTTGTAACTTCTTCAACAATACTTAATCACTCAGAATTTAACCTATTAACCATAGTAACAGAGCGACATTTATATAACTTCAATAACGTCAATTTGACACATAAAATGTGATGACATTACAGACGATCTGCCTACAAAGCTACTGTTTTTCTGACATCACCCCACAGTCATTATAAGGCATTAGTTGATGTAATTCTTCTAATTATTCTAGTAGCGAAGCCGCCAGGAAGGAATAAATGGTATAAATATGTGACTAATGACATAAAACTAGAATAGACAACAACAAACTGTCCAAGTAAGAACATTATGATTCACTGGAAACCAATCAATCATAGTGGTCGGGTATGTTCAAAGCGCCATCTACGCTCGCGAAGTGATAGTTAAAATAGGTAAAGAAAATCGTAATAACAATAATAATATTCCACCAGGCCGCCACTACTTCTTCTCTAGAGATATTATAAGTAGTGCACGAGTTTGCTACGCTTAACCCTCATCATCATCATATCAGCGTTAATCCCAGTCGCATCCGAAGCTTTTTTAGCTTTGGATTCTGGGGTCCGTTTTACCTGTCTACTGATTTTGGCTAAACTTCGATATTTTCTTTGAAGCGACTGCCGTCTGACCTCCACAACCCGAAGGCGATATCGAAGCATTGCAGTTAGACCAAGTGTTGGACTTTTAAGGGCTCCAACAACCCGTAATGACTGCCATTAGATGTTCGTATGGCAACTGGGACCAATGGCTAAACGTGCTTTCCGAGGCACGACCAGACCGGTGCAAATATTCATATTCAAGCATACAAATATTTAAACTGCGCGGGGATCGAACCCGCGCCTCATCGCGCAGCGGCCGCGTTCGCTACAGCTACGCCACGGAGGCTGTTTCTACGCATCACCCTATCTACAACATCGTAGTCCACACTACATACAACATAACCAGAGAAAGATCAGGGCGATTCCGAGGCACTGGCAAATCACACAGCCAATTTCCAAAGCACACTTTATCCAACCAAGAAATCAGGACCTCAAGCTCAGCGGTGGGACTTGAAAGAATAGGACTAACGGAACAGTTAAATAATAGTAAAACCTATTCACTGATATGAACATAACTACTTCTAATAACTCACTGATAATGGAAGGGAAGCAGCTGTTTAAACTGCATATCGTCCAGATAGTTAATTTACATTGACACTTCGTTCAATCAAGCACGAATTGGTTATCAATGGATAACAAATGACGGTGCAAAATCATCAAATAACCTTTCCCGCTCTGCAGACTCCCGCGTGTTAGAATTTTACTGATTAGAACCGGCTCCTTCATTTGCCTGAGCGCCAGGGCCCACGGGATATCTTTCGAACAATCCGCGGCAGTTTCATTACCCATAAGACGCATAGCAATGAAACAATCACTGCAACGATTAATCATCCAATAGTTTTTTAAACGCTGTGTAAACGGCAGCGACTAACAAGACGTAGGAATCCAGATAGGCGTTTAACTTAAGAGGGGACTCTCCTGGTAAAGTGCAAAAAGGATAGTTGCAGCTCAGGCTGATTTTGCCTACAAAAACGTTGACTAAAAGACGTTTCGTATTCTGCTGTTTTCTTTTTCGAAACACGACAGATCTCAATTATTTTTATATCAAAATTTAGAGGAAAAGTTAAAAACCTATGCTTCTATTACTTTCTTTTTTGTCACAAACTTATCACGTTTGTCTTATAGTCATGTGAACATCACGATAAAATTGGCTTATTTTTTGCGAGATTGAAGTATCGTATTTCTTTTATTGATTAAGTTTCGGAAAAAATCAAATAATAGGGGTACGTATAATCACGGTGTAAAATTGTAGAAAAAAATAATTGCTCTAATAGCGTTATCCACGAAGAAAACAGCGGAATACGTTTGTATAGAGAAAGCACTTTGGATTCAGTGGAGAGACGTGCAAAGAGGCTGATTGGTGACCCTGATCTAACTCGAGTTGGTCTCCAAAGCCTAGAGCACAGGCGTACCCAGCCTTTCGGTGTTCTATAGGATGCATTTCGGGGAGTGTGCGAGGGAATTGCATGATTTAATTCCCCCATCTCCGTTCCACCAGCGGACGACCCGTCGTACGGCTGGTTTCCACCCTTACGTTGTTAACACCACTACGATCCGGACGAAGCGCTTCGCCTCCTCCTTTATACCGCGTACATCGAGGGACTGGAACAATTTGCCCGCGGCGGTGTTTCCGTCGGACTACAATTTGAGTGTCTTCAAGGCTAGAGTGAATAGGCTCTTAATAAACTAGTGCGCTTTACCATCAACGATTGCGTCACTGCTTACCATCAGGCAGGATTGCGGTCAAGCGCTGGTTTATAATTTGTAAAAAAAAAAAAAGCACCACTAGAGTTCCCTGAAACGATGGAGACCAGTCTCCCAGCAGCGGGAACATTATTGGTCCATTGTGTTTCCTTAAAAGATAACTTGTACTTGATTAGACCGTTGGCAACGTGAGACCACACTATCAGTAGCAAATGGGTATCCTTTTGACAGTTCAACAACATACATTGCGTTGTTGACGTTGTAGAGCAAACACATTATTCGTACATATGAAGCAATGGTTTAGCAATATTATTTCAAATGATTCAAATTGGGAGGAATAAGTACATTGTATGCTACGCAATCAGGGTGCAGAGTAGGAAGGAGAAGAATCATCATCATAATCTCAGCGTTAATCCCAGTCGCATCCGCATCTTTTTGAGCTTTGGAGTCTGGGGTCCGCTTTACCAGTCCAACTGCTGATTTTGGCTAAACTTCGATATTTTCCGTGAAGCGACTGCCGTCTGACCTTCCCAAGTCCAACCCGAAGGCGATATCGAAACATTGCAGTTAGACCAATTGTTGAACTTTTGAGGGCTCCAACCACCCGTAACGACTGCCATTAAATGTTCGTATGGCAACCGGGACCAACGGCTTAATGTGCTTTCCGAGGCACGACCAGACCAGTGCAAATATTCATATTAGGAAGGAGAAGAATACTTATTGCTAGGAAACGATCCAATCGATTACTCAGATAAAGTGAAACCGATTGCGCTCCACCCTTACACCGATGCTAATCTACGACCGTCTCCGCTAAAACCCAGTTCCTTATACAGTTGCCACAAAGTTCACGAACGAGTAAAGTCGACGACATAAATCAGGTGTGCGAGCGACATGCGACTGATAATGTCGCGATTGGAATGTCGCGACCGCCGCTTGCGACGGAAGAGACGTCGCGATGCGTCTGGAAGACTGGCCTGCCGTGTAAACAGAGCCACGGTACTAGCACGGCAAGGGTTAAAATTCTAATTACCTTATCCTTGGGATTGGCTTTTTTGATCTGGCACGAATAGGGTTGAATAGTAATCTATGATCTTTGTAATAGAGTGATATCTAATGGGAAAATGAGACAGAAGCGAGGATCAGTAGTAGGGTTGTAACGGAGGCCTGTTAGCGGAGGCGGAGGCGGATGCGGAGGCGACGAGTCTCACCTCCGCGGATGCGGAGGTTAACTGAGGCGGAGGCGGAGGTGAAAGTAGATATAGAAAACAATTTTTATTTATGGTTAATTTAAACAAAATTTTTATTTTAAATACATATTTTAATAGTAGTACACTTAGTAAAAAAAATATTACCTTTTGGTAATGAAAATTAAGGAGAAACAAATTTTATTTAAATTTATAAACTACTCGTTGCCCAGCAACGGTTTGTTTACCTCTATTCTTTATCGAATTTGGCTCAAATATAGTTGATTCTCGACCATTTCGCGCTCAAACGCGGCCGGGCGGTTGTCGAGTGTCGCAGTTTGCGCGTTATTTATTTTATAAATAAGTAAATAAACCTCCGTTATAACTCCGCAATAAATTGTGCGGAGGCGGAGGCGGATGCGAAGATACGATTTCTTGCGGAACTTCCGCAGTAACGGAAGCGGAGGCGAAGCTCCGTTACAACCCTAATCAGTAGATACTATGACACAGTTAAATTAAACTAATATGAGCAGCATAATTTCTATTATTGCTATGAACAAGGATTCTTATTGCTTATTGCAGCGTAGGTCGCACGACACTCCTATTTTTTTAGGTTTTGTTTACCGCGTTTATAAACATTTAAATTTACATACACAAACTGCCACACCCGGAAGAACAACTTGTAGTTCATACAAATACTTGTTCCGTGCGGGGATCGAACCCGCGACACGCAGCGCTCAACCACTACACCATTCGTTTTGTCAAATTCCCAATAACAAGCAAAGAGTTATTGATAAATAACATCGTTCACTTCAATATACTTCTTTTTAATTTAAGTCTCTCTGAAAGATCTTTTAAGATCGGAAAATATACGATGAAACGACTTCACGGGAAAACTAGACGTATTTTTCGATATTTATATAATTTTAATGGAATGCCGTAACATCAAAGTAAAGTCTTGTTATAGCGCGACATGAGAAATATTATGACTGCGTAACTTATCAATTTAGATATTAAATGATACCGCATCAGTCTCTTTGCTGTCATGTTTGCAAGCGCAACTGCTGAGTCCTGGGTGCAATTCCCAGGCAATGTGATATTGAGTATCTCCATTAGGAATTTCTTAGAGAGCAGCCTTGGTTTTGTGGTATCGGTTGCGACTTACAAGTTGTAGATTCGAACCCCATCAGACGCTTTATTTTGTGTAAATTATTTCATCACCATTGTTCTCAAAACGGTGAAGGGAAACATGCATGAGGCATGAGGATGTCCTAGAGTCAAAACTTCGAAGAGATGTGATCTCTTCCAACCCGCATCGGGACCGCGTGGTGGATTAGGTACGCCCCATTCTCTCTAATTATTAATCTAAGTACGTATAACTAACTACTTAAACTAAACTAGGTTCCTTAAAGAAGGAGAGAGAGAGCCCCATTCCCTCTCACTGAGAAGAGATGTCGCAAGAGTAGGAACATTATACGTTGATCATGTTATTAGGAATTTCTCAGTAACAGCCAGGAGTCTGAAGGTTGGTGGGTTACTACCCCGTACCTCCAAAAGCAAGTATGTCATGCGCCATGTCAGAGCTTACAACAGCATTTTGCACACACCCATGAGCACGTTAATCCAATCTCCAGCGTACCTGACTAATCTTAGGATCATCATCATTTAAAGAAAGACGTCCACTGCTGGACATAGGCCTCCCCCAGAGACCTCCACGACGACCGGTCCTGCGCATCCCGTATTCAGCGGTTTCCCGCGACCTACGTGGGCCTAGAACTGGCACTCGAGAACCCGTCGGCCCCATCGGGTATCGGTGCTATGGGCAATGTGGTATTATTATGGCAATCTGGTAGTATTCTTCCAGAATACTACCAGTATTTACTCATACAGGGTGTAGATTCTAATAAATGCTACTAGTATTTACTCATACAGTTTGTACGCGCCAGTAAACAAACTGTACACCCTTGATCCACCTAAATACACTATGAACAGGGCACGCATCAAACATATGGCACTTTATCACTATTTCTACAGTTTCGGCCTCCACGGAGAGGTTATCATGTATTGACTGGAACACTTATCGGGACCTTAATGTACCAATATGGCCAATTTAATATAATACCCTATTACCGGTAAGAGAGACATCCAGAATGGATAACTCGGAAAATGTATCGGAACACGCAAACCTCGGTATTCAATTTCGCAGTGAAACTTATTCGTATGTCAGCGTACTTATTTTCATCACGGAAACCGAAATTGATCACTTTTGTTATAGAGTTTGTTCTTTTCGTTTTTGCCTAGTTTGTTATGTATTCTTAGAGGATTTTTATTGCTGAATGGGCCTTAATACCGCAACAAAATATTACTTTAATTGGAATCATTTTAAAGCATAGTGCTTATCCATCGCTCTTTATATTCGGAAAATGTCTACTCAACCACATAAATAACGCAATGAATGTCGTTGAACTGCCAAATGAAACCCATTGCTATTAATAGTGTGTTTGTTACTTATTTACCATGCTGGTTCCGATTTCTTTTATGGCCAATTTGTTCTCGCTAACCCAAAAAAAAATTAGAGGATAGCGTTTTTGTTTACTGTTTTTGGTATTTACAAAAAGTCCAAAGAGAACGCAACCGTCTTTTTCTTTCTTTTTAATACATTGCTTTATAGGTTTAAAAAATTATAAGTACTAACACTTCAAAGGTTTAGTTAATTCTTCTGCTCGACAACCTAAGTGTTACTTACGTACTATATGTTTATACGGATCATTACTTTCGGATTCATACTGCCACTTGCCAGTGCAATCAGGTGTTGTTGAGAATGGAACTGTGGGTGCCGACAAATATGGTCCCTCATTTCTTAGTACTAGCAATAGAGGATCCTATGGAAAAAATATAACTTTGGAGTCTAGAGTCCGCTTTAGCAGTCCAACTGCTTGATGCTGTTGATTTGTTACCATAAGTAACGCAATGAACGCAAAATGATAGGAACTCCCATGAAATTTCATTTCATGACTATTACAGAAATGCCCAGCAGGAGTAAGCAACCTTCGGGAGTAACGCGTAAAGAGTAAAAAAAATCTGAACGTTGCTACTTGGTTGGCACGTCTTTCTTGTTCATTCTTTCTTTTGTGGCTTCGCACGGCTTGTGCATTTAGTCAATGACGCGTAATGAATTATTCATGTCGAAAAAGACGGCCGCGTGAACGGTCCCACGAGGGAGGTTTGAGGTAAAGTCATGATGTGGCCACTATGCTGCGATCTTTATGAATTATTTACTGAATGCACTTTTTACTACATAAATCACGCACTTTTATTTAGTAAATAACACTTTAAATAATTTTAGAAGTCTAATGAAAAATGTGCGTGGCACTCAGCTTGACTTTCCCGCCAAAACTCCGGTTGGCACGTCTACATTAGTTTATTTACATAGTCTATGGAAAGGCATTCGCCTTCGTCAGTCACCGGAGTCTTTCGTGATGAGGGCAACAGAAAAGACTTTCTGATTTGCGTGAACACAAAGGTTTGTGGAAAAGAATTGAATACCGAAGGAAACTCTTCAAATTAGGTTAATAACATTGTTAGTATAAAGTTTTAGGCCAGTTCCATAACTATTATTACGAGGACGAAGTCGTTTATAAATGACTAGAATTATTCAAGCTCGTTATATAAACTCCTAACTCGAAATATTTACTGTTCCCTTTATTTACATTTCGAAACACTTTCACATAATTTACTATCTATACTCTATCTTTTAATCTAGCCTTTTATAAGCAATAAGACGTATAAAAGTTACTTCGACATCGAGTTGATACAATAAATAAAATTAACTTTAGGTATAAGTATCTGACTGCACGGTTAGCTGCTGCGCTGCCTGTCGCGGGTTCGATTCCCGAACGGTTCAAGTATTTGTATGACCTACAAGTAGTTGTTCCGGGTCTGGCTGTTTGTGTATGTGAGTTTATATGTTTGTAAACGTACCCATAATCCAGGAGAAGTTCCGAGTATGGTGGCAACGTATATTAAAAAAAAAAGTTTATTCAAAAAACAAAGTATTCAAATAGGCTCTTTCATTTTATTGAAAAGAACAGCAAAAAATTATATAAGACATACGTATTAGCTTAATAAAATAGTATTTAGGTTTACCCAAAACGCTATTTAGCTGAACCCATAACTCTGTCCACTGATGGAAATAGAGGTTTAAAAAAAGTGTACTAAAACTCTTAATTACTCCTCCAGTGAAATTATTTGGCGTTGGAAAAATAGCCCATAATTTCTTAATTAACTACCGATTTTTTTACCCGTAGTCAACCTCAACCGATTGTTAAAAAGAGTAAGTAATGGTTCTAAGATTATTTTTTATTCGTTACACTTTTTACTTTATGCTTTCATATTCCGCGATATCTCCAAAGTTTATTTATTTCACTGCGCTACAGATAAGCAAGAAATTATTGTGAGCTCAATAGACAGCATGCAATTATAATGAATACCAACTAAATATCGATTGGAGACGTCACGCAAGCCCTTCGAATAGGGCAGGGAAACTATCACGTAGATTTATCGATATACTTCTTTACGAAGGACCAGTGACTCAATACCTTTCCTTTTTTAAAAAATCGTTGTCCCACGGTAAGAATTAGTGATATATCACCATCATCATCTCAGCCACATGAAGTCCACTGCTAGACATAGGCCTCCCCCAAGGATTTCCAAAAAGAACGGTTGAACGCGTCCTGCATCCAGCGCTTTTCTGCGATTTTGGTCAGATCATCCGACCAAACCATCCCACCTTGTCGGTGGGCATCCGATGCTGCGCTTGCCGGTACGTGGTCGCCATTCAAGAGCCTTCTTGCTCCATCGGTCATCGACTCTGCGAGCTATGTGCCCCTGATATATCACGATAATTAATTTCACGAAACTAAATAAACGGAATAAATATTTCCTACAGATAGTAGTTCCGGGTTTGTGTATATATGTATGTTTAAATTACAAACATATTCCGTGCGGAAATCGAACCCGCGACACGCAGCGCAGCAGTCATTCGCTCAACCACTGCACCAACCACGTAGTCCGTTATTTTCGTGATGAAACGGTTATTAATTAAAATGTAGCATTGTTTTAAAAGTCTTTAAAAAGAGTTTCGTAAAATAGTTTTGTTCTCAAATCAATATCATAATACCAAAGATAATGCTTAGGTTAGGCTAGTAACTTAATCTTTTATTATAATTATGGCGGCTTCATGAACGTGCTGTAATAATTTTTTCTCAGGATATATTTACCCTCATTATACTTTGGGGGCCATTAATCTGGAAATCTATAGGTAGTTTAAATTAAATACCTGGACAGTGGACTAGTATTCTAAAATTTCTATTAAAATCTAGTAGATACTAACAAAAAGATAATTTCAACGTTTAAAAAAAAAACATTTAAAACTTTTGCTAAATATACTATTCAATATCTTAATAGACTCAGTTTTAATGTTTTGTTTCATTAATCAAAGGTCAGGATAGTAAAGAAGATATTTTGTCGTTGTTTTTTTGACCCCGATTCCCACTATGTATATTGTATATCGAGTTAATATTAATTATTAATATACATATGTTTCTAACGTCGGATGTGAATGCGTGTTATCAGATACTAAATAAATAAGCAAATACCGGTTACAAATTAATTTTGATATTATTCTGAATTTACGGAATTGATCGTCAAACTGTTTTTATACAAGCGACTCGTAGTTATCCAGAAGTTGCTTGTGATATTACTCAATTCAATAGTAGTTCTAACAGATAGACAGCACTGTCGTTAAGACTGATAATGTAGCCAAAATACTTTGCTGATATACTCGAGATTGTTTTTTGTAGTCACGTGTAGGAAATTCACAGTTATAGAATAGGTAATTGGAATAAAATGAGATTGCTTTTCAACAGATTATAAAATAAAGATAAGATTTTCATTTTTATCGATAGTTTTATTACCCATCCCTAGACGGTTAACCCTAAACGATGCACCCAGGGGTCGAATAGTCTTATTATAATGAATATAATGTTTTGGATTTTATGGCTCTACTTATCATAGATTATGTGGAACGCTAAAATGTTTTGGGCAGGTAAGCAGGAATCGAATCACTTGATGCCATTACACTCAATCATTTTCACTAGTAAACTAAAATTTGGTTTATTAATTTTAGGTACTTAATTTATGCTGTTTGTTGGGTTTCTTGGCGAAATTTGTATAAAAAGGCGGCTCTTATTAAACCAATTATTAAACAAATTTTATTAATAATCCCATTGACAGGCGAACGGTCAAACAGACACCAAAGCGGTGTAATTTGCAACTTGGTCAGTGTCGCTACCATGAGTTTTCATTATGAAGACTCGATCATCGATATCGACTGAGTTTGGCTCAACGATTGGCCCGCTTCAAGGTTATAAGAACTCGCACTCTCAACTCTCAACCAATGAGAGCGTCACATGTCCATCCGTCGTCGGCCGTCGGTCTGTCACTCTTTCTTATTTTAGAAGTTCAAGGATGACAGATTCCAAGCTCTAATTAGAGCAATTGAAAAATAATCAATACACATTTTTTTTTTACATAATTATTAAGTAGTGCTTGACCACAATCCCGCCTGATGGTAAGCAGCGATGCAATCGTTGTTGGTAAAGCGCATTAGATTATTATGAGCCTATTCACACAAAAAAATCTAAGGAAATAGGAGGGAAGAAGTCAGTTGAGCGAGGTGATGCAATGTTAAACCCAACAACATGACCAACGATGCTGCGCCAGCAGAAGAATCTGGACTCCCACGGCCCAGCGCGCACTTGAGAGGAAAGACACCGGGCTGTATTAGTCAGTAAAAGTCTGACAGACAGCATCGCCCGCCCCAAGGCGGCGGACATCCATGAGGATTTTCCACCCCGGAACAAAAAAATAGGGAAATTGTTATAAACTTAGATATGTGCTTGCAAACTATCTAAATTAATAAATATTTTAGATACAAATAATAGTTATTAACAAATAACTATTGTTTTAGCTTTAGCTCCAATAGGAGCTATAGGATATACAATGTTTTTATACACCCGGGGTTTACAAAAAATAAATAAACAGGGGAGTGACTTTCTACCGGACTAAATTACACAATGGACAGATGTAACTAGAATGGAGCATGCTTTAATTTAGTATATCTAGCAGCGTGCCGTAACAAGCCCTAGAACGCGGTAGGCGCCACATGCTGCCAAATTAAGAAAGATAATACAGAGAAAACCTTTTTGACACCTTAATTCCAAACACTGGTAAAAAACGTAGAACCTTTCTTGACATTTTAATGCCAAATACTATTAAAAATACCAAGTTTTCTTGACTTCTAACTTAATGCTTAATTAAATTACAGATTCAATTCAGGACGTCCGTTATAAATATCACGGAGACTACGATTTCTAAGAGGAAACTCTTGGAAATCTTAGTTGAAATAACAATCAGGCGAATACATACACAACGGTAAAGATGCATGAAAACATCTGGTAATATTTCATGACAAAGAACGTAATTAATGAATAAAACAGATTATCTTGATATAAATAAGTAGTGGCACCAAAGCCGAAAGTCGCAAAGCACGAATTTTGAGCAGAACGAATTTTCAACTAGAGGATTACACAATTCAAATAATCCACAAAAACACAAATCCACACACCCACAAATCACACACACACACACACACACACACGCAAATCCACAACAACTGCTTGGTTAAGTTTAAGTTCATAAACACTGCTACATATCCAGTTTTAATCGACCTCGCATTGTATAGGTTTCACCTACAATCAAAAGTCAGCTTATACTTGTTATATATATCTTGATGTGTAACCGTACGTACTAAGGAAGCGAAAGGTAAATACATTCTAAATCTACTGATTTTCTTTTCCTCATATGACCGATCAGAACGACGACTCCTGTCAGATGTGTTTTCTTTAGTATTCCATATGATCAAGGGCAGATAAAACACGTGATGATCATCAAAATCCGCCAAAATTCAATCACCGAAGTTGTCAATTACATAAAAAAAAAGGTATCCTCACAGAATCTGTTACATAATGCCGCTCAATTTTCAACCTATATCCTATATGATATACATACCTTGAACCTTCACATATTTAGATATTGTTTTATGGTAAAGAGGAGCCAATTTTGTCGTTCGATGCACTTCTTGTGAAGCCCTGTGCTCTCACTGACAACTTGACCCCGATGCACTAGTGTTTGTTAAGACACCGATGAGCTGTCGCGCTATGGTCGGAAATCAGGATACTGGTTTCATCATAACGCACCACCGATTATATGCTGAGAAATATGGAAAACAATTTTGACGAATTATTTAACTCAAATGGAGTCGAGCAAAACATACAAGGAACACAGAACCTAGCAGGAACAACAATAGAAAAATGGCACCAACTGAGCATAATCTCGGATTGGATGTTACGGCGGAATACATAATAGAAAAACTAATTGTTCTTTTCTCGACCCGGCTTCGAACGCTCCCGGGGTTGCTCTGGGCTCATGCTGACGAAGATTTCTTTAATATCCACAAATATCAACAAAACCTTTACGATTTATTGTGCCATAAAAACATTAAAGGAGCCTCGCATCGTCTAACCTTCAGCAATCTTCTCTGAGCATAACTGGCATGTGTCCTTCCCTGTGTAGAGAGCGACCTCAATCAAAAATCATGATTATTGCAACGGCACCGCCTCAGGCTCTGCTTATCCGTTCAAAACAAAGGTTTATTTTTAGTTTTCTTTGCTTACAATATAGAAAACAAAGGGAATTCGGGAATTACACGTGTTACGTTTTCTTAGGAAGTCGGTTGATATATGAAATCGGCGTTACAGCCTCAAGTTTACCAGTTCGAGTGTCTATTTTATCGAATAAAACTAGCGGTCTAAAGCGTAATGTTGTTCTATACTAATTAAAATGCCCAAAAGAAAAGTACTTATCTTCATTTTATACGTAAGTGGAATTTGCTACAAGCACAGGCCTGTAAAATCCAAGACGTTACTAATGCAATAATAGTGAGTGCCAGGGAGCGCCTGGTAAATGATCACTAAAACATTTCATTAGTGAGGCTTTTTCATTTAATTATGGCACTAAGTAAGCCTTTCTAGGCTGTTTACGCTCAAAAACTTTGCAACCTGCTTTTTTCTGTTGTTGTAGCTTGCGGCAAAAGTTATAATGCTGTGATAGTAGAGATGAACAGACTACGTTTATGAAGAGGAGAATAGATCAAGTGATAATGTATCTATCAATATAAGACCAAAGAAAAATGTGTTCTGTTGATGCGGCAACTTAGGAGACAAAACGGTTGTCGGCCGAATTCCGGTCAATTATAATGCAAACAAACATGAATCAGTGTTTGGAGACAATTATAAATAACGACTGGGTATGCACCAGGCCGGTTTGTATCAATTTGTTTCAATCAAGGCAAGGGGCGCCAAACTCACAGACGACAATTAACACAACTCAAACCAACAACCTTGACGACACTGAAATAAATTTTATTATTATTTATGTTTCATAAATTGATAAATTGTATCAGCGGTGACATCATAAGGATCATCTACGGTTTTAGATTGACAATACAGTTTTGTTAAGACGCTGGCGAGAGCTAATCCCCGGTCACTATCGGGCTGTTAAACAATAAGGCTTGGTATCGACACAATTGCGTAACATACTATCATTTTGAAGCATATTATTAGAAATATGACAAGGTTCTAGAGTGAATAGGCTCTTAATACACTAGCGCTCTTTAACATCAATGATTGCATCACTGTTTACCATCAGATGGGATAGCCGTCAAGCACTCGTTTATAATTACAAAAATATAACAATTTCTTATCTTTTTCTGTGGATTCTAGACTGTAATGCATTCTATCACCATTGTCAAGACAGTATCACCACGAGCTTTCGTATTACCCAAAAACTGGGTTGGAATGATAGACATAGAGGCGCCCCGTGTAAAATACTGTTGTTGAGCTAAATCTGATTTGACTAGAGGCCGACCCGAAAGAAGTAGGCATAAAGACAGATGATCCTAAGGGCAGAAACTGCCCTCGTGCGATTTTATATAAAACAGCTCCGTAGCGGGGCTCCATGCAGGCGTCCGTTACGGGCAAGTGCGCCCCGAACACGCGCGACTGGACGCGACGCGGGGGCACGCCGCACGCGTGGTGCCCGCCAGCGGTTAATACGCACGCACTTATCAATAAAGGCTGAACCTGCGTTAAACGTGTAATACGTAATGGTATATCAAGTTTTCCATCGACACGACTACACATGCGTACCGTTAAAAACGGGTATCCGCTACGGGGACCGTCGCGATCCCAACGGAGCCCGCCCGCGTATCCAAGCGCGTAGTTTCGGGAGGCCCGCTTAACTCAGTTTCAGCCCTCATGTCGTTGTATGAGCCCTGTCCTTTAAACCATGACCTACCTTACTTCTATAAAAGCAACTATAATAAATATTATTTATTGCAAATCATCATATATCAATTGCTTAAAGTATAGTGTTCAACTTTGACATTTTAATAGTCTGTTATCACGAGGTAATGTCAAATCGGTTGCCAATGGTAAAAATATTTATGTGTTGTGGACAGCACTCCTGTCATAACTACCAATTAAGTAACACATTACGTCCAGACGACAACACATCAAGCTACTACAAACTGTCATATTTCTTAGTTAGATTTTCAACTTTATCGCTAAAGCATTAAGGCTCAAGATTGATTGGGAATATTTAACAGTTTCGGGTAGCTTGACCTGCTGTCTAACTTCTGAATGAAATTTTGATCTATACTACTACATATTTGTTTTGTTACTTGGTGTTTGGTTCTGAAATGTCTGTATAACGTAAATATTTGTAGAAAATAATGTATTCTCACATCTGTTGCTAATCGTTACTTAACCTTAAGCAACGTTTATGGATAAACCTCTTAATTCTTGAGTTATGTAATTGTAACAGTAACGGGTTAACTTCATTATAGTTTACCTTAAAAGCGGATACAAGAAAACACGAAAAAGATAACTAATTTTAAATGAGCTCTCCTGTGTGTAATATTGCACTTTACACATTGTACCTTGTATACATTGCACTGGCTTCTTTGACTACCTTTATTTCGAAACAGTTTGCAGTTTGGTCCGTAATAAATTTCATTCACTGCAACTATTCGAGGAAATGGCGCGGCAGGCGGTGCGAGGGATGATGGCACAGGGGAACAACTGAACATACGAGTTCTAAGTCGTGGTTTGAACCCAGACTGACGTTTTAATGTGTGAGAAAATTAGTGGTAGGCCATAACATCGGCTGCCGGCAAAAGTTAGCACCCACCAGACAAGGTCTTGCCGCCAAGCGATTCATCGTGTTCCGGCATGATGTCTGGTGAAGCCATACGGAGGATGGGTCTGAGCAGTTGTGTTGCGATGTGTACCGGGTACGTTGTTGTGTCGGGAGATTGGTCGTGGAGAGTCTCCAGATCAATCTCCCTCTGGCGCAGCATCGTTGGTCGTGTTGGTCTTGGGTTTAACATTGCATCACCTCGCTCAACTGCCGTCATCCTTCCTATTCCTAAGTTTTTTAAGTGAATAGGCTTAATAAACTAGTGCGCCCTACCATCAATGATTGCATCGCTGCTTACCATCAGGCGGGATTGCAGTCAAGCACTAGTTTATAATTATTTAAAAAAAACCTCTATCTCTCTATGTCACAAAATATTGCTAAGAAATTGGCATGTACGTGGAATACCACGTACATGCTGGTTTCTTAGCAATATTTTGGGACATTGGACCCGGTATAATAATACCGGGTCCAATTGTGTTTTCAAACCATCCAAAAATTTTGTGTGTAGGTATATTTCAATGGGTGGTCCTTGAAATATACACACAAAATTTCATTCAAGTCACTCCAGCCGTTTCGGGAGACTTACGTAAAAAACAAACGTATAGTAAGAATTATACATTTACCTACATATATTAGAATGGTTTTATATTTTTTAAACATTCTTTCAGAAACACAATATTTATATACTTAGCTTAAAAACTTTTAAAATGATAATATGTATAAGTGTATGAATCGGTAATTGAAATAATCAGAGAGCATCAAAAAATTCATACGCATCGCTGTCAACATGAAACGTGCCCAAAACGCTGGCAGCATTGCCACGTAGTATGAAAATGATGATTCTTTAATGCCAGCCCTACGGTTTTGTGAAACATTTATTTATCATCCGGCAATGCAGTTGACTTATGGAGACTTATGGAGAAATATTCTCCAACAAAACTAACACTGAATGCTCCTGAATGTGGTATAGATGAATGAACTGGCGACACGGGTGGTGCAATGGCTAAGAGATAAATTGCTGCACTGCGTGTCACGGGTTCGATCCCTGCAGGTAGAAAATATTTGTATGGCCTACAGGTAATTGTTCCGGGTCGGGCTGGTTGTGTATGTGAGTTTAAAAGTATGGGGAAAAGTATTTCCTTATTAAAAAAAAACGGCTGAATTTGACCTGCCGGTCGCGTTCAGTTATAAATGATACCTGCTTTGAATCTTTAGCCTTAAAATGTTTTCCTCTACTTTACCCCAAAGGTGAATAGCATATAAACGTTTGCCGCTAAACTATATGATTTTGCTTACAGCATAATAAAACGTATATAGTCTTCTTTAAGTAGGCTATTACATTGCTGTAGGTTACAATTTTATAAAACAGCTTCACGATAAAACACATTTCCTAGACTTTAGCTTGCAAGATCAACAAACAAAGGGACCAGACAAAAGCAAAACGCTGAATCAAAGCTACAATTATCTGTGCTTAGAACCGGCAGGAATGTTAAAGTCATCATAATAAAAGAGTGGATGGCTTAATAACGGATGTTATGATAATGAGGACACTGATACATGGTATAGTGAACACATGATGAGTAATATTGAGATTAAAGCAGTTGGAGATGACTCGGTAGCTTAGTGATACAAGAAGTTTATTTAAGTTCTTTATTGAATAGCAAAACGTACGTTGATCAAAAAATCAATCAACACAGAAAACATACAATGGGCGGCCTTATCGCTACTGCAATCTTCAAGGAAACCAAAGAATGGACAGATTCTCCCGAACCATAAATGGGACTGTCGTTGGTGCAAATATTATTAAAACAAAATAGATACACAAATACATACATATCCAAAATTATACATACATAAATAAATACATAGATACTGAATATAACAGGTAAGCAAACAAATTAGCCAAAAGTGTTGGTGAAGGAGATCAAAATCGAGAAATCTTGATGATAATTTAAAAGCTTAACTACTCGAAGTCATGAGAATTTAACAAACCCTCGGATGGAGTTGTTTGGCATTAGATAGTCACCATTCTCCTGCCCTCATAGCAATTTATATGAGGTCAGAGCAACCTGAATTTTTTCACACATCTCTATTAGACGGTCGGTGTTTTATAGGATGTATTTCGGAGAGTGTGCGAGGGAATTGCATGACTAAATTTCCCCATCTCCATACCATCATCGGACGACCCGTTATACAGCGATTATCCACCCTTACGTTGTTGATACCAACCGGTACCACTACTAAAAACTAAGGATCCTTATAGTTTCTCTTAGTCTGTCCGTCCGTTTGTCCGTCTGCGAATAATCTCAGAGACCGTTAGCAATAGAACGCTGAAATTTAGTACCAATATGTAAATCAATCACCTCAACAAAGTGTAAAAACCTGTTTTATTATGACTGTCCCACTGCCCACACTTGTAAAGTATGTAGATTTTTTCTTTTCAACCCAATCGGGTTGATATATTATTGAATAGATTAGAATAGAAGAAAGAATAGAATAACTAAAATATTTTCTTGGTAATGTTAATATTAATGGAAATAATCGCTCCAAAAGTAAAAAAATAATGCGTCCCCCATTTTGACTTTTGAACCATAACTTTAAAGTAATTTTTTTTTTATTAGTTTTTTTCATTATCCAGAATTAATATTTTTTCAAATAAAATAAAGAATGCTTTAAATCGGTTCAGGCAATCCAAAAATATTACCACCGAAAATCCAACATACCTGTAAGCCAGTCTACTTTGTATAAATAGTACCCTAATTTCCCAACAGATGGCGATGTACTCTGTTTTTTTTTTGTTGTGTATGAAAATCATCAAATGACCTCTCCCGTTCTAGGAGAACCGAAAGGCGTGTCCCACTTTTACTGACTACAACCTTTACTTCACTTCACTAGCCTGTTTAAAAATATATGCTTATCAAGAAATGCTCTGACTCGTCAAACCAACTCGTTCAATTTATAATGTAGACAAAGAATACGCAGAGAGTTTCAAAATTTTTATCCTCCACGTGTTTTGTAATAGTGCAGATGACGTCGCTAACAAAGTGCATAACAGTTTTTTTTTTTTTTTTCATTTTTTTTCTAGTATAGAACGCAATGCCTTTGCAATAACAACAACAACAATAATCGCAATATTAATCATTTCAATTTAAACCATAGAAAATATTCCCGATTGAAAGCAATCGCATATCTTCTGACAGAAACAAGCTTCCTATAAATAATTTCAAACCTGAACAATCAATTCTTTATGCTATGGGAATGCAGCTCTTCACTTCATAGGTCATTAGGATCTTCAAAGGTTTAATCAGACGCGTACAATGTGATGTTCAATATCGTTAATATGCCTCGTAATTGACTATACAGCTTCACGGTAAATTGATATTAATTTTGAACTTCGGTATAAGACATACCGCTGGCAAGAGGGCGCTTTGTATACACATATTGTTCTTGCAATGAAATACTTCGGCTTATTTGCCGTATGTTGACGAAGACGTCAGAGTTGTATGGAAGTGTGGAACTCTGTGGAACCTTGTTGACTTTGTATAGTTAGTTATTATTAGTTTGTTTTTGATGCAGCCACGCGGTTGTTACCTTCTATGTCGGTATGTCGCTGTTCTATAGGATACATTTTGGAGAGTGTGCAACGGAATTGCATGATTTAATTGCCCCTTCTCCGTTCCATTATCGCACGACCCGTCGTACGGCGAGTTTCCACCCTTACGTTGTTGACGCCACTACGATCCGGATGAAGCGTTTCGCCTCGTCTTTTATACCGCGTACATGGAGGGACTGGAACAATTTGCTAGCGGCGGTGTTTGCTTCGGACTACAATTTACGTGTCTTCAAGGCTATAGTGAATAGGCTCTTATTAAACTAAAGTGCTTTACCATCAACGATTGCCTCCCTGCTTTCCATCAGGCGGGATTGCAGTCAGGCACGAGTTCAATATTTATATATAAAAAAAAAATGATTTTCAATTGTTGCTACCTGATGTATGTTTATTTTGTGTATTATCTCTTTTAGTCTGTGCTGAGAGAATGTATTTTATTTCTTTCTTTGGTTTTTTAGGGCGCGGTTCATACGCCCCGTGCCGTTAAGAAAGCTTAACCTGTATAAAAGCCATACGGCCCACAAAAGAGTTCTTAAAAATATTTATCAATGGAAGTGGTTTACCTAATCACTGAAAATTTTTTCGCGACGTCAAAAATAATATCATGATCTATTGTTAAATAGTATTTTAATATGTATCACATTGACCTTAATATTATAAGGATAAAGTAATGTAATTGCTAGATTAGTTCAAGAGTCTATACAAGAGGCGGCAGTACTTGAGTCTTCTCCAATCATACAGTCGCCCACGTATATGAACCACTTCAGATTCCTTACAAGTCGGCCCGATTTGTATTGAGAACAGTAGTAGCCGAGTAACAATCGCGGTTTACAAGTTGCAGGCCGTAAATTCGAACCCAAACAGTTGCTTACTTGTGTTAATTATTTCATCATCACTGCTCCCATAACTATGAATGACCACATCGTGGAGAAACCCATTCCATAGCTGATAATTCGAAGACAGGTATTGTGATATTTACAAAGATAGGAACCACGCGGTGGGCTTTCGTCAAGAGGAAGCCTGTATCTCAGCAGCAGCAAGTAAAAACAAAGCTGAACAGAAAAATATTCCCCTGCCCCTACCTAACTTTGAGACACTTTCAGCAAAGATGATTACTTCCTACATAACAAACAGGAAGTTGAATAGTGATTCAGTGTTAAATTATCTCATAAGTTTCTAATTAGGTGAATAACTTTTTTGGGTATCAATCCGAAATGCTACACAGGTGCCACTAAATGAACCTTCAATGTCAAGTGCTTTTGACGTTATAAAATTATCATAAATATTTATTATTATTTACGTAAATACTAATTAGGTCAAAACTTTCGACTAAATAGTTTGGTTTGAAAACACTTTTTGTTTGATTATATTAGTCGAGCGCTTGAGGAAGTAAGGCTACATAAAACTAGACTAGAACGCGACAACCAGGAGTAAGTATATTTTGGACACCAATCACTGATTAAAAGGTGAAGGAAAACATCTTGAGGTAAACTGGACTTTAAGTCTGAAATCGCCAACCCGCATTGAGCAAGCGTGGTGATTACGCTCAATCATTCTCTGGATGAGAGGAGACCTGTGCCCAGCAGTGAGACGAATAAAAGGTTGATGATGATGATGGTGATTAGATGAGACGGGGTGGGACGGAGAAACAAGATATTTCACGAGAACAAAATCAAGTAGGCATGTAATGTAATAAATATGTATCTAAAAACGATTTCTTCAACGACTTCACAATAAGCGCCTGCACGTTATCCAAGTGTCAATTACAAAATGGAATAGATCATTGGTCTAAAAACAACCGCCTGTACTATATTATTAACAGCAGTTTATATAAATAGGCCGTCTTTGTGTCTCGAGTGCACTCAAACGATTTACAGCACTATAATCAGCGCTGCCCGTTGGCTTGCATAATTGCAAACATATGAGTTCAAGAACCCTCTGTTAGTTTGGAACATTGGTACTCATACGTAGGTGCTTGAAATTTCGTAGTATGATTGTGGATGTTAAATCGTTCGATTCCCTACAAAATGCAGCTGGATAGTGCTAATCAGTCACTTTGGTGAACGGGCGCCTTCCGTCTTTGTAGACTGGCCTTCTGACAGGGCAATCTTATTTTATCAATGTTATATTTTAAATAATTTCTTCATTTATTTCATACATTTGTTCTAACTTAGAGAAACAACAAAACCAATTAATAATTTCTCTTGATTACAAATAGTGTCATTGGAAGGAGCCCGTTCTTCTCCGTAAAGATCAGGGTTCGGATTGGGCAACTAGGTCCAGCTTTCGGAACTAACAAACCGACTATTGAATATTGTTATATTGAACATTGTTATATTGAAATAAATGCTTTGAATTTGATCAGGTAAGTCAAGGAAATAAAATGTTATGCAAACTGATTAGGCACCAAGGTATTTTAATTGACCCCATGCTGAAATAATAACTATCATATTTGAAAGCTGCTTGAATGGCACGGTAAGTTGATCTCAATCAATTTCTCTGGCTTTGATTAGCTCTAAAATGCTACCAACGGTTTTTAAGTCGTTTAAAATCCATTGCAGTTACGTGTAATATGAATTTCATAGTCACGAGTTGTCCGAAACGAACACGAGTGGTTTTTAGGCAGTATAACTCTCATGTGCTGTCCTGCTCTGGGCGGACTGAAGTATTCGGTGATTCCCCCGCCAAAAAGGGATTTTCGAAGTACAAGTTTTTATTTTGTCTTTTTGACTTTTTGTTTGTTGTTTGTTTGACTGTACGTAGTTGGTATGATAAAATATGTTGTAAAACGACTTTTATTTTTCATTGATGTAAGAAAACCGTCTCATTGTCGCAATTTATTTTAACAATACCCTCTCTGGAAAAATCGGTGACAAATATTTTTTCTTTCTTTTTTGGCTTCGCACGATTTGTGCATTTAGCCAATGTCATGTAATGAATTATTCATGTCGAAAAAGACGGCCGCGTGAACCGTCTTACGAGGGAGGTTTGAGTCAAAGTCATGATGTGGCCACTATTTTGCGATATTTCACTGTTCTTTATGAATTATTTACTGAATGCACTTTTTACTACATAAATCATGCATTTTTATTTAGTAAACAACACAATAAATATTTTCTAAAAGTCCAATGAAAAACGAGCGTGACACTCAGCTTGACTTTCCCGCTAAAACCTTGTCTCTGGTGTCAAATGTAAATAATAACTCGTTCCATCCATTAATACTGTTTCTTTTATTCTTTAAAGTTTTTTAGGGGCTTTTATACAATTGTACATGCCAGTCTCATTGGACTTTATAACTAATAATAATATTAACAATAAGTGACCTACTCCATCGGACTTTATACCGCAAAAAGTAGTAACACAAACTTAACTAATCTAAGGCAGCTCCGGAGGTAGGGGTCGACAAAATATGACAACGAACACATCGTTCATATTTATATTTCAATTCATCCATTTACAAAAACAATAAAGCGAGACAGTAGTATTTCTTTTTTGTAATTACTTAATTATAATTCTTCTTTTTCAGCAATTCCTTAGTCCATACAGAAGTGTTTCATATACCTACGTCAAACCACGCATAAGTAGCATAGTATTGTATAAAGTCATGTGTTTTGTTTTTTAAATGAATTGGCATTGTGCTACTGGGGAGTTTATTCCGCTACTTCTTAGTGAAAGCACTATGAAGTGGCGAAGGGCGGGCGTTTTGGGAGGACTCTCTTATGTAATATTGACGTTCAAAAAGTGCTGATTCTCAGCCTAATTTGAATAAATGACTTTTGATTTTGATTTGAGTTTTAGAGTTGGTGGTGTTATAACCTAATTTTACTTGTAATTATATCTATAGCGTTTCTATGCTCCTGGGCTCTCAAAGAGCGTAATGCTGTTAAAAAGTCGGCCCAGATTTAGACTTCTAAATGGCAACTTACCTTCTCGCTTCCAAATAGCGCATTCATCTTCACCGTTAGCACCCAAATATGATCAGGCGTGATCAATTCTAGCAGGATAATTGGGTAACACACTATCAGTAGCAATAGGTTTCATTTTGACAGTTCTACAACATTCATTACGTTATTTACATCGTTCAGCAGACACATTTTAAAATATATGGAGCAATTTATTAGCAATATGCTTCAAAATGATTTAGATCGATATTAATAGTGTGTTACGCAATTTGGGTGCAGTAGTTTAGGTTTTTATTGTCAATGGTTTATTTGTTGTTTCTTGAAATCCGGTCAGGTAAAGGCACTTCTACATACACAGTGCAAGCAATCTCCTTGTCTGATGTAGTAGTAAAAACCTGTCATATGAAATTTACTTACTGTTATTGCAGTCAATCTCATCTCCGCCGTCGTTGCAGTCATTGTAGCCATCACAGCGACGGGTTAATTCAACGCAGCGAGTCTCATCGCAGCGCAAATGTGTCGGTGGGCATTCTGTGGAAGGCAAATTTATTTTTAACACCACAAATGGCTAAACTACATTTGCTGGTCCATCAAAAGATGGGCGCCCAACATTTACACCCCCCATTTTTCTCCTTCTACGACCTCTCGCCGTCTAGTCTCGTCGTTTAGTCGTGGTGTCGTCTAGTGTGTGTGCGGGTTCGATTCCAGGTCAGGCAAGTACCAATGTAACTTTTCTAATGTTATATGTACTTTCTAAGTATATCTTGGACACCAGTGACTGAAGGTGAAGGAAAACATCTTGAGGAAACCTGGACTTTATAAGTCTGAAATCGCCAACCCGCATTGAGCAAGCGTGGTGATTACGCTCAACCCTTCTCTATATGAGAGGAGACCTGTGCTCAGCAGTGGGATGATAAAAGGTTAATGATGATGATGACCTCTCGCCGGCCTTTCGTGTCTTGATAAGCACGTTATGTCATCTGAAGGCCGAAAGTGTGAAAACCATTTTTAAAAAGGGGTATCTTGTAATCCAGTAGGAGTGTGAAGGTCAAATGAGAGAGAAGTCGGTCCAAAAAACTGATATTCAGCTACATCTGAATAAACTAGAACTAGGAACTTGCTAGGTTGATGGGATGATAAGGGGCCATCCATTTATCACGTATTCTTTTTTAGCATTTTAACGCCTCCTCTCAAACATCACGTGTATTTTAAGTACCTACAAAAATCTTAAACTAAAGCCATGATAGAAATATTTAAACAGAAAAGTTGAAGGTTGTTTTCATAGGCATAAAAGTACTAATAAACGTATGGTGTAATCATGCGAATAACATATATATTTTACTCCATCATCATCTCGGCGTTTATCCCGGTTGCATCCACGACTTTGGCGTTGGAGCCCGGCGTCCGCTTTCCTGCAGATTCTCCTCCATTTCGCGGGATCTTTATCTTTATCTCTGTACATATTATATCATATATCGTCGTTGCGACTTTTAGACCTCTATATTTTCACTTTTGGTTACATTCTCAAGCTTGATCGAATGCAAAAACTCTCATTTATATACAACGTTTAAATCATAATTTATTAAAAAACTCAAAATCTCCAATCTGCTTGTTAATCAACAGTTGGTGCTTAACATATCGTACCTGTGAATGTATGATCTATATGTCATATCAATTCCCCCTCCCCCTTGTGATATATCGTGATTTTTGTCAAACAGTTTCACCACTCCCCTTCAAGCCTCACGTGATTAATAGATGGCCCCTAAGTAGTAAGTCGGGCAAGACTGAAAAACTCATTAACACTGTCCTAATTGCAGATGGACGTCATGATTCAATTTAACAACGTTGCAGTCATATATTTTGTTTTTGATCGTTCATGAATTAAATCTTGTTATCATACAGGAAAGCATAGAGGAAAACATTAACAAACAACATTTGAATGGCCATAATATACCACCATACATAAAGCCTGTCGATGAGAGGGTCCACCTAGAGCCAATCTACTTCTTCTTCTTCCGCCTATAGAGGTCCACTGCTGGACAAAGACGCTCTCCCAAGGCTGTCCACGATGACCGGTATTGTGCTGCCCGCATCCATTGGCTTCCCGCGACCTTCGCGAGGTCATCCATCCACCTGTTTGCGGGCCTCCCTACGCTGCGTCATCCAGTACGTGGCCGCCATCAGCCATCAGTTCTACGAGCAATGTGCCCTGCCCATTGCCATTTAATTTTAGCGACTCACAGATCTAAGTACCCTACCCCTCCCTGTGTATGTCCCCCCCCCCCTGTGTATATTACCCCCCCTGTGTATGTTACCCCCGCGCCTGTGTATGTTACCTGTGTGTGGAACTTTAGTTGTTCTGTGGATCTCCTCATTTCTGATTCGATCGCGCAGAGAAACTCCGAGCATAGCAATCACCATCATCATCAACATATTAGCCCGGATCAGCGACTGCTCATATAGGCATTCCATTTCTTACATCCTAGTTCAGTGCAATTTTCATTCAGCAGAGGTATTCTGAACCATCACACCTTTAAAACTTAGGTAAAATAAGCGTGGGGTAAGTTGTAAATCCAAATAATGTCATAGATTCACACTATTGAAAGTTCCTTTTACATAACTTTTCACGGTATTATTTTTACAGAATCTATTGGCAGGTGTATCCTGCGACTTTGAATCAATGAGCGACGTCAGTCCATCACTGGCTCAAGTATAAAGTAAGTATAGTACTCAAATAGTTATGATAAAAAAAATATCAATGTTTTACCATTATAAATTCGGCTGGTAGTAGCATCGACGTCAGTCTCTTGTCCCGTAGGTGCATCTTTACAAAAGAACAAAACAGAATAAAATAAAAATCAAAAATTAAAAAAGAAAACGAAAGAATGAACATAAAAATAAAACAACACGTTTCATAATTTACCATAAAACAAAGACTTTGATGGTATGCAACGAATACTGTAATATTCCTATACTACAAGGTTTTCATGAAGCCTAACTAGCTCTGACAATGTGAATTTATTATAGTCCAAAACTGTTAAGTACTAGGTATATTATTTTAAGAAAGCATTATCATTGCAAAGGAAAAAAAAGTCCACAACAAGTCATATGCGGAGGCCTACAGTCAGACGTTGAAGTAGGGGTGCTTGATTCCCCAATCACTTCGTTCTATATAGGCCATCACCTACATAGAACCGGTCGATATGGACTAACGTTAGGTCGTAGAGTACGCGGTCGCCACTCAAGAACCTTTCAGCCCCACCTTTCGTTCTGATTTGCGACCAATGCGTCCTTGCCTACTGTCACTTAAATTTGCAAGGTTTTCGAACTATGTGTGTATGCGCCACGGAGCATTCCATTCAATCACGTAGGGAAACGCCAAGCATTGCTCTTTCTGACTTTCAGCCTCCCAATGAGGACTATTATGACTGACCATCTTTCATTGCCATAGGTCATCATTGGTCTGACTTTCATCTTTAGGCACTGCGGCATTTGGGATGACAAGATAGTGGACAGCATACCAAACGCTTCGACTCAGCTGGGCAGCCGAGTCATAATCACCATATAGTAGATAGATATAGTAGATATATATAGTAGATAGATATATAGTAGGTAGAGAGTATAGAAGTAGGCATAATCTACCAAGTGGGCCCAATGCGGGTTGGTAGATGTCACATGTCTATTTTGCTTCTAGGACATTGATATCTTCCTCAAATACGACTGACATCTTACTCAAAGTCAAACTTCTACTATCATGTTTCATGCATTCAGTTAGATAAATTAAATGTTGAAACATGAGAGTAGGTGTTACATGGGTATTAGACATAAAGGTTAAGTCAAATTTGACATAATGATACTTCAATTCGCAAATCGGCTAACTCCACGTTTAGTCAACAACTCGATAGTATTTTAGGTAATAGGTATAAAGGAGTCTACATTATCAAAAACACTAGCTTACAATATTATCTAACAACGGTATTTTAGTTTTTTTTTTTTTTTGGTGATGTATAAAAATACACAGTTATAAGCATTTCCTGAAAAAATTGCTACATGGAGTTAGCGAGTTTACCAATAAAGACATCGAATAAGCTTTGCCTATGTTCATTTTAAGGCCCACATTTGGTAGCTCTCTTGAGGTTTTCGATCATCGTACTGAAGTCCCACATAGTGTCACCTATGACTGCTATATCGTGGGCAAAATGTGTGTAATAAACTCGCCATTGATGTTCATGTTTAACTAACTCTTTCCAGTCCAGAACCTTGATGACATCCATCTGTACAGCGATGAACAGTGTAGGACAGATATCGTCTCTCTGTCTCAAATTTCGCTACAGAAAGATAGGTATCAAGGTATGGTCTTAGAGATAGACTAACACAGTGTCGTTTTAGTTCAGATACAGTATTTTCACCACAATATTCATCGCTACTGTCTTTTCGATGCCAAATCAACTCGATAGTCGATTTGGCACCGGTGAAGAAAATGTAGAGAGCCCATGATTCGATTGAATCGAAGACTTCCTTGTCCACAAGCGCTAAGCAGAGTGACAGTTTATAATCTGCTTCAGTATAATCTCAACGAATGTATCAACGATGCAAAAGAAAGACTTTACGGATTTCGACTTGTCCTGGGCACTGTAAATAGTCTAACCTGACCGCGAAACTTATTGAGAATATACTAACAATAAAAAACAAAAAAAAAAGTTCGTACCAGTAGGGTAGCGATCATATCCGCCTAAATCACCTCTTGTCCAATATGTTTGGTCGTAACTAGATGTAGGAGTCGCAGGAGTAACAGCGACACTGCTACGATCATCTGGTCGGGAGCCAGTATTTCCGTTCTGTTCATAAGGATTCCTGGTGTCAGGACCCGCCCTTGGGCCATAAGGATCTTGATTGCCAGCGTTTTGGTCATAAGGATCCCGGTTGTCAGGGCCTGTGTTCGAGCCATAAGGATCCCTATTGTCTGTGCCAGTATTTGTTTCATAAGGATCCCGATTGCCAGCGTTTTCTCCATAAGGATCCCGGTTGTCAGGGCCTCTGTTCGTGCCATAAGGATCCCTATTGTCTGTGCCAGTATTTGTTTCATAAGGATCCCGATTGCCAGCGTTTTCGCCATAAGGATCCCGGTTGTCAGGGCCTCTGTTCGAGCCATAAGGATCCCTATTGTCTGTGCCAGTATTTGTTTCAAAAGGATCCCGATTGCCATCGTTTTCTCCATAAGGATCCCGGTTGTCAGGGCCTCTGTTCGTGCCATAAGGATCGCTATTATCAGCGGTGTTTTGATCATAAGGATTAGGACTGTTATTACCTGCGTCAGTGTTATACCGATTGTCTGGATTTGTATAATACGGATCTTCTAAAGATTGATTATAACTGTTGTCAGGCCTCTGGTCATAATTGTATGGAGTTTCTGGTGTTGCGTCGTAATTATTCTGATAATCTGTAGAAGTTTCATATGGTCTTCGGTCATCTGGATTGTGATTACCAGTACGTTCCTTATAATCGATATTGTTATCGTAATCCACAGATGATTCTTCCGTTGTAGACGGTACTTCCGATACTTTAAAAGGAAAATAATAAACAAAAATAAAACAACAAAATTCTTGTGAAATACTTAAATAAATAGAAATTTTAATTTGGAAAGTAAAAAGTTAATTCTTGACCAGTTAAGCATGCATAAAAAGAAAATAAAATAGTTATAAGTTATATATGTACTAAGGATTTAGGATAAAAAAATAAAATATATCAAATTATAAAAAAAAAAATGGTAGTTAATACTGACTGTCAGGTGCAGGACAATCGTATTCATCGGTGCCGTCCCTGCATTCCTGCCGACCGTTGCATTTTACCGACATTGGCAAGCAAATATTTTCGTCGCACGTGAATTCACTAAAGTCACAGTCAAACGTGGTTCCTAAATAAAATAAAAGGAATAAATAAAAATATCTAAGCTGCCAAAAACATAAATGTCTCTTGTCTAGTTGAGAAGTTCTTACGACGAACCTCCGTATCCATCACATCTTGAAGCCCTAGACGGCCTAGACTATATTTTGAGCTATAGTTAAATAAATAGCGATAATTCTGATGACCGCATGGGAATTTTTTATCTGCTTAATGGTGTCCTATTGCATCCTTTGGATTCCATCATTTGAGCAATTCATGGTACATAAATGGTTGTAATTGCGTTGTCATTGAAGTTACTCAGGTATGTCAATTTTCAGCTAAATCAGGGTCCAATAAGTACTATAAATAAAATAGAGTAACCGGAAGCATACGAAGGCAGCCAGTTATAAAAAAAAAAACTTGTTGAAAGAATAAATATAAAAGAAAAACTATCTCAAAAAATCGTATTTGGTTAAAAGCAATACAAAAAGATGCTTTTAGAAAGAAAAAGGAACTATATTTATTTAGTATAAACTAAAAAGACAATTTCAAATAAAAACTTTAACTTTAACACTTTACACCGGAAAGAAAATAAAGTTTTTCTTTGTACACTACTCAAGGATCTACAGATATAATTTTTTCGTCAAATACCGCGTTACCAACCTGGGTCAATTAATTGGGCACTGAAATCTCCATCCTTCACGGAGGTGTCTCCAAGGCGTCCGTTGTTTTTGATATGATTCCTCAAAATCTCCTTGATGGTGTCCGTATCTTCGTTCCTTGTCGTCACGATGTCCAAGGTCACTTTGCAGAGGAAATCATCGTTGACTAAGGATCTGGAAATAAAAAAAAAATATTTGTGTTTTTTGTTTTGTCCCCTTCAATTTTCAAGAATTCGATTCGTCGTCATGATGTCTGGTGAAGCCGTACGGATGACGGGTCTGAGCGATTGTGTTGCGATGTGTGCCGTGTACGATGCGCCAAACGTTATTGTGTCGTGAGTTTGGTCGTGGGTCTCCAGATGAGTTTCCCTCTGGCGCAGCATCGTTGGCCGTGCTATTGGATTTAACATTGCATAACTGCCGTCTTCCTTCCTATTCACCAAGTTTTTTAAAGCGAATAGGCTTAATTAACTAGCGCGCTTTACCATCAACGATTGCATCTAACATCTAATGGTAGTCGTTACGGGTTGTTGGAGCCCGCAAAAGTCCAACAATTGGTCTGACTGCAATGCTTCGAAGTCGCCTTCGGGTTGTGGAGGTCAGACGGCAGTCGCTTCACGGAAAATGTCGAAGTTCAATTAGTAATCAGTGTAATTAGTATCAGTGGTAATTAGTGTCGAAAAAAATTCATTAGTGCTCTGTCATTTGCCTATCTTTGAACAATCATTGCACAAATATGTATACCTACCATTTTTACGAGATAACATACTTATTATCTACCTATACAAGTTGGCTAATGATACCGATTCCCGTGTTCTCAAACCAGTGTTCCATCAGGCCTAACCAGCGGAGGCAGACAGAAGTTCGCCTCGACCGATTTGGCTAGGAACCAGAAAGATCTGCTACCGGAAGGGTGCGCAGAGAGCTTGTTACCAATATGAGTAAAGCGGTCGAAGCGAGCCATCCTAAGCGCTTTTTTTTTGTAGGACTTGGCAGCACGGTTTAAGGCTCTCTTCTTTGAACTTAGATCCGGAGCTCCGCGGTCACGAGCGTCAACCCAGGTGAGAAATACCGTGTGCTTACGCTGTTCAGCTTGGACACAATCGGCATTGAACCATGGGCGATCCGAGCCACCGACGGGCACGTCCTTGAAGGGGATAAAATACTCCATAGCTTGACGCACCACAGCGGTTATAGCGTTCGCACAGCTCGATGGATTGTCAGAAGAGAAGCAGTCCTACTGCCAAGGATAAGACGCAAAGAAGTGGCGCATCTCATCCCAATCCGCTGACCTGTATCGCCACATTCGCCGTTCACCACGAGGGTAGTGATCTGATGGGGAGAAGGACGATACAGACTTCAACAGACAGTGGTCTGAAGGTCCCAATGGTGAGGAAACGGTTACAACACATCTGTCCGGATCAGTGGTCAGCAGAAGGTCCAGACAATTGGCAGTATGACCAACTACATCAGGCACACTAGTCGCATGCTCTACCAGCTGGGAAAGGCCCATTGATAGCGTAAAGTTTCGCGCTTCTCTCCCAGCGTGGTCGGTCCTCTGGTACGGGAAAAGCCAGTCCTGGTGGCAGGTGTTGAAGTCCCCCAGAGCGACGAACTGTGCGTCAGGGTGCCGGTGCAGCGCATTGTCAGCAGCCTCACTGAGGTGGTCAAATAATCGAGTTGTCTCCTGATCACCGCTGTGCGATCGGTAGACACAAGTGTAAACAATTTTGTCCACACGAGTGTCAACCAACAGCCTTAAGGACGAGAAGTGAGGGAACGAGGAGTGGGGGATAAGCTTGACAGATTGCTCAATAGTGGTATCCGGTTTATATTCAATCTGAGGAAATATGACCAGGTCTGAACTGAAATGGATGCACATTCGGCAAAGAAGAGATTTGCGAGCCTTGACCACGATTTTCTCCCTTCTTAATTCGCCCACTCCTCCTTCTTATCTTACGAATCACTTCCAATATTTGTGTTCTTCACACAGCAAGAATCTGCGTTCTTCTAATAATCTTCTCTTACTCTGTCCTTCTCATACCTCTGACTTTGTTCACTCTTCATTTCATATTCAGTCAATTCTTCTGTGGAATGCGCTTCCTCTTGATATCAGGATGGCGACTAGTCGGTGTGCATTTAAGCGGAAATTGCAGAGTTATTTTGCGAATAGTTAGGGTAGGGTCATCTCAACACCTCTCTCACAAGTTTTATTTTTGTATATATTATAAGTACATATTATAGTAATAGTATGTATAACTGTATATAGTTTATTTAAGTATTTGTTTATATAGTGTTATGAGCTTTTCTTTTCCTTTTCATTGTTTCTGTAACTAAAGCACCTGCCATCTAGTCTCTTCACCACCCGCGGTTGACTGGTAGAGAATGCCTACGGCATTAAGTCCGCCTCTGTACATTCTCTTTGTGCGATAGTATAAATAAATAAATAAATAGATAAGTGAGGGTCTTCGAGGTGACGGAGGCGCCATCAACAGATGTCATTGCGGACATACACACAGACACCGGCACGCTGTAGGAAAAGATGCTCCAATGCGTATCCTGGGTAGCTGAGGTATGCTGCATCAGACGGACATCTGATCTGGGTCTCCGTCAAGAAAAGTAGATGGGGCTTTTCAGTCTCAAGTTGGCGATGTATTGCAATGAGATTGGAGTGCAGACCTCGAATGTTAGAGAGGTGCACTTTGAATGAGAGGACGTGCGCCAGCTGTGCACACCTACTTTTCTTTTTGGACCTTTTCATTAAAATATTGAGTGAATAGGAAGGAAGATGGCAGTTGTGTGAGGTGATGCAATGTTAAACCCAATAATTCGGCCAACGATGCTAGGCCAGAGGGAGATTGATCTGGAGACTGCCGGGACGCCCGAACCCGGGTTTATTGAGTATTGCTTCAATCACATTAGAATCATTGTTGTTAGTGTATATCGATACTTAACTATCATTTATGAGACCAAGCCCAAGCTGGTCAATGCAATGGTGATTATTATGAATGTTTAAATAGCCACTTACTGTATCCTGACGAGGCTCGACCGCTGCGTGCCGGGCAGGCTCTCGAAGAGTCGGTCAACAGCTTTGGCCAGCGAACTAGAGATGCTCAGGAACTCAGGAGAGTCTCTGTTGGAGTACGCTGTAACGTACGGCTCCATGACAAGGAAGGTAACACGGAGAGTCTCTGAAAAGTTATTCAAATAACATTAATTGTATTGAAAGGAAAACAAGGTCCTTAAAACTTCGTGTACCGCAGGGCCTAAAGCGCTTTAAACGCGCATTAGGCCCTGCGACTATGCATTGACATATGCTTTTGAAAGCAATACAATTTTGACATCATCATCCTTACCTCTAATTACATATACAATATGTAAAGAAAACCCTGTCCGATCCGTGAAGGTATTGTTAGGTATCGATAACTGATTCTAATAATGGATACAAAGCCGGGCGAAACTTAAAAAAAATCCCCCTAAAAAAATAAACATTATATCGCAAAAAGAAGTAACTTAATACATGTGAAGTAGGCAACCCTTCTGCGGGCGACGGGGGCCGGGCAGGTGGTCGCATCGCTTATAATAATACCGTCAAAACGGTGTTGTCACTTATTTTAAAATAACCAATTTCGGGGAAGTTGGAATTAATTCGCGGGAAAAAATATTATTTTAAAATTGATTAGTATTGTTACTATGTAAATTTTATAATATATTTGGTCATTTTTTTTTTTTTTTTTTTATAAATTATAAACCTGCGCTTGACCGCAATCCTGCCTGATGGTAAGCAGTGACGCAATCGTTGATGGTAAAGCGCACTAGTTTATTAAGAGCCTATTCACTCTAGCCTTGAAGACACTCAAATTGTAGTCCGACGGAAACACCGCCGCGGGCAAATTGTTCCAGTCCCTCGATGTACGCGGTATAAAGGAGGAAGCGAAGCGCTTCGTCCGGATCGTAATGGTGTTAACAACGTAAGGGTGGAAACCAGCCGTACGACGGGTCGTCCGCTGGTGGAACGGAGATGGGGGAATTAAATCATGCAATTCTCTCGCACACTCCCCGAAATGCATCCTATAGAACACCGAAAGGCTGGCTACTCTACGCCTGTGCTCTAGGCTTTGGAGACCAACTCGGTCATGTGTTTACCTAACCTTTATTATCCATAAGGGTCGGACAGGGTTTTCTTTACATATTGTATACTCACACTTACCGCACTACCACTACCGCATGTACAATGTACACACACTACACACACACTGCACACACATACTCACACTTATTTGCATTCAATCCTGCAGGTCAGAATATGCATTCTATTGCTGTTAGGCGCAGGTCAGATTATCTTCCAAGACACCAGGACATTACTCATCCATAAAAAGCTTACAGACACAGCCCTCAAATTTTACCAAGTGTGAGTATAAATAATAAGTGTGTGTAATATGTACAATACATTACATATAGTAGTAATATTATTATGTTACTCACTTTCCCTCGGTTCGGAACCCGACAAGTCTGGTACTCCGGATCCTACGTCCAAATTGTCGGAATCATCCTTTCCATAACTGAAATAGTACAATTTTTATGTTATTATCATATTTATTTCTGTATTACTTCAAAATAGTACTTTTGTTCATTGAACATTATCTACTACTTAGAAATAGATGCGAGAAACGAATTGCAAAAGCATAGTATGGACGCTCTTGGGTTAGGTGGAGTGACGATTACCGTATTGTTATTATATTCTTTGGTGACGATCTTCGTAGGACGGCTGTTAGCAGCAGATTAGTAGTTATTGAGAATAGGGCAGTTGACTAAAACAAACTAATTAGTCCGTCAGTCAGATTTCGAAAAAATACTAGACACGTAATTTTTCTTTTTTCATATAAACAAATAATGAAGACGACACAGTGCGTTAAAAACTCGTGTGGCGTCGTAGCGTGCAGTGGCACGCTACACTTTTTAGCGAGGAGTTACATCACCAGCCACCACTCCCCGATCTTTGATGCCTTTTATATTTGTCATTTTTTATTAATTTGATATAACAAAATATACGTATCCAATATTTTTCTACTTATAATCTGAATGACGGACTAAATAAAATCATTTTTTTTACCCAGGAAACATCCCTATTCAGCTAAATGGCGTGTAAGTGGGCCTATCCCGCAGTGGACTAGTGTGGGCTGATGATGACGTGGTGAGAACTAGACGAGAGCTATGTTTTTAGAATTAAGCTACTCTGAGAATAAAGACTGATACAAATTCAGAACCCGCCAAGCGATTCGTCGTGTTCTGGCATGATGTCTGGTGAAGCCGTACGGAGGACGAGTCTGAGCAGTTGTGTTGCGATGTGCACACACACAGATATAACAATTCACGAGGAAGAGTTTACGCTAAACTGCATCATGATAGAATCAGGAGCAGAACAAAAATATTAAGCGAAAAAAAGGTAATAGAAATAGCGCGGGCAGACGATGCGATGTGATAGGGTAGAGTGGTAGGGTAGGTAACATGGTAGTTGGGGAAAAAAAATCTATTTGGATAAAATTTTATGGTTTATAGGTTAAATTATTGCTTACCTCCCATTGTCATCAGGAATTGGATCGGTGGCTGTTTCCGCTTCTGCTTCTTTGGGTGATGAGAAGAAGGAAAATGGATCTTAAAAAACAAAAATATTAATGATTAGTTTGTTTTATGACGTACTAGCTTTCCGCCCGCGGCTTCGCCCGCGTGGAGTTCGGTTATAACGCGCTTTTTAGGTTTCTCTCGGGAACATCAAATTTTTCCGGGATAAAAAGTAGCCTATGTTCTTTCTCGGGGTCTAAAGATTGTCTGTGCCAAATTTCATCAAAATCGGGTGAGAGGTTTAAGCGGGAAAGCGTAACAGACAGACAGACAGACAGACAAACAGACAGACAGACAGACATACAGAGTTACTTTCGAATTTATAATATTAGTATGGATTAAATCAAATTACTTACTAGATATCGTTGAAACCAATTGTATAAAAAAATATTTTATGTCATGTAACATAAAATATTTTTTTATACAATTGGTTTCAACGATATCTAGTTAGTAATTTGATTTAATCCATACTAATATTATAAATTCGAAAGTAACTCTGTATGTCTGTCTGTCTGTCTGTTTAAAGCAAAAATAATATTTTAATATTTTATGCAACTTCAAATTTATCATTTTCGCAATTTTTCCTTTGTCTGTACTATATAAGATTGCTTCGTGCCGAATTTCAAGATTCTGAGTTCACGGGAAGTACCTTGTAGGTTTTGATTCCCTAGCGTGTGACGGAAATTCGTCTAAGGGGTCGGTATAAACTGCTGTATCTTTTGATCGCGTTAACTTAGAAGTTTGATTTCACTGCTTAAAGAGACAATAGAACTACGTATTTGGTATAAATTTCAATTTGATACCTTTATTCGTTCGTGAGAAATAAGGTTAGTTTCATTTTATTAAAATATTTTTATTATATTATATAACTAAAAAAAAATAGATTTTCCTAATTTTTCCTATATTTGCATTATATGAAAATGTTTTATGCCAAATTTCAAGATTCTGAGTTTACGGGAAGTATCCTGTTTTGATTCCTTTGCGAGTCGCGAAAATTTGTTGAAAATATCAACATAATCGGCTGTACCTTTTGATTGGCTTGGCTTAGAAGTTTGATATTTTCACAGCTTAAAGGGACAATAGACCTGAGTATTTCATGTGAATTTCAGCTTGATACGTCTACGCGTTCTTGAGATAAAGGGTCTTGACAGACAGACAGACAGACTGACAGACGGACAACAAAGTGATCCTATATGGGTTCCGTTTTTTTCCTTTTGAAGTACGGAACCCTAAAAAGCTCTTCATTACGTGCGCCATTATTTTGTTGGCAATAAGATAATTTGAAAGCTAGGCTGGATAAGTATAACTAGGAATAATTTAGAATTCTTGACAGTTCTTGCATCCATACTAATATTATAAATGCGAAAGTAAGTCTGTCTGTCTGTCACGCTTTCCTCTTAAACTCCTCAGCCGATTTTGATGAAATTAAACCTTTTATTGAAAAAAATCATATTCCCGAGGGAAATCTAAAAAGCGCGATATAACGGAAATCCACACGGGCAAAGCCGCGGGCGGAAAGCTAGTATGAAATAATTATTTAATTAAAAAAAAAAACGGATAAAGTTAGTATGATGACTGAAAAAATATCAACGTTTAGTTAAACATTACGCAGAATCATTATAGTACCTACATTACGATATTAGTGCGTAATGATGGTTATAACATGCGAGGCGGAATTTCAGCCCGAGCCGAAGGCGAGGGCGCATTTTAGCCGAACATGTTATAACCAATACGCACGTATATCGTACGACGTTTTTTAACACACTTGGGAGGAAACAGAAAAAAATTGTTTATTTCAAATAGAACATGAGTTATTTTAAATAAACTCAATCTGTGAATGTACACTGTTGCTTTCCCGCCATTAGTATTATTATTTGCCATTTCATATATGGAATAGCGCGCTGCTCACTGGCTGGAGCAATGCGGCGGCGATCAGTTCCATAATTATTTGAAATGGCAAATAATGCTGTTAGGGAATTTGTATGGACTTTAACTTAACTATTTGCTTTGATAACACACGCGTTTGTTATGGCCCGCTTTACATGTTTAAAACCAGTACAATTACATCAGCTTTACGAGCCAGGGTGTTAAAAAATCGTTTATTAGTATTAGGTACAGTGAGCGCATCGTTATAGAAACATACATAATCTAATTAATAAGGAATTTCAATAGAATAAGAGGTCATTTTATAGGTACTGTTTTTGTTATCAAAGGTTGTTGAACCTACACTAAAGTATTTCATAAAATAAGTTATTTCAAATGAAACTTACTCCATTGCCTTTTGAAGCGTTTGAGGCTGTCTAAAACGGAGGGGTCATCATGTTTTACTTCAAGGAACTCGTTCGAAGCATATTCCTCTCCCTCCCAGTAGATGTCATTCGTCGATTCCACCTGAAATATTGGAAATATTCATAAGATACGAAAACACACAGCCTGTGTCCTGAAAAAAAACTCAAAATGAATCAGTTGTTACATACATTTAAATCGAGTAGGTGTCACTTTTTTTTTTAAATCGTCGTTTTTAAGGTATTGCACAACTTCTATCGCGGTTCTTGAATGTAGACCGAATCCAGAAATTCCGTAACGAAAATAACCTAACATCACAACAATTATTATATATGCTGACCTACCAGGCCCTCATAAATGCGTAAGAACATAGCAAATTATTTTTTTTTTTACCAATTATAAACCAGCGCTTGACCGCAATCCTGCCTGATGGTAAGCAGTGACGCAATCGTTGATGGTAAAGCGCACTAGTTTATTAAGAGCCTATTCACTCTAGCCTTGAAGACACTCAAATTGTAGTCCGACGGAAACACCGCCGCGGGCAAATTGTTCCAGTCCCTCGATGTACGCGGTATAAAGGAGGAGGCGAAGCGCTTCGTCCGGATCGTAATGGTGTTAACAACGTAAGGGTGGAAACCAGCCGTACGACGGGTCGTCCGCTGGTGGAACGGAGATGGGGGAATTAAATCATGCAATTCCCTCGCACACTCCCCGAAATGCATCCTATAGAACACCGAAAGGCTGGCTACTCTACGCCTGTGCTCTAGGCCCAAATATCCAAATATCCAAAAAAAGACGTGTGGCACTCGGGGACTGCCGTGGTAAAGCTTTTTTTTTTAAACTTATGCTTTTAATTACTACTAACTAAATATATTTATTTATTTATTTTATTTATGCAGTATTTTTTTTCCTTTGCTTTTAAGGAGTACTTTTTAGGAGACTGAATATAACCTAATAATTATTAGGTTATTTTCCGTCTCCTAAAAAGTACTCCTTAACAAAAAATGCTATGCAATAGCTTTACCCCGGCAGTCCCCGAGTGCCACACGTCTTTTTTTTTTCTTTCAAATATTTAGATACTTTAGGTTTCTTTAACACTGCTTATAGGCTATACTAACTGTTAACAGTAACAGTTTATTTTACATCTACTGAATATGCAATCCGAATCGGCAGAGCGCCTACAACCATTGTGGGACGCGAAATAACGCATATTGTCTATAACATATGCAACAGGTCAGTTTACAAAGAAAATTCGTGAAGAAATGTTTATTAGCTACATAAGACCCTCGGTTTAGATTATGTGAGGAATAAGTAAATAGGTGTTGCGTGATTGGTCAGAGCCACTCACTCGCCCCGCCTTTATAACGATCTCGATTTAACTGCTGATTCTCGTCCAAGTAATCTCCGCCTTTATTTATACATTACAATATAATACGAAAACATTTCGTTTGTCTTCAGGAACAAAATACGGCTTTTGCGCGGATTGTGAGGTGAAAACTGCAACGGATGCAGGCGACCTGTGCAGCTTAGTGCAGCGCTACATTTGAGGATACACGGAAAATTAGCTACTAAAATAAAAGTAACAAAGCAGGTAATTAATGTTTACTTAAGGTAAGTACCGAATAAAATAATCGTGTTAAAATAATAGGTACATATGACACTGCCTGGATCAATACGGGTCTTGAATTTGGGGCGTTAACGCGTTCCGTTCGTCCATTTGCCCGAATGTTGCCACTGCTTTGCAATTTTCGTGAAAAAGTAGAGCGTTATCCTTCCTTGTCACTTACGTCCAATACAAAACTCGCTGCTACAACTTCTAAGTGTTCAGCAGGGTAATTGTGTACCACTATCACTAGCAATGGGTTTCTTTTTGACATTTCAACAACTTTCATTACATTATCTATGTTGTTTTGCATACACATCTTTCGAACAGATTTTTGTATGGGACAAAACCCGCCACACTGTTCCCAACCCACTGCAACTCCTGAAAGCCAGAATCAACAGTGGAGACCGCCAGAAAAACGCCGAGCAATGAAGCTCGACGAGTCCCGGAGAAATGTTTCAACTGTCTTGGGTCCCGCAACGAAATTAATCAGAAAAGAATAGCGGAGGAGTAAGAAAAAAGATATTTTTTCCACTTCCCTCCATAATAAGCAGGAGACAGAATAGAACTAGGCCAATCGGCACAAAGGGACATTATTGCAACTGGGAGAAGCCCAGATTGCCAAGCACCACGGAATAACATTTGATCAAGTTAATGGGTCCTAAGTAGGTATTTGCTGTTACAATTGATTCCAATAATAGGTATGGCAAAAGCGCCTGAACGCACGGAAATTAGTTCTAGTTTCAACAAGGTCCGTATAATAAACGACTCCGAATGTAACTTGTACACTATCCAACATAATATTGCGTTCATTCTGCCAAAGAATACACTCCCACAATTTCGAACAGATTAGCAACAATTGATAGTTATAGTGTCATCATCATCATCATCCCAGTGTTAATCCCCGTCGCATCCGTAGCTTTTTAGCTTTGGAGTCTGGGGTCCGCTTTACCAGTCCAACTGCTGATATGGCTAAACTTCGACGTTTTCCGTGAAGCGACTGCCGTCTGACCTCCACAACCCGAAGGCGACATCGAAGCATTGCAGTTAGATCAGTTGTTGGACTTTTGAGGGCTCCAACAACCCGTAACGACTGCCACAAGATGTTCGTATGGCAACCGGGACCAACGGCTTGATAGTAATAGTGTGTTACACATTTAAGGTGATGTTGTCACAAATATTTTTTTAATAAATGCATGCTTGGATTGGACCACTCGTGCGTTAGAGAAAACCTCAAAAGACAATTTCAGGCACCAACCTAAATGGTCTTCAATGCCCTGACTAATATTAAGTCTGGACTACAAAAGAGACTGTCCCCGAGATTGTCCTCGCCTTTCTTCTCCAAGTAGTTCAATAGATTGATGTGTAAAAGTGTATGTAGAAACCTACTTATTGTAAGTATATCCATAGTCGAAATATAGGCATAGTGTATTTCGACTTAGCTCGAGATTATGCCCTTTGGCTCCATTTGATCGAGATATATGCATAGTCATCTACCCGCACTGGACCCGCGTGGTAGATTATATCCCACTCCCTCTCACCGAGAGGAGGCCTGTGTCCCAGGAGTGGGATCATTACATAGGCTGATGATGATATGCATAGTAGGTCTAACGTCGAGCTATAGATACGACCTAATGCTTCATATCTATACAATTGTGCTGTGCAAAATAATTAAAATGTTATGCATATCTGGATATTTTGTAATACTCTATTTTATTGACGTTACATTTCATTGCCAACTTCACCCACAGTCTGACTACACTCAATGATGAAAATAAGCCTCTCTTTTCCTGTATCAATCTCCCACACCCAGGTGCCAATCTCCATACTCCTGTGTCAACAGCCTTTTTAAGGTTTCACCATTCCTAATTTTCATTAAAGAGAAGTGATTACAGAGAAGTAGATGGGACTTCCGTCATTGTTTAACCAAACCGCATGTGAAGTACCTACGATGGTAAGTTTTATTTAAACCATTTTAAGCTGTGGGCAATAACTAGTGCTTTCAAATACAGAAGCATAAGAACTCATAGTATATTTCTGTCTAGAAATGATTCCTGTTATTTAACCATGATTCTAAAAAAAAATTCGAAATGCGAAATCTACCAAAAGCTGTCATTTCTCAGAGATGGCATGTAGTCACTTTTAACGTAAGCTGATTAACATCAACAGCTTATTTTATTAAAACGAACTTGTCAAGCAAATAAAACTAGCGAAACACATCGCTTAAATGAAAAGAAACAACTAACGCCATCTGTGACTTGTGATATGAACTACTAGCGTTTGTGGCAAACCAAGCTCGGCCGGCCTATTTTGTAAAAGAAGTGAGCTTGGAAGGGAGCCAATGGTGTTAATAACTAGTAATAATAATTATGGCACTAAGAATGGTACTAATTGAAGTGAGTGTTTTCAATTCAAGTAGTCTATACTGATTGATTTTTACGGAATAGCAGCCAGCCTTTCTGTTCAGCTTTCAGCCCTACCTCTAGTAAAAAGTGAGAGGAGATTACTGCGAGTATTGTAATTTTCTAACGAACTAAAATGTCATTTCAAAGTTAGATAAATAAATAATTTTAAGATTTTTGGAAGTTAGTTGATCAAAATCAAGAATTATAATAAAAATGTTAATTGTAAATTTAGATTGTATAGACGCCAGCACATCAAGCAACTACAATCTGTTAATTAATTTTAATAGATTTTCAACTTTATCCATGTGGTATTAAAGTTCAAGGATTAGATTGGATAAAATAGTCAGTTTCTGGTAACGTGCCGTGACCTGCTAACGTTTATACCCTGGAAAGTGATATTTTTATCATATTAAAATTCGCCTTTCAAGGTTTTTGCATTAAAAATGCGACAACTTTAACAAGTATTTAAAAATCGAACCACCCCAACCCCCTATTAACATAAAACGGAACGGTACCTACACTCGAAAAAAAATATTAAAATAACAAAAACCGGACAAGAGATCGTAAAATCGTCATTAAGTCTTTGGGGGGAGTCATGATTCGCAAATAAATCGACACTCGAGCCGCAATTAGGGGAGGGTGGGGTCGCTGGCACAAGGGGGATTTCCTTGCAATTTTAGTTAGTCCGACATGATCCGCCGCCGGGTGAGAACGACAGGACCTGCAAGTTAATGGCCGCGGCGGGACGGACGACTTGAACCGAGTCACTTTCGACTCGGTCCGATTTTTCGTCGAAAATGTTGCTCAGCAGCCATTTTTTTTTTTTATATCACCATTCACAAAATTGTTCATTTGGTTCTTGATATAACATAATGGTAATATCGATACTGTCGATTCTTCTTTTTAGAGTTCCGTACTAAATTACGGAAAGAAAAACGAACCTAAGGTTTCGTTTCTAAGCTATATTCATCATCATCATCAACCTTTTATCGTCCCGTTGCTGGGCACAGGTCTCCTCTAATACAGAGAAGAATTGAGCGTAATCACCACGCTTGTTCAATGTGGGTTGGCAATTTCAGACTTAACTTACAGGTTTCAAGATGTTTTCCTTCACCTTGTAATCAGTAATTGGTGCCCAAGATATACTTAGAAAGTAGATATATCTTCAGAAAAGATACATTGGTCCTTGCCTGACCTCGTATCGAACCCGCACACTCATACTTAAGGGGCTGGTGTTGTAACCACTAGACCACCACGACTTTTATTTTTTTGTAATTGGAATTGAAAGCAACACTTTTTCTACTGACGATGGCTAGTGCCATTTTTGACGTATACGCATATATTAAGTGGGTGTGAAACAGCTTGCCTTATGTATGTTAATTGGTAAAGTTAATTTAATATATATAGTGCCGGCTTAGATCCGTTACATCGCACATCAGGTCCAGATGAAAACCAGCTAATTAATATGCACAAACTACTAGTTTTATTGCTAAGAAAAATAAAGGAAAAAGCCTCTTTGGAAAAGGGAGCAGAAAAATCTGTTCTCATCTTCGTTTCCAGGAATTAATCTGTAGCAATAAGAAGTAGCATGTTACAGTTTCAGGTTTAAATGTTAATTTATTTATTTCTTTATCCAGATTTGTGTAATGAATTTTACGCTAATATATAATATTTTTCCTGCTAAGCCTTTACCTAATAATTACGCATATTGCTTAATAACAATTTAAGCAATATGCGTAATTATAACGTAAATTATTGTAAACATTTTCATTTTTAATGTCTGGACTTGAAAAAATACGATGGTCGCTGAGTTTGTTTCGGCTATTTCTTCTCAGAGGTAGTCAGTTAGGAAATGCGGGCTTTATCTAGTTTAAAAAAAAGAAGAATATGACGTGTAAAAAGGTCATAGATTCTAGACGCAATATTGGTCAGAATCATGGAGACAATCTTGATTGGCGTCTGAAATGATCGTTCGATAAAAGTACGTACCACAGAGATTGAGTTGACCTGTATAACATTCAAACTATTGCATGTAGGTATTTATCGGTAGGCAATCGTGCAACTCATCCCATTATTTAAATTTATGACAGATGATGCATATTTCAAGGCAAACTAAATTGCTGATTAGCCTGGGTCTAGGATGTTTATCTTTATATGTATCTATTATATACAATATGTAAAGAAAACCCTGTCTGATCCGTGAAGGTATTGTTAGGTATCGATAACTGATTCTACTAATGCCTACAAAGCCGGGCTAAACTTAAAAAAAAAACCCCTAAAAAAATAAATATTATTTCGCAAAAGGAGGTAACTTAAAACGTGTGCGGTAGGCCATACAGGCGCGGGCGAAGAGGGGCAGGGCACGCGGCACGCGGTCGCATCGCTATTCGCTCAGAATTATACCGTCAAAAATAATGTTGTCACTTTTTAAAAATAACCAAATTATGGGGAAGTTGGAATTAATTCGCGGGGAAAAAAAGATAATTTCAAAATTCGATAGTATTGTTACTATGATGATTATGTAAAATTTCATATGTTATTTGGTCATGTGTTTACCTAACCTTTATTATCCTTACGGGTCGGACATGGTTTTCATAACATATTGTATAAAGTATCGTTGAGTTAGTATCCCCACAAGTCTCGAACGTACTTTGGGGCTAGCTCAATCTGTGTGAAAAATAAGAACAATAAAAACAAACTAGTGGCAAAATGTCTGCTGAAATAACCCCTCATTGATTTGACAAACAAAACACATCATACATTAACCATAAATGACAAATGGTTGCCAGATTCGAGTTTCTTTCCCGAAACTCGCTGCAAACTTTAGTACTTGATAGTAAAACTAGATGGCGCTGTATGCACACTATTGAAAACATCACGCTTTAATAACGTTTAAGGCATAGTAGTGATATATTGTAAATCACTGTGAATGTAAGAAGTTCTAGTAGGTTCGTACTGAACGTTTTATGTCAGTGTAAATTAATTTAATGGACTGATGGGTACCAAAATGATTGATGAGGTAAAAAAAAATCTCTTAAATTCTGGATAAATTATTAGAAAAAGATCTCGCGTATAATTATATATTCTAATGTAGCTATTAGTTATGTTTCGTTATGTTAATAAATATTTATTATTAAGTATATTATAATTTTCGGATTCGCCGGAGTAAATGAAAACATCCTTTGTTTTATTTCTAAAATGTTTAGTAAATGTATCCTAGTTATTATAACATGTCTGTTTGTTTTGCAAAATACTATATTAAATGTTTAAACAAAATTAACATCTTACATTATGTATTACTTTAGGTATTGAGTGTCGGAAACGATGGCCAATTAAGTGCGTTGATGTTTAACTGTCGGCAATTTTAGAATTGATGATCAATATGATGCTTGACGTCAGGTAATTCAAGACAGTAAGTAATTATCACCACTGCTCTCTAAACGGTGAAAGAAAACATCGCGACTAACCTTGTTAAACGCAAAAATTCAAAAAACTTTTACAAAAAAAAAACCCTATCTCAAAAACTACTCCACCGATTTTGATGAAACTTATAGTATTCCCTAAGTTGAACAATACATAGTACAACAAAAAAATAATTATTTTAAATAGGTAACTTGTAGTTCCGGAAATATGCGCGCACAAACATAAAAACATACATACATGCATACATGCACTTGAAATTTGCCATTTTTTTAACCTCCTTCTTTTTTTAGTCGGTTAAAAACATGTGACTTGTACGGACGACAGCAGGTCAAGTTACCCGTTGTCTAAACGCTTTAGAGATAAAGTAGAAAATCTAATAAAAAAATCTGACAGATTAGCCTGCTATTTTTATAAATTAGTCATTCCAACACGATTCCATTGTCATTGTGCTAAAAGTTCGTAATCTGCTAAATTCATCATGATCGATTAATTTATTGTGATTCGTCTCGTAAAAGAATGGTCATAGAATGACATTGCCGTATTAACATCATTATAAAACCTGTTAGTAGAAATTATTTTCTAAAAACCACTACTCAATTTGTAAGACATTTATTAATATGGTGTCGAGTGTCAGTGATTTACCACTTGAAAGTCATAATGACGTCATTTTGTTAGTAGATTACAAAACTTGTCATAATTGAACATTATGAGATCACTGACCGACCATTCTGAAACCTACCTGCACTGGAATCCCTCTTACAGAGAGACATGTGGGAAAGCAGTAGGAACATTATAGACAGAGTATTTATTTTACAGACACGTTTGAGACTTCTGCTCTTCCCAAATAGAGAAGGAAAATCTTCACACTAGCTCACTGTTAAGACAGTGAGCTTAGGTTATACTATTTGCATGAAGATGAACCTACCTAACCTGATGTGAAGCAAGAAGTTGCTTAGGTAGGTTGTAAGTAATATTTTTATCATTGGATGGACACTTCTGTGCAGTGGAGACCTAGAGATAAGGGACTAACAGCTGTAGGTGTGCTCAAACCGTAGGCGCTTTACTTTGTGTTTAACGTTTCATCATCACAGCTCCCAAGACGGTGAACTACACCGACATGTCCTAAACAGAACCATAATTATTGGTTTAAAAAATTTAAGAACAAATGTGTCGAAATAAGATACAGTCAAATAAATAGTATTAATTAAAAATAGATAAAGTAGAATAACTGTAATTGCTAGATTAAGAAGTACGTAATATGATAGACAGTATAATCGTAAGAGAAAAAAATGGATGTAACTGGTGGTAGTAAGATTATTGTCTTATGTAAAAAAAAAAAAAACAGATTTGAAGAACATCTATCTAGCCGCACTGAGTTCGCGTTGTAGATTGCAATTCGGAGTTGCAATCTTCAACGCAGCTCTACCTCTAAACGAGGATTTATCTCTAACTTTTAAATAAACCACTGCGTGGTTTATTTGACAATAAATTAATAATGTACGATGTAATTGTTAAAAATTCGCTTGCGACTACAGCGCACAAAGATTATCCACTCATCATCATCATCTCAGCGTTAATCCCAGTCGCATCCGAAGCTTTTTCAGCTTTGGAGATTATGAATCTTATTACCCACTAACTACTAACATTTTTTTATTGTCCACTGCGTAGGCCAGAAGCTGAATACGCACATGGGTATTTACATATCCCAGTAAGTAGTGTCAAAAAATTGTATAGGTACTGTTTGTATTATAGCTGTTTCTTAAATATATAGCCTTTTCTTACTAATACGATTCGTATTAGTAAGAAACAAGTCGAGTCGAGACGAACGAAGTGCCTGAGCTTTCGTATAATACGAAACGTACGCACTTCGTTCGTCTGGTGATCTTTTAGAGAGACTTCTCTCTAAAAGATCACCAGACGAACGAAGTCCTTACATAATTGCATGTGGTGTCTCAGGGCATTTGTTTATAGAATTGTGATTCGTAAAGTGTGTATGCCTTTTACAATTGTATTTAAATCCTAATAATAGTTTCGAGTTCTAGGTTTTTATACACTAACCTTTGGTTTTAGTTTATTTTATTCTATTTCTTACTACCTACTAGGATACAGATAAATTGACAGTTAGTGAAAGAAGTTCATTACTTATATACATTTTCGCTAACAATATTTGGGTAGGTAGTACAAGAAGGTAAGCCAGAGTGAAAATAAGGAAGTATTCAGATAGAATGAAGAAAAGACTGATTAGGTTTTAGTAATCTTTTAAGAAGTTATTATATGGTTCTTTTTTGTTTTAGAACACGGGTGGTCGTGGAAAATGACTCAAGATCATCAACACTGTCAGATGCTCTGCTAGTTGTTATCATTGAAGAGTTTTGTCGATATATGCACCGTACAGAAGAAATATACAGAGGTTGATTCTCAAGAACGCGCTCAACTTCGCTCGTCGATTCGGAACAGTCTGTATCATTTGTCAAACTGAACAAGAATACCATGTCGTTTACAATTAATATAATATATATAGGTAATATAATCATTTATTAGTACACTTTAAAAACACACATAAGTACACAGGATCAAAAACGTATGTACAGAGAGCCACTTTAAAAGGCGAACTGATGGAATTAATGAAAGAATGCACGGAATAGTTAAATAATAATCTCTTCTGTGGAAGAATGTGACACTTCCTGTAACGAATGGTGTAATTAGGCAAATATGTTTACTTCTAAACTAAATGTAAGTACCTTGAGAAGTTCCCTTGAATACATTCGATGGTATTGACGTAAGTATTATAAATAGGATAAAATACTTGCACGGGTTACAGAAAACCTCGTACAACGATTTGTCGTGAAGGTTTAAAAGATTAGTTAGTATCTGTAGAGAAACCCATTTAACTAATATGCATTAAGTACCTAGTTAAGTTGAGAGTAAGTTACATTACTGAAGTGGAAGTCGATTATTGTTGTTAATAGTTACTCAATTATAATTTCCCTATATTTTAGTTGTGAATTGGTTAATTATATTGTTTTATTATATTAAATTATGGCGCGCATAGTTGGCCTAAAGTAGGTTACCGAGTAAGCAGAAAAATGTACGGAAATGAGACCAGACAATACTAGTGTGCTGTGAATTCGAGTGTGGTGGTGTATTCAAGATGACTGCACACAAAATCACAATAAAGAATTTTAAGTTGTACCAAAATAGCTAAATTTGAATTTCAAAGGACCCTGATGCAGGTCATGGCGTCAACAGCTGCCTTGATTGTCAATATGTACCTATGGAGAATACTAGAAGGATAAAGTCATAAACCCACCTCTACATTGAAAGGTCAAAGGAAGTCATAACACTTTTAATGAACATGATTAGAGCCTAATTAAATTAAAATTCAAAGAAGGCAATACTATGTAGGTAACAGAAAATAATATGGGCCCATCTTTTATGTAACATTTTCAGAAAACCGCTTAGGTAATTCATATCTCTCCCGACTCACAAGCGGAAACATATATTTATTTAACAGTTCGCTTATGTAAACATATCTGAGTGATCTTATTATTAGCTGAAAGATGGATGTACATTGGCATAGTCTGATTCATGTGTATGGCGGCTATGAAGTTGGCTTCTCTCTGCGCAGTACCTCACTCCCCACCCCCGCTGATAGGTAAATTTGTTATTGCGCATTTACTCGCCTCATGTTCATAGCCATCATAAAGTTCGAATCGAGCTGAGAGCACCTCATACCTGGAACGTGTCGATTGATAGTTAGCAGGTTCAAAAGAATTTAGGGTAAACGTGGTAAATTAGGTCAAGAAGTCAAGATCGCGTTGTTTGTTCATACTCAGTGCGTGGTAATGTAAACATTGAGCGGTTATTGCGTAGAACAACTTTATAGAAACAGGTGTTGGAAGCTACTCATGCTACTATTTATGGGTTACGTAATGTCGACCTTATAAATACTCTATTATCATAAGCTTTAAAATCGCTTGCACGTCGCTAAACGACCACTTATATTTAGAATTTTTGAAATAAAGAAATAACAGCCGTATGGTGAGATCGATAAACTTAAGAAATAACAGCCGTATGATGATGATGATGAGCTCGGTGAAGTTAAACTACGCTTGCCGCAGTTGGTCCGGGGATGGGTCCGTGCTTCGGGGCCGGACTCCCGGCTGCCATTTACCTATAGATCTTTTTATGGCTTGTCTAAACTCTGAAAGTCTGATAACGAGTCTTATCAAGAGGTATCGTATTACCCAGTAAATGGATTATGGAGGTAAGACGGTAAGACAGACAATCGCTTCATGGAAAATACTGATATTCGGCTGACTAGAAGCCGGACCCAACAAAAGTGAGAAAAGACAAGCATATCTTGAGTCTCAAGTTGAGTTAATGTTCGTTGTGTGTTTTATTTAAGATTTAATTCTATTATTGGTTTTAATTAATGCTTGTCAATTTATTACTTATTATTTTAATTTACAGAAATTAATTACTGTACCTGTGACAAGTAAGAGAAAAGGTTATTTACTTACATGATTTTTTTTTACCCAGTCTCTATTTTAAATACGGAAAATCACGCAGTCTTGAGAGAGACACAATAGTAGAGAGAGAAGGGCTGGAGGGTTGCGTTTACGGACGAAAATGAAGAATCCGGTGGATAATAATGTGATAAAATGCTGCGTCACTAGAGATTTTATTTTTAAGTGTCATAACAAATCTAGTGAAAGTGGTAGCTGAAGGTTATCTACATTTGTGATCGATTTTAACTCACTAATAGTACCGACCTATTATAGACTTATAACTTTTTTTTAAATTATAATTATAAAGTAGTGCTTGACCGCAATCCCGATGGTAAGCAGTGTTGGAATCGTTGATGGTAAAGCGCGATAGTTTATTAAGAGACAAATCACTCAAAAAACTGTGTGAATAGGAAGGAAGACGACAGTTGAGCGAAATGATGCAATGTTAAACCCAGCAACTCGACCAACGATGCTGCGCCAGAGGGAGATTGATCTGCAGACCCTCCACGACCAACCTCCCGATATAACAACATTTGGCGCATCATACCTGGCCCGCATCGCAACACAACTGCTAGACCCGTTCTCCGTACGACTTCACCAGACATCATGTCGCAAGTCGCAACACGACGAATCGCTTGGCGGTAAGACTTTGCCTGGTGGGTGGTAGCTTCTACCGGCAGTCAATGTGGTCTACCACCGAGAAAAAGTTGTTTTGCATCCCTACTATTGTATTGACGCAAGTTTTTCTATGGGGAGTTTGTTGTGTCACTTCTCCCCAGCGAACTTACTAGGAAGTGTTGAAGGGCGGGCGTTTTGGAAGACGTAATTTGACATTCCATTGCTCTCTAATGGAATGAAAGCCTTGAGGGAGGCCTTTGTCCAGCAGTGGACCTCTATAGGCTGAGAAGAAGATATTTTAATAAACAATACAATGTTATACTTATACTACGAATTAAAATGAAAACCAGATTTCTAAAATTCTTCTTCTTCTTCCAGTGCCTCTTCAATCCTGAAGGTTGGCCGTCAGCTTCTTGTACTCGGTCTTGTCAACCGCGAGTCGGAACAGTTTTTCGACTGAAGTAATGCCGGTCCACTCCCTGATGTTACGCAGCCACGACTTTCTCTTTCGTCCAGCGCGCCTTTTTCCTTCTACCTTGCCCATCATAATGAGTTGGAGTAGCGCATATCTACCGTGTCGGAGCACGTGACCGAGATAATCTATTTTGCGTTTCTTTATGATGGGCAACAACTTTCGAGGCATTTGAACGCGCTGAAGGACGGTGTCATTTCTGACCTTTTGGGTCCAGCTTATACGTAGCATACGACGGTAACACCACATTTCAAAAGCCCGCAAGCGTCGCGTGGTGTCCTCTTTCAGAGTCCATTTCTAAAATACCTAAAGTAAATAAATGTTCCTGTAAATCAAGCTACTACAATCTGTCAGATTTCGTTTTCAACTTTATAAAACATTAAGGCATTTAATTGGGATTTTTTGACAATTTCTGGTAGGTTGACCTGCTGTCGTTCTTACCTTACCCTACTGACTTAAAAAAATAAAAATATAAAGAATTGAATTTATGACTAACAATCCATACTAATATTATAAATGCGAAAGTGTCTCTGTCTGTCTGTCCGGCTTTCACGCCAAAACTACTGAACCGATTGTAATTAAATTTGGTACACAAATAGTCTAGAGCCCGAGAAAGGACATAGGTTATAGAACATCCAGCTATGACCAATAGGAGCAGAACAGTCACAAAACATGTTGCGAAAACGAGAGCTAACGCGGACGTACTATATATTGCTCTCATTATTTTAACAGGCGCCTATTTTATCTCAACTGAGCTTTTTTTAATTTACGGGAACCACCGCGCGCTGTAAACTGAAGTCCACGCGGACGGAGTCGCGGGCAACAGCTAGTTACAAACAATTTTGGAAGATACGGTTAAGCACAGAATTAACACTGGGTGGATGAAATGGCGGCAGGTCACGGGAACAATCTGCGACTCCCGCATTTCCCTTAAACTTAAGGGAAAAATATATAAAACCATGATCCGACCTGCTGTCTTGTATGGATCAGAATGTTGGGCTACGAAAGGGATGAATGAGAGGCAATTGCATGCAGCCGAGATGAGAATGCTAAGAGGGATGTGTGGTGTTACACGAATGGATAGAATAAGACCTATTGTATCACCAAAAAGCACACTAATAAATACTTTGACTTTGACTTTGAGTCATAAGAGAAAGTCTGAAAGTGGCACCGGTAGCTGAAAAGTTGTGTGGAAATCGGTTGTCATGGTACGGGCATGCGTTACGGAGAAATGAGGAGAATGGCGTGAGGAGAGTTTTAATTATGAATGTTGATAGCTATAAGAGTAGGGGAAGACCAAAGAAACGATGGATGGAATGTGTGAAGGATGATATGGCTAAGAAGGGGGTGACTGCCGAGATGGTTTCTGATAGGGATGCATGGAAGAAAAAGACATGTTGCGCCGACCCCAAATAAATTGGGATAAGGGCAGGAGAATGATGAAGGGCTGGAGAATGATGATGATGACTGTCCATTACTTCCATTAAAATGTCTGCTCAACAACTTAAACAACGCCTTGAATGTTATTAAACTGTCAAAACTGTCGTTCCTAATGTTAGTTTGTTACGCAATAAAACCAAGTCCGTGAACAAATAAAAAAAATCTTTTGTCTATACCCTGTCAACACGACAACAAGGTAAAATTAAAATAAAACTGAAATAAATTCCTTATTTAAATAGTTAAAATCTGTCAAAAATTAATAGAATAACGGAGAAATGGGCAAGGGGTATGGAGTTTCCTCATTAATAGATACCAAGCTATATTAACGAAGGCGCCCCGTCTAATTGTGTACACAATTAGTAAAAGGGACCGCCTCCTGAGTGAATAAAATTTGAAAAGCCGAGTATGGCATACGAAGGGTCTATGAAAATCATTCTTTAATAATAATTACATATCAGTAAATAATAAATACTATTACTTTTTACTTCTTAAAATGATCGTCAGATTCTTTTTTAATTGGCTTAATTAAAAGTTAATTAAACAACAATGATTCATAGGCAAACTGTTAAAATGGCGACATTTGGCGACCCTCCCAACTTGCTCAATACTTAAACTTTATTTCAGCCTTATACGACGGCCCAATACGAGCTGATAGAACACTCAACGTGACTAATACAAAAATTTCAGTATCTTAAATAACTTATAACGACTTCACTGAAAAAACGCTAATTGAAATAGACCAAGATAAACTCTTATTTTATTGTATGATACGTTTGTGGAAGGCCTCCGCCGGGGCGGAACAAGCGGGGAAGACCAAAGAAGTGCTGGCTTGACGTTGTAAGAGATGACATGCGTGCCAACAATTTGACACCACAGGATGCTAAAGATCGCGCGATATGGAGGAGATTGAACAGGAAAGCGGACCCCGCGGGCTCCAACGCGAAAGCCGCGGATGTAACCGGGACTAAACGCGGAGATGATGATGAAGACGTTTGTGGAAGGAAGACGTAATAATAACTTATTTTCTTTAAGTAATAGTCCCTTTGATATGCTATAATACACACATAATCAGGCTTTAATGTACCCACTTCTGGAATAAAGGAATCCTTTCGGTGAGAGGAGGCCTCCTGTTCCTTATAATGTTCCCTCTGCTGGGGCTTCCTCGGTGAGTGAAGGAGTGAGCCGTAATCTACCACGCGGGCCCAGTGCGGGTAGGTATACGTCACATGTCTTTGAAGTTTTTCCTCTAAGACATACCGGTTTCCTCTCTATGTTTTCCTTCACCGTTTTGAAAGCAGTGGTGATGAAATAATTTACACAAAATAAAGCGCCTGATGGGATTCGAGAACCTATGATCTACAACTTGTAAGCCTAGTGGAATCTCTAGGCTACCACTGCTCTTCCCCTCTATCCCGATTATTCACTCCCTTTTTTTATTTAATAGAAAGAAAAAATATAGTTAATCCCTTCTTATATACTTATTACCATTCCATACTACTAATATTATAAACCGGAAGCAATTTTTTCTGTCTGTCGGTATCTTAATTTATCACACCTTAATATCTGTACACGTGCCAATTGCACATGAGTTACCTTGAGTAACGTGTAAGGCTTTAAACATACTCTGGACTAAGTTTGGAAAAGCAAGGAAAACCTGCTCAAGTTGACATTCATAGACGACTCCGCCTTGGAGTGTTAATGTGGTGCTGTTCCACAAGCGGAACGATGGGATACTTAAGAACACGTTATTCCTGTTAGCTGGTCATTACAGAAACTGATGGACGCTGTTGAAATCGCCAAACAATTATCCGAATTCTGGGCAGAGTCTATCGACACACTGAGAAGAAGAAAAGAGCTGGACAGGTAGACCATGACGAGAAGGCCATTCTAATAATTTTAAGAACGCTCTCAGTCTTCATCTTCTTTTACAGCCTATAGAGGTCCACTGCTGAATAAAGGCCTCCCCCAAGGCTTTCCACGCTGACCGGTCTTGTGCTGCCCGCATCCATCGGCTTCCCGCGACCCTCACCAGGTCATCGGTCCACCTTGTTGGGGGCCTCCCTAGTCTTCCAGTACGTGGCCGCCACTCCAGAACCTTACTGCGCATCGGCCATCGGTTCAACGAGCAATGTGCCCCGTCCACTGCAGTCAGTGTCTGATTTAAATCGCAAACTTTCCCTGTTGGGATCACGAATTCATGCTACACACTGCGCTGAGAGTGGAAGATAAATTTGATGATTACACACACAAAAAGTACGGTGGTGTCAAAAATATCTTAATTTCCGTAAAGGTTTGTTTTGACGAGACTATGATTAGATCTTGATAAAGATAAAACATAATTTTAATCCCGGTAGTTAGTTCCAGTGGATTAATTTCCACGCGGGCAAAGATACGTGTAAAAGTAAGTGTAGGTATACCGAAGTAAAATCTAACTAGACATGGTAATGTTAGGACCCTGTTTCTAAGAAGGTTGGTTATATCTATCAGTTATCAAGTAAACCAAGGTTACCTTAGTCATCAGACCAAGTTAGGTAACGTAGAGTCAACAAACGAGAGTTTACTGTTAACTGTGGCTTAAGTTAGAAGCGAATAGAAATTATGACAAAGTTGAAAATGTTTGTGCTTGTTTTATTTTAACCAATAGATATTTTTTATATATAAATAAAGATGACATCTGGCAGGTTTTAAATGAAAAATAGTACAAAAATTCAAAACGTAGTTTCAAATCGGATCAAAATATCTTTCTTTGGAAAATACTGCACACTATGGTATTTGTCAAACAAATAAAAGTTGAGGGTTGGTTCGTTGACTTGTGTAAATATTCCTTTTATAAGTATAGTTATTTAGAGTAAAAATAAAAATCAAAATATGAATGTACGAAAGACGACAACCAGTATAAGGTAACTTCTCATTCCGTCATCCTACATGATGCTATCATCATCATCATCAGCGCCTACTCGTCCACTGCTGGTCATAGGCCTGCTTCATGGCACGCCAACAAGCTCGATCCTGAGCAGTTCTCCGCCAGCCACTACCAGCCACCTTTTTGATGTCGTCGCTCCATCTCGCCCAAGGGCGTCCCACGCTACGTTTGCCGAGACGCGGTCTCCACTCGAGGACTCGTTTACCCCAACGGTTGTCGGTCCTGCGGCATATGTGACCAGCCCATTGCCACTTCAGCTTGCTAATCCTCTCAGCTATGTCGGCTAACGGACGGGACGGAACGGGACGGGATGTGTGATGCTAACTAGAGGTTAATTAAAACTGGAAATGTAGGTATCAATACTAATAAATATCAATATGGAAGACGTAGCCATGTGTACCATTTCATATGGGCGCGCTGTACCATGAGATTGTTTAATTTGTAGCCTTGTGTACCATTTTGTATGGGCACGGTGTTCCATTGTATCATTTCGGTGTCCTACAAGTACAACTTTGGCGTACCCTTTGGGGAGACACAGCGCGTTTTTTTTTTTAAATTATGTTAAAATTATGTGGTTAATGTCTCAAAATTCATAGCTTTTACTTTCAAAAAAACGCTGATCGCTTGTGACCTGCTCACGTGACATTGAACTAGGTTTGCTTCATGACGCGGGTCACATTTTAGCATATCTGTTTGCTAGTTTGTACACCATAATTTGTCTGCAAATTCATATTATTATGGTACTAAAAAAATTGTTGCTAGTTGGTTTTTAAACATTTTGCTCAGTATGTAAATCTTATCCGACTTAGAGCATTTCACTTTATAGTTTTATTTTATTTATGCAGGTAGATCTGAGTGGTAATTACGTAATACACTATTCATATTAATGAAATGGCTTTCATTCTGACAACAACATACATTGCGATATTTACTTAGTTGTTCAGCAATCAAATTTTACGATCATGCAGCAATGGATTATCAACATCTATCCTTCCAAATGATTCAGATTGTGTTTGGCAGAGTATTACTCTATTAAGGCGCATATATTCGACATAACTGTTATTACAGCTGATTATATAACAAAATTTATGAAATGCTGTCTCTAAATTTCCCTAAATGTAATTTGTGATCTAACAACAAATACTGTTTTCCACAATATTTATTTATTTTATTTATTCATTTCATTTAGGCCACCAACAATTGTTTACACTGGTTGTTGTACTTATGGTAACATGTAACTTTAAAAGGTCATCATCATCACAGCGTTAATTCCAGTCGCATCCAACGCCTTTTTCATCTTTGGAGTCTGGGGTCCGCTTTACCAATCCAACTGCTGAAATGGCTAAACTTCGACATTTTCCGTGAAGCGACTGCCGTCTGACCTTCACAACCCGAAAGCGACATCCAAGCATTGCAGTTAGACCAATTGTTGAACTTTTTGAGGGCTCCAACAACCCGTAACGACTGCAACTAGATGTTTGTATGGCAACCGGGACCAACGGCTTAACGTGCTTTCCGAGGCACGACCAGACCAGTGTAAGTATTCATATTCAAGCATACAAATACTTGCACTGTGCGGGGATTGAACCCGCGCCACCTTGCGCAGCGGCCGCGTCCGCTACCGCTACGCCACGGAGGCTGTCAGTATGTAACTTTAAAAGGTAACACAGTAATGTACCAATAACATATAGGCCAACTCCGCATGCAGTATTTAACTTCAATTCAGTCTTAAAGTTTACTTTATAAGTACAACAAATACAAAATGAACGCTAACGTCAGAGTTAAAAGAAAAGTTACCTGTGGTTAGGACATAAATTTATGATTTCTTAGGAGTTAGTCATACTCCAACTCGATTGGGGTGGTTTTAAGCCTATTTCGTTTAAATATACTCTCTATTTCTTTCGCAAAGAGTTACAGTGAATATTTTGAAATTGTAATAACTCGGTATCAGACTTTTCGGTGGAATCAAATCTATGAAGTCGGTGAACACATTGAACGAGGCAAAAAAATAAACGTTAGGATATTTTGCTTCAATTTTGGATTTCTAATGTGGGGTCAGAAGAAGCGGGTCCGTATTAAGGTTTTTTAATCGATTAAAAAGAGTCTTCAAGTCGACACGTAAGTGTATAAGTATTTTTTAAATAAACGTTCATTGGCGGCCCGTTGTTTGGATTTCTGCCTTCTTAATAGAAATTAGCATGGCTCATATAAGTATGAAAGAGTAGGTAAGATCATACCATACCGACCTCAAAGAAATTAGTATAGGGGAAGCACCCTATTAAATTAAGTAATACTATCAATCATAATCTCAACATTTTTTAAGAACATTGCTAATTGTCTGCTCAACAAAGTAAATATCACAATGAATGCTGTAAAAATGGCTTTCATCTTGACAGTTCTTTTCAAAATGGAAGCCAGTCTACTGATACCTAATATTTTAAGCAAGTACTCCACAGCACCCCAACGGTTGTCGGTCCTGCGGCATACGTGACCAGCTCTTTGCCACTTCAGCTTGCTAATCCTCTCAGCTATGTCGGTGACTTTGGTTCTCTGTCGGATCACCTCATTTCTGATGCGGTCCTTCAGAGAGATGCCCAACATAGCCCGCTTCATAGCTCGCTGAGCGGCTTTAAACTTATGGACTAGTCTGAACTTTAGTTTCCACGTCTGGGCTCTGTAAGTCATGAGGGGTAGGACGCATTGGTCCGTACTTTAATTTTGACCGTACGACCATCGTGTACATCAGATGATCAGTTTGTCACCTCTTCATATGTGCTCTTACTACTATACTGACTGGCAACTATTCTCCCACGATAATACATAAACCTATTAGTAGACTTAGGAATACATTCCGCATTCATCAGCATCACGTGCCGATGCGTCTAATTTTGTATGAGAATGCACGATGCACGTGGCTACTCCATTTAAACTGGACACAAGAGCCGTACTATTATTATTGTTAGTACTTAGTTCAGAACGGGAGCTTTCGGCAGTACAGTCGGTGTCAAGAGTTCTCAAAGTAAGAAAATGATCATTTATACAAATTGTGTGCAACTTCCACTGCAGGTAAATGGCAAAGCTAATAAATACTCTGTCAAATGAAAAAACGATGATCGTTGGAAGTAATTTGCTTTGATAGTTTTGATACGCTTTGCAGGGACTTAATTGGCATCTCTCTTCCCAGAAGAAACTTTTATGGTTCGTATTGATAAGTGATATTTCACAGAAGTCGCTTTTGAAATATTGTAGGGTCAGATTTAAATATGTGATTGATATCGCGTACCTTTAGTTCGAATGCTGGTTGCCTCGTTTCTTGCACTACCAATTACATTCGTTCTACAACTTAGAGGAAAAGTTCTGCGAAAGTTGTCGGGGTTCTACTTCTTGTTTAAAATCAATACTCAATATATTTATTCCTTTAGCATGAGGTGTGTACTTATGAGTTAACTATATAATTTAGATCATTATGAACCCTGTAGGGCAGAGCAATAGGATAAGAGCCTCCTGTCACTGTTAGACATACCAATAGAAACAGATTATGAGCCTATAATATTCACATTGCTGAGTCTAACAGAAAAGAACTCGGCATCAAGATCGGCATCAGCGTCTTTCAGAAATAGTACAGTCCCGTATACTCGGATTTTCGACGTGTCAAGACGCAATAATAACTCCATAGAACGTTTGGTCGTCCAGGGCAGAGTATAAGGGAACAGACCTCGTGGAAGGTCACCGATAAGGTGGACCGACCAAATCAAGTCCAATGTTAATAAATGCTTCAGACTGTCGTCCAACAGGGAAAGATGGAGAGCGATCGTGCGGTGTTCACACACCGCATGATCTCTCTCCACTGATGTCACCATCAGTGTTTCGAATTCAGTCATAGTGACCACGAGTGTTCTGTCAAGAAGAAGAAGAAGAAATATTGTATACATTTATATGGGCTTTGATGCCTGAAATAAATAAATCCATACTAATATTATAAATGCGAAAGTAACTGTGTCTGTCTGTCTGTTACGCTTTCCCGCTTAAACCTCTCAACCGATTTTGATGAAATTCGGCACAGACAATCTTTAGACCCTGAGAAAGGACATTGGCTACCTTTTATTGAAAAAAATTATATTCCCGAGGGAAATCTAAAAAGCGCGATATGACCGAATTCCACGCGGGCGAAGCCGCGGGCTGAAAGCTAGTAAAAAATAAAAAAAGGTCGCAGTATACCTACCATAAGCAGTCCCTCTCATTTCTCATCAAGAGTAGGCCAGTGTCCCAGGATGGGAACATTATAAGGCTAATTACACATATTACGACCCTTCTCTGTATGAAAGGAGACTTGTGCCCAGCAGTGGGACGATAAAAGAAAAGGATGCTGATGACACATAAGATAAGTAACTTATCTGTACATGCAGTTGCGCACGGCTAATTGACGTCGAACAAATAACTACAAAGCATGAAGATGCCTGCTAAGCATGTTTGCGATACTGTAGAACACTGTACCCTTTCTAAAGTAATTACAGTGTATCTATAGTGAGAGTACTTAGAACTCAAAGATATTCGATATTTGAGTTTTATATCGATACTTAGAAGCATAGATATTAAATGGAAATGTAGTGACCCAGTGTTCATGGAAGAGGAGATTAATAACCGTGATAGCTTTGTGAGGAATTCTAGTTATTAATAATGCGATGATTTCTGAAAAACTTAGAAATAGAATTAATATTTCGTCATCATCAACCTTTTTATCGTCACACTGCTGGGCACAGGTCTCCTCTCATACAGAGAAGGATTGAGCGTAATCACCACGCTTGCTCAATGCGGGTTGGCGATTTCAGACGTCCAGATTTGCTCCAGATATTTTCCTTCACCTTATAATCAGTCATTGGTGTCCAAGACAGACTTAAAAAGTACATATAACTATGTGTATGACTATGTATAACTTAGAAAAGTTACATTGGTACTTGCCTCACCAGGAATCGAACCCGCACACTCAAGCTTGAGAGGCTGGTGGTTTTAACCACTAGGCAAAAACGGCTACAAACTCATTTAGGTTGAAACTAAGTAATGCTTGAGTCTTGAGCAAGGTTCTGCAATACGGTCCTTAGGCTGAATTGAATCGTTCAAAATGCGAACAAGAAGTTCCTCTCTGATTTTAAAGGTTTTTTTTTCATTTTTTTTTTTAATTATTGTTCTAGGAATTTCATATCGAATGCCAGTCTTAAAAAAAAAATATTGGTTAAGAACCTCCTTTTCAAAGAGTTATCCAGCCAAATCAGCTGTCTAGAACGTAATAAGGTTCAAAATAGTATTTATTTTTAGTCGCGTGAGATGCCAATCTAATCAAACCTGTGACGAATGAACTACAAAAAGATTAAAGAAACTCATCAAATAAATATCATAGTACTAATGATGTTTGAAAGCACTCACAAATATTGGTCAATCAGGACCAATATTTTAAATGAGATGTTTAACCTATTGACCTCAGCTGTCGATTTAAATATATCTACTCGTACCTGACCGAGACCTGTATTAGTACTAGTCCATCACCCCATATCCGTTCCACAACCGGACGACCCGTCGTACGGCGAGTTTCCATCCCTACGTTGTTAACACCACTACGATCCGGACGAAGCGTTTCGCTTCCTCTTTTATACCGCGTACAATGAAGGACTGGAACAATTTGCTGCCAGTGCGGTGAGATTTTGCCAGTCAAACCACATTCATTGCGTAATTACGTACTGGCAGCATTGGATTAGGAATAACTAATCAAATGATCCAAATGTAAATTAATAGATAATAAATTAATTAATAATTAATTTTTATTTATACTCTGTTTTTTAATCTCGTAGACTAAATTGACACATGCAAACGTCAAATTTACATTATTAATTTTGTATTATTACGTTTTTAATAAGTACCTACACATTATTTCAGGATAACTTATTGTAAAAAAACGATACTTGAATTTATGAACGCTAAGTTTCGGCACTATTTAAGAATTGCAATAAACTGCCAACACTCGTAATGTCAGTTTAGTCTACGAGATTAAAAAACAGAGTATAGATTACAGGCAGATGGAATACCATGGATCGGACTCACACTACCAAATAAACAACGACGAATAGAAAATGACATCTCTGATGGGTTTCATAACCATAGGTGTTAATAATAATAAACTTAGCCTTAGTGTGGAACAACTTTTTTATAATCCCCCCGAAACTCGAAACACGTGTCCAGTTTTTTTAAATAAAGAATCTATGTACAAAATTTGAAAAAGATACAATGAAAAACCACAAAGTTATGAGCTTGCTATTCTACTTGGTTGTCCCAACAAAAATATGGTCAAACCTCCGCACGGGCGGGCGAGCGCGGTCCGTTAGCGTCAACGGTTGTGCGCGCGAGTACTATGATCTATCGTAAAGCTGCGTGCGCGCGCTCGGAATCCACACTGCAACAATTTCTAAATGTATTTGGGAAAAAATATAACAAGGTGTAAAAATTATTGGAATCGATTCAGTTGCTTATTCTGAACAAACTGTATTCAGGTTTCGCATAGACATAAAATAACGTTGTATATTAATAAGAGCATGCGCCGCCGGCCCGAGAGCCCATTGTATAAACACTTATCAACTGCTTCAACAAGGGGAATCCCACCTGTTTGCTAAAGCGTCCAGGATCCCTTTTGCAGTGCCACGCATTTGTCTGAACAGCAAAGCAGTTCGCTGGCGGATGATTGCTTAAAAGCAATCAGAGACGCAAAAACGAGGCAGCAAAAACATCCCATACGGGTGCTACGAATATTTCTAGTATAAAATCAAAACTATCCCAACTTCAAAATACGAGCTTTATTAAAAAACGACGTAAATTTATCAATTCATGTCGTTTATATATGTCAACACGACTTGTCTGCGAATAGGAACAACGGAGGGTACCTATTAGGTATATCTTTTTCTCCTTAAACTATGACAGTATTTCTTTTTCTCACCAAAATATCCTTATGAAAAAAATAATATTGTCTAGTCATGGACCTTAAAGAACGTTTATAGGCTTCCTGTCTTCCTTTCAGTCCACAATTGTATTATCTATGGTTTCCCGTAAACTAAAACTAGACAATTTAACTTTTGTGCACACCACGTCGATCTGACCACCACCATAATGTATAGTACCTACTATTAATAAAGTTAGTTACCCGTATTGTCAGTAGGTAACCGACTTAACTACAAATGTTTCAGTTTTCAGTGTAGGTAGTGGGTCAATATTAATTTCATTGATCACCACTATCATAGTCCCGAATATTGTTGATGGAAAATGTAGTCGTAAAATATTGGTATAAACTTTGTTTTCTAAATAAAATATAGGGTTGACGTTATGGAGCTTTAATTTTGCTCAAAGCAGGTTTAGGAATTTATTCACGTTTTTTTTTTTGGAATTATATGCTAGTGCTTGATTACAATTCCGCCTGATGGTAAACAGTGATATCGTTGATAGCACAGCGCGCTAGTTTAATAAGAGCCTATTCACTCAAAAAAAAACTGAGTGTATAAGAAAGACGGCAGTTGAGCGAGGTGATGCAATGTTAAACCCAACAACAACGCCAGGGGAGATTGATCTGGCGACCCTCCACTACCAAACTCCCGACACAACAACAATTTGGCGAAACGTATCCGGTACACAACGCAACAGAACTACCTAGACCCGTCCTCCGTACGGCTTCACTAAAATAGTTTTAGGTATGGTCTTAATGATACCACTCTATCAAGAAGTTTCTTTATAGATTAGTTGACAGTGAGAAAATTTCCGTTGTAGAATCGTAACGGGCAAAAGATATAAAAAAAACAACTAAGTACTTATATTTTTTAATTTAAATCTTTGATAACAAACTTAGATTATATCTATAAAATAACAGTGGCTACGGGTCAGAAGTTCAAACGTGTGACAACCAGACTATTGGGTATCGAGAAGAATTGGGTTAGTTGCTTAAAATAACAATGAAAGAAAGAAATAAAAAACGTTTATTTGCAGTAAACATGACGCAAGAGTTTACAAAAACATAAATAATAAGAAATAATTAAGGGAAACAAGCGTCACATCCACGCAAAACGGCTTTCGCTCAGCATTATGCTGCGACTCTATGCAAAAACAGAGCCCGGCGCTAGTTTTCGACGCCGGCGTTGACGTAAAGACGTCACCCGATGCTGCTTAGGAGCAGCAATTAATGCAAATGAAGCAGCTTTGGACAGAGAGTAGGCTCTCTATACAAAGCTGCTTCATTAATTAATTAAACATAGTAATATATAGTCTATAGGCAGGTAGCTCTATTAGCAGCAATACAGCAGGCATGCAATCAGTCTCGGATCACAAACTCACAATAGTAATTATCCTATAAAGGATCGATGAAGCTTTTCTATGACGCTGTCTAATAATTTATCCAATCTCATCAGTTATTATGCACTAAGTACCTATAAGAAATTAAATTTACTTCAGCTGTTAAAATATATGTACTAATTGAGTACACTAATTGAGACTGAAACTAGTCGTACCGTCGTAAATCATTGTCGTTAAAATAGGCATTTTGTCATGTCAAACTACTCATTGTTCTTACATTTTGTCATTTCGACACGCCTGAATAGGACAGAGGTTATTAAACGCATTGTTTGGTAAACGTACTATTTTAAAGATGTGTGTCATTATCATCATCATCATCAGCTCTATCCACTCCACTCTCCACTCTCTCGTCCACTGCTGGACATAGGCCTCTTCCATGGCACGCCAACAAGCTCGACCCTGAGTAGTTCTCCACCAGCCACTACCAGCCACCTTTTTAATGTCGTCGCTCCATCTACGCTACGTTTGCCGAGACGCGGTCTCCACTCGAGGACTCGTTTACCCCAATGGTTGTCGGCCAGCCCATTGCCACTTCAGCTTGCTAATCCTCTAAGCCATGTCGGTGACTTAGGTCCTCTGTCGGATCACCGCATTTCTGATGCAGCCCTTCATAGAGACGCCCAACATAGCCCGCTCCATAGCTCGCTGAGCGAGTCTGAACGTTAGTGTCTACGTCTCGGCTCCGTAAGTCTTGACAGGTAGGACGCACTGTTTGAAGATTTTGATCTTAAAACGTTGAGGTATGGGCGACGAAAATACCCGACGAAGTTTACCAAATGCTGCCCATTTCAGCTGGATCCTTCTATTTGCCTCCTTCTCGAAGGATGAGTGTATTTACTAGTAATCTTAAAACAAATGGAGTCATATCATCATTTGGTATTAGTCTAGAGCAGTCCACTGTTGGACACAGGTCTGACTAATTACACACCAATGATTTCGATTTTCAGCAACTCTCAACCAACCGGTCAGTTAACATTGTCATTTCACCATAAAGATACAATCAGTAGAAAACTTGCCAGCCGAGCTATGTTTTAAAAATATACCTATGTTATCGTCCTACGTCAATCTTTAGGCTTTACGAATTTTAAATACGTGTTAAGACGAAAAACAACTCTTGAATAGGGTATTTAACTAAAAAAAACTAATTAGTCCGTCAGTCAGATTTCCAAAAAATACTAGACACGTATTTTTTCTTTTTTCATATAAACAAAAAATTAAGACGACACAATTGTTGCACATAATTGCGTTGAAAACTCGTGTGACGTCACTGCACGCCACACTTTTTAGCGAGCAGTGACGTCACCAACCACCACTCCTGATCTTTGATGCCTTTTATATTTGTCTATTTTTATTGATTTGGTAAAACAAAATATACGTATCCAATATTTTTCCAATAATCTGAATGACGGACTAAATAGAATTTTTTTTTTTTTACCCAGGAATCATCCCTATTACAACTAAAATCTACACAAAGGCATACAAATTCTTATTAATAGTATGATTTATCAATAGCTCTTTACTGGCAGACGTAGTAACTAATACAAAATGTTACATTCATATAGACAGAAATGAAACATCACTGATGATCACAAAATAATAAAATCAAGCAAGGGCTTCCAGTGCTTCTATTCGTTGAGCGAGTGTTTCTTTTATATTTCTATAAGTTGCCATTTTACAAAAGAAAAATAATAAGCTTATCTATGGTAAAAAGTACAAATATCTATGGTCCAAAGTTCAAATGCGCGAACCGCCCACTAAAGCAAGTGCACACGCACAGGTCCAAATGGCCCCAACTAAGTATATCCAAATAACATAAAACCACGATTTCTAACCAGTAAAATATGTGACGTGTGCTAACAAAAGTATAAAAGAATACTAAACTTTCGAGACGTATTGGATTGTGAGCGGAGTTGATTCCCGTTGCGACTCGGCGAGGTGGCACGGGGAAGTTAAGCCCACTTAGCGGGCGAAGGCGACCGCTGAACGGGGACGCTCCTACCATAGACCTAACTCACTGACGCTGATATTGAAAAGATTTTTTTAAAAAAAGGTTTGTTATGTAGCTAACTTTTTCTAATAACTAGCGTATTTTTTCTACGCTGGTTGGTTAGTGTCATTGTATTGAATTGATAATAATAGCTTGCGCTTATATCTGAGGGAAAATTCGAGATCTGAGAAAGAGTATGAGAGGACTACTATTAGGAATGTATGAAAGAAAAAGACATGTTACACCGGCCACAAATAAAAGCCTATTGTCATTCATCACCATCAACAACCTTTTATCGTCCCACTGCTGGGCACAGGTCTCCTCTCATACAGAGAAGGATTGAGCGTAATCATCACGCTTGCTCAATGCGGGTTGGCGATTTCAGACTTATAAAGTCCAGGTTTCCTCAAGATGTTTTCCTTCACCTTCAGTCATTGGTGTCCAAGATATACTTAGAAAGTACATATAACTTTAGAAAAGTTACACTCAAACTTGAGAGGCTGGTGTTTTAACCACTAGGCCACCACGACATACACTAGGCCACCACGACATACTATTGTCATTGGTTAATGAAAAAATAAAAGCCTATTTTGGAGTGCTTGACTGGAATCCCGCCTGATGGTAAGCAGTGATACAATCGTTGATGGTAAAGCGCGCAAGTTTATTAAGCCTATTCACTTCAAAAACTTAGGAATAGGAAGGATGACGGCAGTTGTGAGGTGATGCAATGTTAAACCCAACAGCACGATCAACGATGCTGCGCCAGAGGGATATTATTCTGGAGACCCTCCACAATCAAACTCCCGACACAAAAACATTTGGCGCATCGTACCCTGCACACATCGCAATACAACTGCTCAGACCCGTCTTCCGTACGGCTTCACCAGACATCATGCCGGAACACGACGAATCGCTTGGCGGCAAGACTTTGTCTGGTGGGTGGTAACTTCACACTAATTGTATATATTACACTATTTGTCATTGGTTAATTATAATAGGCTTTTATTTAGGGTCCCGGAGCCGGTAGTAGAGTACCTAACCAGCTAGGTGACTATAAATACGGCTCCAACGGGTCAGTACCACTGGTAGCAGCTCCAGGTGCTACTCAGACCTAAAAGAAAAGTCCCATAACATTTTACTCAACCTGTGAATCTAACTCGGGACCTTATCCTCACCATTATTAGCCCTTCCGATCCAATATGGCGTTTTTTCAAATATACAATATACAGTATGTTAAATAACAGAGGGCGTTCCCTTAAACTCGTTAATATATATCATTAATAGATTAAAATAAAAATATCAGCATAAAAAAATAAGCATAAAAAAATCCGAATAAAAAAAAATTCTAATTGGAAATAAATTTGAAACCTCCTGTTTTAAATCAAAATAGTAGTCATGTATAAATAAATTGCGACGTTGCCGTCTTTCATGTTCGCGTGTACAGTGTGTTTCTTTTACATGTCAATTTAAAATTTTTATTGAATATTTTGTTATTGGAAAAAATTTTAAAACATTTTGTTTTCGAATGGAAATATTTTTTTAGCATATATGTATGCTATACTATTTCGGGTTAACGGGAACGCCCTCTGTTAGTTAACATACTGTATATTATGCTAAAGAGGACCTTAGACTCCAAAGCAGAAAAGCTTCGGATGCGACTGGGATTAACGCTGAGATGATGATTATGAATGTATATTATGAAATCAAGATAAACCACAACAAAAATAAAACATATCAAAGCATTAACTTCATTAATTTAAGAAACTAACTTATGCTTACGGCTTCATCAACATCATCAACCTTTTTACCGTCCCACTGCTGGGCACAGGTCTCCTCTCATACAGAGAAGGATTGAGCGGCTTACGGCCTACATATACTTAAAATATAATACAAGCATGGATTAGTCATAAACCTTTGACATTTTATATAAAAAAAAAACAATGGCAACTTGGACATGAAACTAAAATTTTTGAGTCCTCACGCGATTAAGGTCAGGAAACCTAGAGTAGGAGCGCAAACGTTTATTTGCTTTGCAAACAGATTAGCCGACACAAAGCGCTCATCGCAGACGCAAACCATTCATAGAAAGTAATACTATTAGAGCATTTGCTAATTGAGCGACACCAGCCATTAGAAGTTTAAAACAAACCAAATGAAATGGCTCCTTTGACCACGAGTATCATTATTAGTACCAGATTTTTGTTGTTCGACATTTGAATTATCATTTCCATTACTCACAATATTAGGGTTGTATTGTACCCTAAAAATAATTTAATGTCCATCAGATAGATTTATAAAAAATATTGAACACGTATTTTTTCTTTTTTCTTTCATTCAAATACTTAAAAAAATATATTGATTTGAAATGTCGCATGACGTCACACCGTGCTACAAAATATACCACGGAGTGACGTAATTAGCCCCCAATCCGTAACTTTAATACGCTATATCTCAGTAGTTTTTGGTAATTTCGTCAAAACAAAAAACACGGGTCTTAATTATTTTTAATAACTTTTTTTTTTTTAATGGGACAAAACCCGCCGCTCTGTTTGCAACCCACTGCAACTCCTGAAAGCCAGAATCAACAGTGGAGACCGCCAGAAAAACGCCGAGCAATGAAGCTCAACGTGTCCCGGAGAAACGATTCAACTGTCTTGGGTCCTGCAACGAAATTAATCAGAAAAAAATAGCGGAGGAGTAAGAAAAAAGATATTTTTTCCACTTCCCTCCATAACAAGCAGGAGGATATTTTTAATAACTATAAGACGAAGTAATTATTTTTTTGATTTTCATACCTTGGATACATCCATAATGATTAATATATCTGCGTGTCTATTTCTAATCCCCGAATAGTAAAATATTAATACAAACACATCAGACCATTACTTAGGGAAAGGTTTATTTTTTATCTTTAAATAAAAGTCCGCATTTCACAGCCTGATCAAACTTAAAATGTTCTAAATATTAACAGCCAAACTCAAAGTTATGTTAGTCGAAAGTCTGTGAAATGCATCCTCCATGAAGAAGTTTAAGTAAGGAACTTGAAATGGGCTAACCATTGAAATAGTGTGGAACTCTGTCAGTTAATGTTTTACATTCGGCTTAAAACCAGCCTTCAGAGCAAGAATGAATGCATTTCTGCGCTTCTACTTTCCATCATAGATCTCATCCATCATTACCTATTAGATGATCAAGGTCAAGATTTAGCTCATTTCGCAATAAAAAAAAAAGAAAGAGGTTAGCAAGAACCCACATAAAAAAACTACTAGATTACTCTAGAATGTTTTTACCGTGCAACGCCAATTACATACCAGGCGAATTGCTAGAAAATTCCATTAATATGAATCCGGCAAAATGTTAAATAATTACACCTAAATCATTTTCCTTCTAAATCAGATTTTAAATAGAGAGCCCGATGCTTTTTACAAACGTTTCTCGCAAAAAGTATAAACAATGTATATTAAAGAAATTTTAATACTGCGAAGAAGATTAAAGGCAATCTTGAAACAATACTTCATATGAAACGACTTCATTTAAATAACTATTGCATATCACGCATACCTACATGAACCACCTCATAGAGAAATTATTCACAATCACTTAAACTTCGTTTTAGTTAAGAGATGACATAAATATTATGAAAAGCAAGGAAGAAGGCCCTTTGATAATAATTTCCCTTCATGTTCACTGAATAACATAGCGTTCTATTACTTATGGGGTAAAGTGTAAGTTTGAACAAGCTTATAGCTAGTCCTAATAAAAATATTGTAAATATAAATGTATGTATGTTTCTTGCTGAGAGTTTATTATCAGAAGGAGTATGTTAGGATTGAATAACGTAGCCATGTATTGCTTCTATCTCATACTACAATATATTGTTTGAACAAACTAATATCTACTAGTTGTAATGCTACTATTATTATAATATAAACGCGGAAGTTTGTCAGGATGAACGCTTAAATGGATTTTCAAAAACTTCTGCATGGATTTAAATGTACTGTTCCTCCTAAACGCACGTTACGAATTTTGTGTCAGTGCATTTGTGAGGAAGTGCTCAAGTGCGATTCGTGGAATTCTATTGAAATCAGTGCTCTACATAAGTGGAGTACCTGAAATTTCTCGCACAGATATCTATATGTATAGAATGTGAGAAATTTATATCATTGTAACGCATAGGATACTATTCGTCCCGATATTTCCACAAGACGGAGCCCTATGCATGTGTAAAAGATGCTGTTAACAGAAAATAAATAAAATATGATCGGCGACATTGTCGTGAATGGTTCGATTAGTATGTCCCTGATACAAATGTTTATTGATAAGATAAGCATTGATCTTGTTGATCCGACTGAACCTTTATCATTGAATGAAACACAAAATGTAATATACCAAAACCTAGATTTAACGGCATTGAGATTATAACCAATAGGAATGTATCCGAGGTATGAAAATCAAAAAAATAATTAGTCCGTCTTATAGATAATAAAAAAAATTAAGGCGCGTATTTTTTATTTTGTCGAAGTTACCAAAAACTACTGAGAAATAGCGGATTAGGGGCTAATTAAGTCACGCCGTGGTACCTATATTTTGTACCACGGCGTGACGTCATGCGGCATTTCAAATCAATATTATCTTCCTAAGTATTTGAATGCAAGAAAAAATTAAAAATACTTGTTCAATATTTTTTTTATATGGAATTTTTCCTTCTGCCTGATGGACATTAAATTATTTTTTAGGATCCAAGCCAATTGTATACGAATATGACCCCTTCTTTCTGTGAAAAAGAATACGCACACAATCTAGTCAGAAATACTTAGTTCAGTTTTTCTTACAGTACTGAACCTGTCAGAAAAAAAATAGATTTTCTGACAGTTTCCGTACTTTAGCCTACCCAAATTCTGAGCTGATCTACAAGATGCCTAATAAAAACCACAAAAGAACCGGTGTGGTTCTTTCCTCAAAATTCCATTTCAAATACTAATCTATATATATGATCCTAAATTGGCCAATTCTTAGTTATAACATGCCAGTAATGTACCTGCTTATTAATCTATTTGGTAAGATTGTAATCAATTACTAAGAACTTTAATCCACCTATGTATACCCAATTTATTGAGCAGCGGTGGCCAAGTAGTACCTGTAGGACGTAGATTCCAACTCCGTCAGTCGCTTTCTTCTTCTTCAGCCTATAGATGTCCACTGCTGGACAAAGGCCTCCTCCAAGGCTTTCCACGCTGACCGGTCTTGTGCTGCCCGCATCCATCGGCTTCCCGCGACCTTCACCAGGTCATCGGTCCACCTTGTTGGGGGCCTGCCTACGCTGCGTCTTCCAGTACGTGGCCGCCACTTCAGAACCTTACTGCCCCATCGGTCATCGGATCTACAAGCAATGTGCCCCGCCCACTGCCACTTAAGTTTAGCGACTCAAAGAGCTATGTCGGTGACTGGTTCTTCTGCAGATCTCCTCATTTCTGATTCGATCACGCAGAGAAACTCCGAGCCTAGCTCTTTCCATTGCCCTTTGTGTGACTCTGAGCCTTCGTATGAGGCCCATTCTGAGCGACCACGTTTCAGTTCCGTAAGTCATCACTGGCAACACATACTGGTCAAAGACTTTACTCTTGAGACACTGTGTGTCGCTTTACTTTTTGTATATTATTTCATCACCACAGCTCTCAAGACGGTAAAAAAAAACATATCTTATGGCCAAAACTTCGAAGACTTGTGACATCTACCGAACCACACTGGGCCCGCGCGCTTTTTTTTATATAATTATAAACTAGTGCTTGACTGCAATCCCGCCTGATGGTAAGCAGTGATGCAATCGTTGATGGTAAAGCGCACAAGTTTATTAAGCCTATTCACTTAAAGAACTTAGGAATAGGAAGGATGACGGCAGTTGAGCGAGGTGATGCAATGTTAAACCCAAGACCAACACGACCAAACGATGCTGCGCTAGAGGGAGATTGATCTGGAGACTCTCCACGACCAAACTCCCGACACAACAACATTTGGCGCATCGTACCCGGCACACATCGCAACACAACTGCTCAGACCCGTACAAGCTTCACCAGACATCATGCCGGAACACGACGAATCGCTTGGCGGCAAGAGTTTGTCTGGTGGGTGGTAACTTCTGCTGCCAGCCGATGTTATGGCCTACCACCGAGAACGTGGTACTATACGGCCCGCTCGCTCTCACCGAAAGGAGGTCTTTGTCCAGGAGTGGGAACATTACACGGTAATTATATTATGTATTTAGTCAATGACTACAGTGGATCGGTTACTATGGAAGAACTATGACCCCTGCCTGATAAATGTTTTATAAACATACACAGATAATTATATACAGGGTGTATCTGACATCGTAACGCAAACTTCGCGAAAAGGCTAGACCGCATGCCACTAATAAAATTAGGATAGTCATTTGTGCCGTTAATTAACAGTTACAAAATTCACAGTGTTTGAAAAATGTGTCGGCTTGGCATTTGAACGTTGCAAGCGTGCCGCCGTGCGGGTTTGTAGGTATGTCGTTGATCCCTGATGTGAACTCTATTAAATCAGCTGTTAAGATAATTTTTCGAGTTTTATTTTCATTGTGCTTTTTTGTGTAATTAGCGAATTAATTAATTTTTACTATAAATCTTATTGGGTCGTAAAAGTATAGTAATTATGAACTGTTTAAAGTGAAAAAAACTACATATATATTTTTTTAAATCATGAAAAAGCCGACGAAAAATTCCACTACTGGGGGGTTCAGAATCATGTACTGGATCCATGGTACTCATTTGTGCGTCAATGTCAGATACACCCTTTACATATTATTTATTACGTAATAGTCTGCAGAGTATGTGAAGCCGCTCCAAGAGCGTTTGCACATTTAGACGTAGCCCGACCTTAAAAGCATTAGCTCGAGACATGTATTCAGCTCATTTACTTTTCCCGACTACTATGGGTCTAGTAGCTAGTTCGTAAAGGTCACCTATCCATGAATTGACCGCGAAAAGCGTAGCTTAACCTGACCAAGCAGCTATTATTACCAAACCACGAGCCCTCAAACAATCGCTACGATTTCGTAGAAGCAATAATGAAATGCATCTCATTTGTAATAAGTGGTGAAGACATCACAGATGATAAAAGATGTTTTCAATTTCTCGGCAGACTGATATCTAACTTAATGTAGTGCATGTTCTCATATCCCTAACGACGGATGTCTTACACAGTAATGAAATGTTCTAGAATATGATACGCCCGAGACGTGGAGTGGGATAGACAACCTAATAATTTGCAATCACTAAGCATTGCATTATTTAAGTATTTGTCGATTTATTTTCTTCAAACAAATCTATACTAATATATAAAGCTGAAGAGTTTGTTTATTTGTTTGAACGCGCTAATCTCAGGAACTACGGGCCCGATATGTAAAATTATTTTTGCGTTAGATAGTCCAGGAAAGCTTAAGGCTATATACTATCACGCTGCGACCAATAGAAGCGGAGCATAACTAACTCCACGCGAACGAAGTCGCTGACGGCCGCTAGTCAAAGATAAATACGAATTTCTTGACATCGGATTCACGGTTTTATTAATAAACTAGCTTTCCGCCCGCGGCTTCGCCTGCGTATAGTTCGGTTATATCGCGCTTTTTAGATTTCCCTCGGGAATATCATTTTTTTTTCGGGATAAAAGGTAGCCTATGTTCTTTCTCAGGATCTAAAGATTGTCTGTGCCAAATTTCATCAAATTCGGTTGAGAGGTTTAAGCGGGAAAGCGTAACAGACAGACAGATAGACAGACAGACATACAGACAGATAGACAGACAGCCAGACAGACAGACAGACAGAGTTATTTTCGCATTTATAATATTAGTATGGATTAACAATGGCCCTGATTCCCTTAAATTTAATTTAAGTTCAGTGCATCTTTTCCTTTGATTTCATTTAGAAAAGGACAGAAGTAGTTAAGACCTGTCAAATTCATCCGCTCCTGGCGTAAATTGACGTATCTTTGTTCGCCATGTCCGGAATTGCGTCTAACTGTCTATGGAATACCTATCTTAATTTTACAGGATTAAACTAGGGGTTTTTGGCGGTAAGCTAAGATGAGTGCCACGCTCATTTTTCATTGGACATTTAAATTATTTATAGTGTCGTTTACTAAATAAAAACGCGTGATTTATGTAGTAAAAAGTGTATTCAGTGAATAATTCATAAAACACAGTGAAATATTGTAGCATAGTGGCCACATCATGGCTTTGTACCAAATGTTACTCCGAGTGTTACGTTCGCGCGGCCGTCTTTTTCGACATGAATAATTCATTATGTGACATTGGCTAAATGCACAAACCGTGCGAAGCCATAAGAGAAAGAAAGAAGAACTTAGGCTATATACTATCACGCTGCGACCAATAGAAGCGGAGCATAACTAACTCCACGCGAACGAAGTCGCTGACGGCCGCTAGTCAAAGATAAATACGAATTTCTTGACATCGGATTCACGGTTTTATTAATAAACTAGCTTTCCGCCCGCGGCTTCGCCTGCGTATAGTTCGGTTATATCGCGCTTTTTAGATTTCCCTCGGGAATATCATTTTTTTTTCGGGATAAAAGGTAGCCTATGTTCTTTCTCAGGATCTAAAGATTGTCTGTGCCAAATTTCATCAAATTCGGTTGAGAGGTTTAAGCGGGAAAGCGTAACAGACAGACAGATAGACAGACAGACATACAGACAGATAGACAGACAGCCAGACAGACAGACAGACAGAGTTATTTTCGCATTTATAATATTAGTATGGATTAACAATGGCCCTGATTCCCTTAAATTTAATTTAAGTTCAGTGCATCTTTTCCTTTGATTTCATTTAGAAAAGGACAGAAGTAGTTAAGACCTGTCAAATTCATCCGCTCCTGGCGTAAATTGACGTATCTTTGTTCGCCATGTCCGGAATTGCGTCTAACTGTCTATGGAATACCTATCTTAATTTTACAGGATTAAACTAGGGGTTTTTGGCGGTAAGCTAAGATGAGTGCCACGCTCATTTTTCATTGGACATTTAAATTATTTATAGTGTCGTTTACTAAATAAAAACGCGTGATTTATGTAGTAAAAAGTGTATTCAGTGAATAATTCATAAAACACAGTGAAATATTGTAGCATAGTGGCCACATCATGGCTTTGTACCAAATGTTACTCCGAGTGTTACGTTCGCGCGGCCGTCTTTTTCGACATGAATAATTCATTATGTGACATTGGCTAAATGCACAAACCGTGCGAAGCCATAAGAGAAAGAAAGAAGAACTTTTGAAGATTTTTATTTTACTTGAAATTGGTACAAAGTCATAACTAGTGCCACACTACAAAATTAAACTAAAATGTATCTTGTATCCTTTTCTTAATGAAATAAAAAGTGGCAATGGAAAAATGGAATGGCAATTATTCTTCAAAATTATTCTGTATGAGAATAACATAATGTTACGCTATTATGGTGCAGAGAGACTGGCAGAATACAACAGGATTCTAAGTATTACAAATATGTAGATAAACTTAAAAAAAAAAGAAGTATTGCTTTAGAACATTGAGTGTTTCGAATTAGGGAATCCACTAGATCGTTCAGATACATCTATTAGCGTCAAAATAGGACACAGTTTAAATAACGCTATATTTCTAGAAGCAATGAAGTAGAATTTTAAATAACTGGATTCATCAACTTTTTTGACTTACATTTTGTTTATAACGATGTTTAGACTTCGTTATATTTTTGTTTGCAAATAGCTTTAGTTAAGGTAGGATAATTTTGTTATTTATATTAAATAATTAGAATTTATTTATGTCGCTAATTTTATATATTGTCATAATATTGAGGATGATGTAATGAGTGCATAAATAAATATTATTTTAGCTCTAGTATTTATTTAAATTTACCAGACCAATTATATTAGATTTATATTTCGCTGCATGTAGTGTGATTTTAACTCCACCATAGTTTTATAATATTATACTAGAAACACCATTGATAAAATATTAAACTAAGGTAGATATGTCATTAGCGCACTGAAAATGAAGCGTACAAAAGGAAGGAAAGTCCTGCATCTCGCCTTAGTCACTCTCGATACACTCGTAAAAACAAACGACAAACACTAACAGCGCAAACGACAAACACTAGCCATCTTTTTCTTCTCTATGCTTTAGATTGTGCCCCATCTCACTCACACTGTACCAATGTAGGCTGAATAAAAATATGCATGTGTGCTGCTGCTGTGTTCGGCACATTTTTTTTGATCAGTTTGTTAGAATATATCGTATCTGTTTAATATTTTATCAATGAGAAACACACTCGAACTTAATGTTATAGGCATTTCCCATCTCTCAAACTTTTAAATGTTATTGTAAACCAGTGCTTGACCGCGATCCCGCTTGATGGTAAGCAGGGATGCAGACCTTTTCAGTAGGTACTAGTCGTGGTGGCCTAAGTACCAATATAAATTTTCCAAAGTTATATGTACGTAAGTATATCTTGACATCAATGAATAATTACAAAGTGAAGGCAAACATCTTGAGGAAACCTGGACTTTAAGTCTGAAATCGCCAACCCGCATTGAGCAAGCGTGGTGATTACGCTCAATCCTTCTCTGTATGAGAGGAGACCTGCGCCCAGCAGTGAGACGATAAAAAAGCTTGATGATGATGATTATGCAGACCTTGGTGTTAAAGTGCACTAGTTCAGTTTATTATGAACCTCTTCACTCTAGCCTTGAAGACACTAAAACAGTAATCAGACGGGAATAAGTAAAAATTTCATCCATCCAATTGATTTTCTATATAGCTTTTGCGTCTATCAACTTTATATAATACTACAGATATTATCTGAACCATTATTATGTAAAGAATAACCTAGAGATTCGAGATATTTGTATATGTATCTTAACATTTGAAATGAGTTTATGTAAATTCACTGTTTTGCTCCATTTTTAATTCGTATCATAAATACCAAAGTAAACCGGTTTCTTTCTGTAAGTATATCTATTTTACAATCTACTAAACAGGATACTCTGACATATACAGATTACCTGTTAGAATAAAGTTGCTTTAATTTAACCGAAATGTTTCCTAGAATAATTTGTTTAGTCTTGCAAATATATATAGAAAATCAATGCAAAAGCTAAGATGTTCAGCTGTTAAATTGTACCTAATTATTCAGATTACGTGCTACAAAATACTTTAAAGAATTCAGTCGAAAACTAGATGCAAACTATGTTTTAATATATTTATGCTTCCACGAAATATTGGTTTGAAAGCAACAAAAGTTTTTATATGAACTTCGAATTCTCTGAAAAAATAACGTTGAGTAATCAAAGGCAATGTTTGATAATTCCTTTTGTTAATATTATAAATCCAGCTAATACTCTTAATCATCATCATCATCTTCCGAAGCTATTTCAGCTTTAGAGTTTGGGGTCCGCTTTACCAGCCTAACTGCTGATTTTGGCTAAACTTCGATATTTTGCGTGAAGCGACTGCTGTCTGAACTCCACAACCCGAAGGTGACATCGAATCATTGCAGTTAGACCAATTGTAGGACTTTTGAGGGCTCCAACAACCCGTGACGACTGCCATTAGAGTTCGTATGACAACCGGGACCAACGGATTAACGAGCTTTCCGAGGCACGACCAGACCAGTGTAAATATTCATATTCATGCATACAAATATTTGCACTAAGCTAATACTCTTAATCGACCTTATCTTAATATTTGCACCGATGGACCAACAGCCTCCTCTCTGTGAGACCGAGTAAGGCTTAAGTCACCATATGACCCCAGTGCAGGTTTGTAGATCTTATTAATTCACTTATTCTATAGCAATGCGTCCTTTTTAAATTGCATTCAAAGGACCCAGTTGGATGGAGAAATCATTTGTCATGTCGATAACAATACACAAAGAAAAATTCCTAACATTGAATAAAATCTCACAACACTGCAAAATAATCTTCACTTGCGCTATAAAATCTCTTACATCACAGAAAGTTCCGGATATTCCCGATACGTGAACAAAAATTAAAAGAAAAATATAAAGGTGAAGCTCTCATATTGCAAATTCTGAAATAATTCACAACATACCAATTCATTTTTGATTCCATGTTGCTCTGTGAGGTAGAACAAAAAACTATTAGAAGTTGTTCAGTTAGAAATTTATTACGTAATCCCAATTCAACCTCCTCAGCTCCCATTTAAGAAAAAAATAAGACCTGAACGAAACACGCGGGGTTTCCTTCCAGTCTTATTTTTGCCCCATACATAAGAATCTACCAATCCTACCGAATCTTACGAAGGAATCTACCAATTCTTACATAAGAATCTACCAAAATTGTAACTCCTTTACACACTAATTCCGAATAATACGTCGTTCTTTGTTTCTACTAATTCCAATAAACCGTGCAGTATCTCTGAGAATTGGATTGTGAAATAATAACAGCTGTCTGCTTCTGACTCCTATTACGTATGCATTTTGCTCATGACACAGCACAATATCTGAATGTGTTATACAAAGAATACGGACGTGGAAATACTTATCCTGCCAATATTATAAATGCGAAAGTTTGTGAGAATGCATATATGGATGGATGGATCTTTGTTACTCTTTCAAGCAAAAGCTACTGAATGGGTCTGAATGGAATTTAGCACACAGTTGACACAGTTGGTTTTCAACCAGGATCAATACAACATTTTTTTTTTTTTGTGTGAAACCCGAAACACGTATCCAGTATTATTAAGTAAAGAATGTATGAAAAACCAGAAAGTTGTGAGCTGGCTATTCTACTTGGTGTTCCCAACAAAAATATGGTCAAAGCTCCGCTAGCGAAGAGCGCGGTGCGTTGACCTCTGGCGTCAGCTGTTGCACGCGTGCAAGTACTAAGATCTATCGTAAGCTGCTAAGCTGTGTTGCGCGCTCGGTAACTACACTGCAACAATTTATAAATGTATTTGGGAATAAATATAACATGGTGTAAAAATGATTGGAATCGTTTCATTCGCTTGTTCTGAAATAAACAAAAAGAACTAATACTTTTTATCCCAACATTCCCAAGGGATCGAAACTTACGCGAGTGAAACCGCAGAGCGGAGCTAGTACTAAGTTTGTCCACGTGTTGCTTCCACTCGTGTAGAGTTATTGTTACGAAAATATTGCCGAAGAATATAATATAATATGTGGAAACCATACAAAGTATTATTGAAGTAGGCTGATATAGGAAGAACTAACCATGAATACCCAATAACATTGTTGTTCTATTAAGCGATAGCCTCCGTGGCGTAGCGGACGTAGTGGACGCGGCCGCTGTGCAAGGAGGCGCGGGTTCGATCCCCGCATAGTGCAAGTATTTGTATGCATGAATATGAATATTTGCACTGGTCTGGTCGTGCCTCGGAAAGCACGTTAAGCCGTTGGTCCCGGTTGCCATACGAACATCTAGTGGCAGTCGTTACGGGTTGTTGGAGCCCTCAAAAGTCCAACAATTGGTCTAACTGCAATGCTTCGATGTCGCCTTCGGATTGTGGAGGTCAGACGGCAGTTGCTTCACGAAAAATGTCGAAGTTTAGCCATATCAGCAGTTGGACTGGTAAAAGCGGACCCCAGACTCCAAAGCTGAAAAGGCTTCGGATGCGACTGGAATTACCGCTGGGATGATGATGATGATTTTCGTTCTATTAAACAGGCTTAACTTCCCACTTTTTCTTACAGAGTAGACTCTGTAAAATTGAGTGGGCCATCCACCACGCGCGCCTTATTCGGATAAGAGGTTAATGGATGGTCTCATTGTCATATATTCGAATTTTTGCTTCTAGGAGGTTCGAACCCCCCACTGGTAAATTAACTGCATCTTCTTCTTCTTCAGCCTATAGATGTCCACTGCTGGACAAAGGCCTCCCCACGCTTTCCACGATGACCAGTCTTGTGCTGCCCGCATCCATCGGCTTCCGACGACCTTCACCAGGTCATCAGTCCACCTTGTTGGGGGCCTCCCTACTCTGCGTCATCCAGTACGTGGCCGCCACTCCAGAACCTTACTGTCCCATCGGCCATCGATTTTACGAGCAATGTGTCCTGCCCACTGCCACTTAATGTTAGCGACTAGAAGAGCTATGTTGGCGCAATTAACTGCATGATTTACCTTTATTCGTAATTTTCCTTCAACAGAAACTCACGAAAGGATTCCTGAGAATAGGACGATTCTTGGAGTCCAGCTCGTTTCCAAGATACCAGAAAAAGAATAAAATCAAGATGGAATGTAAGGTACTTGTCACTTTAGGTACCCACTTGCCTCACTGACCCATAACTTTACTGTAATCAGCTCGAAGACTTCCGTAAAGAGATAAGCATTTGATACAAGCGTTATCATTGTTGCTCCATTTTTACTTTATTTTTATTGTCTTTGCAATCTGTTTGAAATAAGGGTGACGGAGCCATCTTGATGACACCGACACTTTTGACCTGAGAATGGCGTAGCAACGGAACGCTAAAGCCGTCTCTTAACGAAAGTATTAGTCGCGTGTACATGCGAGCGTCGCGTTCTCGTTCATGTTGTTTGATTTGATCACATATTCACACTACATTCATTTTAAGGAGCGTACAGAATTACTCTAGCTTAAAAAATAAAATTAGGTACCTACTGCATATATTCAAAGTCTGAGATATATCAAAATTCGCAAATTCGCAAATTCTAGCGTCCTACGAAGTTTTAATAGAAATCGAGGCCAGGTTATGCTGGTTTTTTCTTTACTATTGGAATCAACAATCCATTTGGATGGAAAATATACATAAACAACGCCTTTTTTGGACGACAATAGGAGTTAAATGGAAGAAATCATCACTGTAGATACCAGAAATGATATTTTCCCGTCCATGCGATATTTGAAAGTTTAATTATTTATGAGGCGAGTAAAACCTTATAAGGACACTAACTACAAAACTTCATTATCATCAACCTTGTTATCGTCCCACTAGTGGGCACAGGTCTTCTCTCATACAGAGAAGGGTGACAAAAAAAAACCCTTGGGAGCGATTAAATATTTAAAGCACAGTTATTAAAATGAAACTGAGCTGCAAAGGGCAAGGATCCATTCTTTTTTGTAGCCTATTTGGTGTCCCACTGCTGGACAAAGGCCTCTCCTTTTTCCTACCAAACCTCCCTGTGATGTGCTATCTCTGACCACGTTGGCTCTGCGAACTTTACCAGAGTGGCTACCATAAGTTTTCATTACGAGACTCGATCATACGCATCGACCGTGTTTGGGGCTCTCATTGTATGAGAGTTCTTACAACCTTGAAGCGGGCCAATCGATGATTCAAACGCAGTCGATATCGATGATCGAGTCTTCGTAATTAAAACTCATGGTAGCCACACTGATCCTCACATCACCTTCGCACGTACTCTTCTCAGTGGTAGGCCATTACATCGGCTGCCGGCAAAATTTACTTACCACCCACCAGACAAGATCTTGCCGCCAAGCGATTAATCGTATTCCGGCATGATGTCTGATGATGCCGTACAGTTGTGTTGAGATGTGTGACGTTACGATGCGCCAAAAGTTGTTGTGTCGGGAGTTTGGTCGTAGGGTCTCCAGATTAATCTCCCTCTGGCGCAGCATCCTTGGTCGTATTGTTGGGTTTAACATTGCATCACCTAGCTAAACTGCCGTCTTCCTTCCTATTCACTTAGTTTTTTTGAGTGAATAAGGTCTCAATAATCTAGCGCGCTTTACCATCAACGATGACACCACTGCGTACAATCAGGCGTGATTGCGGTCAAGCAGAAGTTTATAATTATAGAGAAAAAATTGAGGGTTCCTGAAGAGTTTCAGTCTAATCTTAAAACACTGTCATCTGCCGATTGATGCCGTAGAAATCTCATAGTGAGCTTACAGTCAACTATTAATAGTGTTATTGCCTCTCATTACTTGAAATGGTGCCCTTCAGCGGGCGGTGTGCCAACAGCAGCAGCAGGGCAGCTCGCCGCCCGGTAAGGACCAGGCCCGAGTCGCCGGCGCGTCGTGTTTCACGAGCGCCTCAAAGAGATATCAGCACATCGTGACGGGGTCCACGAAGACCGATGCCTCTTGGGTCAGGGTTGCGGGTTGGTTAAAAAAGAAACCGTGCTCCTAGCGCACAGGCAAGTGAAGAAACACGAGTGGGTTTTAGTCAGTAAAAGTTTGATTTACTGATGAGCCACTTGATGATTTCCCATCCCAAAAAAAAAAAAGATGTTACAGAATTGCATTCCAGGATAGGAATGTACCTACGCAACCTACATCAGACAACTGTAAGTCTGTAATATACTACCTACTGTACTATTTAGAAAAACATTCATTTGATAATGACTTCTAAGAATTGTCAATAAGCAGTGTCAACAATATGTCACTGTGAACTATATTTAATGCACACCTAACACCGGGCAGCACTGTAATCTATTCAAAGTTTATTAAATCTGAGGCATGGAGGCGTCTTGGTAGATAAAGGTCACCATCCATAAACCAACCGCCGCACAAGTAGCGTAACTCCAACGATAAACCTGGATTGCTGTTAATATTTAGCCAGGGCCTCATAGAACCTACATGTGTAGCCAACGAAAATATAATACACTGTAAATTTATATTTACTTTAGACTCTTCGCCATCGTCCCAGCGTTAATCCCAGTCGCATCCGAAGCCTTTTCAGCTTTGGAGTCTGGGGTCCGCTTTACCAGTCCAACTGCTGATATGGCTAAACTTCGACATTTTCCGTGAAGCGACTGCCGTCTGACCACCACAACCCGAAGGCGACATCGAAGCATTGCAGTTCGACCAACTGTGGGACTTTTGAAGGCTCCAACAACCCGTAACTACTGCCACTAGATGTTCGTATGGCAACCGGGACCAACAGCTTAACGTGCTTTCCGAAGCACGACCAGACCAGTGCAAATATTCATATTCATGCATACAAATACTTGCACTGTGCGGGGATCGAACCCGCGCCACCGTGTGCAGCGGCCGCGTCCGCTACCGCTACGTGTTAAATACTGTGTTTATATACAATAGAAATAAACAATATAGGTAATGCTTACAGATTCAGCACGCTGTCAGGACTGGCTCTATTAAAATAAATAATTACAAGCCTGTAAACATCTACTGTAATTTGTTTGACGCTAAGCAGATGTTTTTATGTAATAAATATTAGTTAGTGCGTGGGAATTAAATAAAACTGTAGTTTTATTAAAGCGAAAACTTCAAGGAAATCTAAAAATTTACCGAAATCTTATCGGTTCGCTTCCTAGACTGAAAAATAATAGACAGTTACCCAAAACGCCCGTCCTTCGCCACTTCCTAGTGCTTTCGCTAGGAAAGCACTAGGAAGTCCAAAGCCTACAGGCGTAGAGTAGCCAGCCTTTCGGTGTTCTATAGGATGCATTTTGGGGAGTGTGCGAGGGAATTGCATGATTTAATTCCCCCATCTCCGTTCCACCGTCGGACGACCCGTCGTACGGCTGGTTTCCACCCTTACGTTGTTAACACCACTACGATCCGGACGAAGTGTTTCGCCTCCTCCTTTATACCGCGTACATCGAGGGACTGGAACAATTTGCCAGCGGCGGGGTTTCCGTCGGACTACAATTTGAATGTCTTCAAGGCTAGAGTGAATAGGCTCTTAATAAACTAGTGCGCTTTACCAACAACGATTGCGTCACTGCTTACCATCCGGCAGGATTGAGGTCAAGCGCTAGTTTATAATAATAATATATATAAAAAAAAAAGAAGAAGTGGCGGAACAAACTCCCCAGCAGCACAATGTAGGTACCTACATTTTAGTGGCAGCACCCACATTGCGTACACAGTATTACCATCAGTTGAAATCATTTTCAAAGCTTATTGCCCCCTATGTTCGAAAATGTGTCTGCTTAACAACGTGGATAATGCAATGAATGTTGTTGAACTGTCAAAACGAAACCCATTGCTGCTGATAGTGTGTTACGTAATTACACTGTTCATTGGAAGGCACCGCCAAGGAGGGGGGCGGAGATGACTTCATCATCATCATTATCAACCTTTTTATCGTCCCACTGCTGGGCACAGGTCTCCTCTCATACAGAGAAGGATGACTGACGGAGATGACTTAGGAAACAAGTTATTGGAAGCTTTGGAGGAGGGCTTAGCCCAGAAGTGGTCTGGGAAAGTAAAGACTAACAAAAACAAAGAAGTTAAGTTTTAGTTCAGGAGTTGATATCTTCAAATGGAATGCTTCTAACGACTGAAATATATATATACTTAAATTGATTTACAAACAGTCTATTAAAATAATGATAATCATCATCAACCTTTTTTTATCGTCTCCCTACTGGGCACAGGTAGCTTCTCATGCAGAGAATGATTGAGCGTAATCACCACGCTTGCTCAATGCGGATTGGCGATTTCAGTCTTAAAGTCCAGGTTTCCTCAAAATGTTTTCCTTCGCCTTATAATCAGTCATTGGTGTACAAAGACTTTTCTAAGTCATAGAAAAGTTACATTGGTACTTGCCTAACCTGGAATCGAACCCGCACACTCATACTTGAGAGGCTGGTGTTTAAACCGCTAGGCCATCATGACTAACTTAAAATATATTGATTAACAACATTCTATTCAATTAATAAGTACATAATGCTTATAGCAATCATAAAGCTCAGTTATGGTTAGGCAAAAGGTAATTGCATCAGCTGCCTTTGCAAGTCGTTATAAATATTCTGTATGTTAGGCATGTACATCAGCGCCTACTGCACTTGGATCATGATGTCATAACTAACTGTTCTAATCTGTGTTCGCAAGTAATTCTTAGAAGCTGTAATATAAGCTATTAATGTACCTATTTGTCTCACATTAAGGATACGTTCAGTGTGTCATTCAACACATAGGGAGATAATTTTGTTAATCTTCACTGTGTTTTATTCAAGAATTATCGTTAAATTTGCCCTCGCTGTACTTAAATCGCCGAAAAAGAGCCCATACTGAGTAAATTGAGCCAGAGTGAGCATATGGCGTTTCCATAGCAACAAGCAACATCAACCTTGTGTTAGACATGTCAAAACAAAAAAGAGACGCCGCCATCTTTCGACGCACTGAGGCGAATCTAACGATTTAAATTAAAACTGAAATAATAAATTTATTTTGTATTAAATTTAGACAAACATATTTTATTAAATTTAGATATTTTTATTAACTTTAAATATTTTGGATATAATATCCTCGTCCATCCTTTATAAAGTATCCGACGCAGGTGAAAGCGCGGGTGCAGCTAGTAAATTGAGAAAGTAAAGAAAAAGGTTTTTTTTTCAGACATTTTACAGTCCATAGATGTTAGCAAAAATTTACTAACAATTAGTACTTATCTGCTATATTACCAATGTTAGTAGAGATCTCCGATTTTATTTACAGTATTAAACCTAAAGCCTATATACCCAATCATGTCAAAATATACACACGGTATATCCACCCGTCTGTGATCTCCACGATGGAGGAAGTGCATGAAGATTCCCACCGCAGAAAAAAATAACAAAAAGAAAAGTTCCTATAAAATACAAACCCAATCATTTCATGAATTGCCAATCAAAACTCTTTCCTGTACTAGCAATAAAAACATTTGCAGCGCCCTTTTTGTAAAAAGTGAAAACATTAAAAACTAGCTAACACGATTCCAATTCATGAGGAAATAGAATATATATTTTAGCTTTCGATATATTGCTTTCAAAACGTCACAGTCATATGGGTACACGTGAAGTTAGTATACCTAAGGAAGAAGCCACCTAGGTAAGCAAGGCAGGTTTTGACGTTGGTATAAACTTCTTCTAATAAGGTATTAACTTCTACCCGCAATTTCCTTTCTTTAATTAATTTTCTTGAACCTCCGACCCAACTTTGCATCGCATCTCTTAAACACGCTATTACTGACTTTCTGTCCCTAAAGTTCCTTGTCTAAAGAACGTTTTTAGATTTCCTGAACAACTGGGATAGGAAATGCAAAAAAGTTCTAATCCAATCCGCAGGTCCGGAGATTTCAAATAACCAAAAAGAACTCTTACATTCAAATAAAGTCAATGCATATAAATTCTATTTTTAAATACTATAACATTAAAAGTAAAAAAACGATGAAAAAAAAAAAGAATAAAAAATGTAGGTATTAAAACCTTTTTAAGTTGTCTGTTTCACAGAAAAAATAAGGAAAAGGAACTTTTTTAAATCTAATTTAACTATCATTCAATGTTGAATTAACGTTATTTAAGATTGATTCATCAAAACAGTGTCAGTCTCAGTTATTATTAGCAATTATATCTGACTGTGGGTGGTATAGTAAATATTTGACCTACAGATGCATACTAATATGCATGTTAAGAGATACCTTGGCAATACGAGTGGGTTTTAGTCGGTAAAAGTCTGACACGCCCTTCTGCTCTGCCCAGAACGGGAGAGGCCGTTTGATGATTTCCAATCCGCAAAACAAAAGCCGCCACCAAAAACAAGTCATTACTAAATATACTATACTAAATTTTATTAAATTTACTAGCGAAACTCAGCAAAAAATGTTTAGTATCGATATTAAATAAGGTAAAAAATATTTTTTCAAGTTATAATAACACACCAGCGGCAAATAAACACTAAAATAGCGAATAGTCAAATGCTTAAGAGAGTATCACAAATCGAAGTTACTCTATAAGACATATCACATTCTATGAAAATTGCTAGCGACTACGCTGACATGCAGTTATAATTCACGACATAGACAGTTAAGATTAGCCCACCTCAAGGATCCGGTGACAACTAGCAAGCTTTAATCGAATACTAAGCGAAAAAGCATATTTGCATCGAACGATTATATTATTTGTCCCGTTTATTTCATTATATATCCATATAAATTATTTACTTAAAAATTTGAATACAAAACGTATAAAATTTTTTTTTTTTTAATTATTCGCTATTGGGCAGCAGCTACCGGTAGTAACAAAGTGACCGCTTTATGAATCAAGCCCCCGATCCAGCTGCCCAATCCAACTTCCTCAGGTGTCGGTCGAGTCTCAAGGCTATTAAGAAATTGGCTATCACAATTCACAACTATCGGCATAATGATCGATGAGTCCACATGCCACATGGCAACAACTTCACGAGCCAAGTCTGGCTACTTCTTCTTCTTCTTCTTCAAAGGCAAAGACCTCCCTCAAGGCTTTCCACGCTGACCGGTCTTGTGCTGCCCGCATCCATCGGCTTCCCGCGACCTTCACCAGGTCATCGGTCCACCTTGTTGGAGGCCTCCCTACGCTGCGTCTTCCAGTACGTGGCCGCCACTCCAGAACCTTACTGCCCCATCGGCCATCAGTTCTACGAGCAATGTGCCCTGCCCACTGGCACTTAAGTTTAGCGACTTGCCGAGCTATGTCGGTGACTTTGGTTCTTCTGCGGATCTCTTCATTTCTGATTCGATCATGCAGAGAAACTCCAAGCATAGCTCTTTCCATTGCCCTGGCTACTTGATTTTTTCAAATTTCTTTATTGCTATTTTTATTGATTGCTCATTTACGTTATTGGGCAGACACGTTTTGGAAGCGTTTGTAACAATGGATTAGGAATAAGTATGCTTTAAAATTCGCAGATGACAGTATGACATATAATTTAGTCCATCAAGAACTACAAATAGGTTTATTTCTATTGTTGAGCTAGACTAAATCTGTATTTAGATTAGACTAGGATTGTTAGCAACACCTAGACGAAGTTGAGACAGTCCGAAATTCCTTTTACCGGACATACATACCTACTTGGGTCAAAATATCCTGCAGAGTTTACGCAGAGTAAATAAAGCCATTGGGCAGTCCACTTCCCAAATTATTTATAACGACCTGGACCATTTTAGGTGTGGACTGATATTATTGCATCTTCAACTTTAAGTGTATTAAAGTTAAAGGTAGAATTTGTCTGACTGATAATAGTTGTCATGTTATATTTTTGACTGCCTCACTGGTCTAGTGGTGGCAGTCAAATATTTTTTTTTTTTAATACTTAGCATACGCATGGAACTTCTAACGTTCGGAACCACCTTGCATGGAATGCATATTAGTATGCAATAAGTGTTTTTCATTCTAAGTCCACTACTACTAATATTTAACCTACGTTTTTATATTCTTAGAATAAGTTTCCAAAAGAATAAGTTTTTAATAACATTACCTAGAATAAGTTTTCTTTTTGTAGCTACTTTAGTTTTATAACTCAAGTTTAATTTAATAATTACTTCCCAATTTCAGTAAAAAGGTTTTATAAATTAAAACTCGAGATATAGAACTGAAACTCGAACTCAAAAACATTTCATCGCACAATTATAAAGCTCGTACATCACCGCACACAGCACTGTTTACATGAATACACCCCAAACTAAATTGTTCGTTACACACTCCCGACAGTTTTAATATTTACTTCCGTAACTGAAAATAAAATTTTTTCAATATGTACATGCTATCAAACATGTCAGACTGCAAACTCCCAATTTCAAAGCACTAGTGAGTACAAACCATGCACCTATAATAAAACAACGAGGACTTGAGACGAGGATTTAAAGCGCGACTTCGTTCGCGTGGAGTTAGTTTGGGTAAGGATAAATATTTTTTTTTATATGCTCCGTTCTTATTGGTCGCAGCGTGATGTTATAGCCTTTTTTTTGTTTAAATAATTAAAAACTAGTGCTTGACTGCAATCCCGCCTGATGGTAAACAGTGATGCAATCGTTGGTGGTAAAGCGAACTAGTTTCGGTTAGCAGACGGCAGTTGAGCGAGGTGATGCAATGTTAAACCCAAGACCAACACGACCAAACGAAGCTGCGCTAGAGGGAGATTGATCTGGAGACTCTCCACGACCAAACTCCCGACACAACAACATTTGGCGCATCGTACCCGCAACACAACTGCTCAGACCCGTCCTCCGTACGGCTTCACCAGACATCATGCCGGAACACGACGAATCGCTTGGCGGCAAGACTTTGTCTGGTGGGTGGTAACTTCTGCCGGCAGCCGATGTTATGGCCTACTACCGAGGCCTATGTTCTATATTACGGGTTTGGTTTCCGCACTCAGTCTGTCCAGTGGACCGTTGTGCGTGAATGTGTTATAGCCTAAAGACTTCCTGGAAAAATGAAACATTCGAGTAGATGACGTTGTTATTATTCACGAGCCTAACCTCGTCCCGGGAAGATGGGCTCTGGGCAGAGCCACTGAGCTACATCCCGGTACCGATGAACTGGTTAGGGTTGTTACCCTGAAAACAAAAAATGGGTTTTCGGGAGTGACAGAGGCGCCTAGACTCGTCGTACTCCAAACATTGTTGTATGTCTCTCGCTGTCATTGTCCTGAGATTATGCTGAGTTGAACTCGTAGTTGCTTTGGCGATAGTAAGTGGGCGCTGTACATTCCATGATGGACGTTTGTTATTGTGTGTGTGGAGCATATTTGTAGCTACGATGGCTGACTCGTACAGGCTATCCAACGAATAAAGAATTTTACAAGTCGGACCAGTAGTTCCAGAGATTAGCGCGTTCAAACAAACAACCAAACTCTTTAGCTTTATAATATACTAGCGGCCGTCAGCGACTTCATTTGCGTGGTTTAGTTATGCTCCGCTCCTATTGGTCGTGGGGTGATATTAAATAGCCTAAAGCCTTTCTGGATTAATGAGCCAGCCAACGCAAAAAGAATATTTCAAATCGCACCCGTAGTTCCTGAGATTAGCGCGTTCAAACAAACAAAAAAACTCTTCAGCTTTATATATTAGTATAGACTAGTAGCCCATCAAAGCTTCGGACGGGTATTTTTTCAGCATTAGTCCATATTATGGACCAACGCTGAATGGCCAATGTTCTAGAGTCTATAATATAAATAGGCATAATTTAATAAAGGATAATGTACGTTTATTTAATTTTGTAAAAAAGACTTATTATTGGAAAGCTATTGTGACACTGAAGAACTGCCAACTCTGCAGTTATACAATAACTTTCCAGACGCGTAGCACTGTAGCACATCTATGTTCGTCACAGATAATATAGGATTCTAATAGTGAAAGAGTTTTTCAAGTCGGTACAGTAGTTTCGGAGTCTATTCAGAGCAAAATCCTTCCTCAAGAGCTACTCAACATTAGCTTTATTTCATACTATGTATAATCGAAGTTCTGACTACACTTCAACCTATTTTTTTTTTTAATCTCGTGTCAACCCGCAGGTTAATTACGTAACACACTATTAGGAGCAATGGGTTTCATTTTGACGTGGCTACTATGCTGCGATATTTCTTATGAATTATTTACTGAATGCACCTTTTACTACAAAAATCACACGCTTTTATTTAGAAAACGACACTTGAAATAATTTTAAAAGTCTAATGTAAAATGCGTGTGACACTCATCTTAGTTTACCCTTCCGGTCAAACTCTGTAGTCACTGTCAAAAACTTGTCAGAAACGTAGGTGTTTTAGTAGTACTTTTGAAAGAAACCTAAAAGCAAAAGTTCTTATAATTAATATATTTCCCTTCAAACTCCGACCCGCTTATTACAAAAGAAATATTTTGTTTAGAACAGGTTTAAACCACCAAAATAGTTATTGAATTGTGAACCTAACTATTATAGAAATGCAGTTCTTTGACGGCACGCTTGGCGTAGTGGTTAAATGTTTAACTGCAGCGCTGCATGCCGCGGGTTCAATTCCCGCACGGAACAAATATTTGGATGACCTACAAGTAGTTGTTCTGGGTCCGGTTGTTTGTGTGTGTAAGTTTATATGTTTGTAAACACACCCACGATACAGGAGAGCAACCTAGTGTAGAGCCATGTTTAAAAAAAAATTACAGCTTAGATCGGTACTAAGTTGTCACTTTTAGTATTAAGAACTTTGCCTTAATCTAAATAACCTTCCAATTACAAATACTAACTCAAAGATTAAGGAGAGAACTAAAGTTATATTTCGTTTTATAATAAGACTGTGAATGTTCTCTCAATTACGAGTAATTATCCTCTCGGACTTTAATGTTCTATTTTTAAAATCAATATCTCAACTCAACTGTCAAAAAACTAACATACAGCGTGTTCTCTTAAGAAGAGTGATTTATTAGTACTCGCTTGGCAAGAGCATTAGTAACAAATCTTTAACATGCATACTGCATAGCCACCTCATTTTTTCACAGACCTATAGTTGTGTATTAATGCACGTATGGCGTGTGGGAGCCGGCGCGTCTTCACCCTGAGGGTCCTTTGTCACCCTCCCTGCCGCCTCCCTCCAAACAATTGCTAAACATTCAACAGACTGCATACATCCTAACATGAATAACGAACGTTTCTTACTAAGCTTTGAATATTTTTTTTATTGCATTAATTGAGGCACTATGATGAAGTGCTTTGTAATGTAAAAGCTTGTTTCAGTGGACATGATAAACCTTACCTAGAATAAGCTTGAAAATCGTAATAGATTTAGATTGTAAAAGGAGTTTTTAATAATGTACTAACTTCTATTTAAGTGGCAACGATGATTGCCAATGTATAGTAAACTATGTAATAATAATTTAATTCCGTTATATTCCTTAAAATTAGTTTAATACGTGGAAGTAGGTTTAAATAAATATACAAAATAAAATCTTAGCTCAGATTAAAATGGCTGAAAAACTCAAATCAGCTGATCGAGCAAGCAAGGATGACAGAAACATGAATAAAAAGGTACTGTGAAATGCTCCCCGTGATAAGATTGCATTACCGTGATGAAGCGAATAATAACTGTGATTAATGATCTCTGAATCACTTGATACCGAGATAATAATGTACCCCACATTATTATCTTGGTATATAAACGTAGAAGGATTTTCAGACATTTTTTTTAGTTTTCACTTCAATTCTATGCAATGTGTAAAGCAGGAAAAACAAAAAAAGAAATAGAATAAGCTACAAACGAAAGGAAATGAAGTCAAACAAATGAGGTTATGCTTGAGAGCACAATATAATATTGCCGATCGATACTAAAAAATTTCACCATGGACGTTAGGCGGAGTTAGGTTAGAGTGACCTCAATAGTGTCAATCGGAACAACAACTCACTCCAAACTTAGTTTGTTTCAATATTTCACGGCGACACGGTTACAAGAACGCGCTGCAGTTTTATAAAAAAAAACTAAATAAGTATTTCTAATAGCAATAATATTTAATATCACAAGATGCTACACCAAACCATTTGTCAGTTCATAACATCTGAGAGACGATGTCAGAACACAAACGGTGACGTAGGGGGATTCCCAGTAATTACGTATAAGTACAAGTGCTGTGAATCTAAATCCCTAGTGAGTGAAATGTTAATACTGCCTAGGGTTGACGATTTGACAAAGCGAAAATCAGAACATGCTGTATTTCGACACAATATCTATCTATATATCAGTAGGTATGTATGCAAAACACTTGAGTGTAGTAGTTAGTGAATCATGAATGTTTAATCACATATATGTTTTAAAAAATGATCGCGATCGAATCAGCAATGAGGAGATCCGCAGAAGATCGAGAGTAACCGATATAGACCGAAGAATTGCAACACTATAGTGGCAGTGGGCTGGGCACATTGCCCGTAGGACCAATACCCGATGGGGGTCGGCCCCATCGGGTCCACACAACATATCAAACATATCAAGGGTTCTCGAGTGGCGACCACGTACCGGAAGACCCAGCGTGGGTAGGCCCCCGACAAGGTAGAACGACGACCTGGTGAAGGTCGCGGGAAACCGCTGGATGCGGGAAGCGCAGGACCGGTCGTCGTGGAGATCCTTGGGGGAGGCCTACGTCTAGCAATGGACGTCTTTCAGATCAAATGATGATGATGATGATGTTTAAAAAAAAAATCCGGACTTAAAAAATAATTATGTGGAAAAGTCTCACCAAGGAAGCGGGAAGCAACGGTTTTCCTGTGGAGTATCAAAGTACTGCTATCCCCAATCCGCCTGCCAAGTGTGGGGATTATGGCAAACCCCACAATGTAATGAAAGACTTGGGGGTAGCCTTTGTCCAGCAGTGGCCCTCTATAGGCTGAAGAAGGAGAAAAAGAAGAAGAGTATTTCAAACCAATTGCGATATTACCACAGTATGCACCAGGAAAAGTTTTGCCACCAAGTGATTCGTCGTGTTCCGGCATAAAGTCCGGTGAACACAACTGCTCAGACCTGTCCTCCGTAAGGCGGAGGACAGGTCTGAGCAGTTGTGTTGCAATGCCTGGTACGATGCGCCAAATGTTGTGTCGGGAGTTTAATCGGGGAGGGTCTCCAGATCAATCTCCCTCTGGCGCAGCATCGTTTGTCGTGTTGTTGGGATTAACATTGTATCACCTCGCCCAACTGCCGTCTTCCTTCCTATTCCTAAGTTTTTTAAGTGAATAGGCTTAATAAACTAGCGCGCTTTACCATCAACGATTACATCACTGTTTACCTTTTTTTTTTTTTTTTGGTATGGAAATCATCAAACGACTTCTCCCGCTCTGGGCGAAGCGGAAGGGCGTGTCAGACTTTACTGACTAAAACCCACCCGTGTTTCTTCACTTGCCTGTGGGACGGCCAGGGCCACGGTTTCTTGTTTAACCAACCCGCAACCCTGACCCAGGAGGCATCGGTCTTTGTGGACCCCGTCACGATGTGCTGACATCTTTTTAGACGCGCGTGAAACACGACGTGCCGTCGACACGGGCCTGGTCCTTACCGGGCGGCGAGCTGCCCACTGCTCACCGCCCGCAGGCCCGCGCCTACGGTGGCTGGGAGTTTGGTGTCATCTCCCGACCAGGGCGTCTCCTGCGTCGGCTAGTGGCGTGAGGGCACTGCTTACCATCAGGCGGGATTGCGGTGAAGCACTAGTTTATAATTAATCCTACAATTTGGATTTAGTTCGTAAAGTTCAATAACTATGCTTCAAACAAATCCTTATAAAGGTTCTAAGAAGAAGGATTATATAATAAGTTATTCTAAATGGATATTCTTATGCTTTAACAGCATTCTTATGTATGCTATAGAAACAAAAAATAAATCAAAAATCCTTTAAAATATATCTATAAGGGTGAATTGCTAACAGCTCGACTAATTTCACAAATATAAAGTTAAGCCCCCGAAGCCAAGGGTATCATGTTTGAGAATGGGGTGGTGTGACAGATACCATTTAAGTGTGATAATCTCTCGCACGATGGTCCTCTTGAAGGAGTTAAGCGCGGAAACCAAACCCAGAACATAAATTATAGAGTGACTAAGGCAGGAGCCCTATTCTGATATTACAATAGTGTCAGAATAGTCGATCTGTGATCTTATAATGATTCATTTTGACGCGTCATCAAAATCTTAGTCTACTAACAAAATAGCGTTATTATGAATTTCCAGTGATCAATTACTGAAACGCGAAAGTGGCGCGCTCGGCAATCGCATTGCAACAATTTCTAAAGGTATTTGGGAAAAAATATAACATGGTGTAAAAATAATTGGAATCTATTCAGTTGCTTATTCTGAAAAAAACTGTATATTATTCAGGTTTCGTATAAAAAAAATAGCATTGTATACATTTTTACGCTGAAGGCCTTGCGTGTAACGTGTAAATTAAGCGTAAAAAGATGCACATAGATTAACACCTCGTGCTAAAAATTTGAATGATAAAAAGTGGTTTCAACAACTCTTGTAAGATATTTGCAGAGGGGTTGGATTTAATAGCTCATGAAATGTATGTAAGCAAGATGGGGATGTCGTCAGTCGAGTGGGCCTGGCAAAAAGCACCTAGCTATTGCTTAGAAGGTTATTGTGTACAGCCCTCCTATTCCTTTGAGTGTCACAGATAAAGTCATATTTTTTGGTATCCGAAGAGAGGTATAATGACTCTTTGAACGGCCATTATCTTTATATCGGTGTTTGAATAAAACCTCTTCGGATTTTCGGATTCTGTCTTTAGGAACTAAACCTTGGTAGTTTTTTTTTAAATTATTATGAACCAGTGCTTGACTGCAATCCCGACTGATGGTAAGCAGTGATGCAATCGTTGATGGTAATGCGCACTAGTTTATTAAGCCTATTTAATTAAAAAACTTAGGAATAGGATGGATGACTGCAGTTGAGCGAGGTGATGCAATGTTAAACCCAAGACCAACACGACCAACGATGCTGCACCAGAGGGAAATTGATCTGGAAACTCTCCACGACCAAACTCCCGACACAACAACATTTGGCGCATCGTATCAATTGTTAATTTAAATGACAAATTTAAATAATTATGATGAATTTAAATAATTTGTACGCCTTGCAAGGCAATACATAGTGATACATACAATTTTTTTTATACCATGTACCATATTACCTATGTTTCACAAATAAAATACTTTGACTTTGACACATCGCAATACAACTGCTCAGACCCGTCCTCCGAACGGCTACCAGACATCATGCCGGAACACGACGAATCGCTTGACGGCAAGACCTTGTCTGGTGGGTGGTAACTTCTGCCGGCAGCCGATGTTATGGCCTACCACGGGAAAAAATTTAGCCATTCGTTTATAACTATATACACTAATAATAGTTTTTAAGCGCGATAAGAAAAATATTATGGTTTGGAATTACTCACATGCTAATATGAACAGTATAGGTTTTCTGTTGCTTGAACCTTGGAGTGCCGATAGATGGAGACACTATACTACCAGACAATTTAATTTGTTAAATCATGTAAAGAACGTGCTTGTTTTTTATTGATCGACAATACGCATCTAACATTTTTGTATATACAGACGTCAGCACATCAAGCTACTTCAATCTGTCAGATTTCTTTATTAGATTCAAATCAAATCAAAATCGTTTATTTCAAATTAAAAATCACTTGGTACTTTTGAATAGTCAATGTCGGTCAGTTCAAGAAAAGTGAAGCTAAATTGCACGTTCCAAAGCGTAGATCTCTATGGAGAAGAACGTGCAAGAAACTCCAGGGACACTCTTTTAAAATCATAATACAGTATGTTAACTAACAGAGGGCGTTCCCGTTAACCCGAAATAGTATAGCATACATACATGCTAAAAAAAATATTTCCATTCGAAAACAATTTTTTTTTTAATTTTTCCAATAAGAAAATATTCAATAAAAATTTTAAATTGACATGTAAAAGAAACACATTGTACACGCGAACTTGAAAGATGGCAAGGTCGCAATTTGTTTATAATACTACGCTACCATTTTGATTTAAAACAGGAGGTTTCAAATATATTTCCAATTAGATTTTTTTTTATTCGTATTTTTTTATGCTTATTTTTCTATGCTGATATTTTTATTTTAATCTATTAATGATATATATTAACGAGTTTAAGGGAACGCCCTCTGTTATTTAACATACTGTATATGGGTTACATTTCTTCGTTACATATTTATGTTGTTTCTATCATGTGAGCACAATGTAAAATTAATTAAAATATAAAAATGAATTAAGCCCACTGGCAGCTAAGAGATGACCAGTCTCCACTGACGGCCCCCGTTCACGAGCATGACGCGCGCATCAGCCCCCCTTAGCTCAACCATATTGAAGGGAACCAAATGACCCAACAACACGCGCCACCATCAGCAAGACATTTGAGTGAGCATGATAACTCTCAACTGCCAATCTCGCAATGTCAAACAAGTCATATAAAAAAAAAAAAAAAAACTATAGTCCATGGTGCCTCACATTCACAAACTTGAAAAGTGCTTTTACATTATACAATACTATTGCAAAATAATTAATGGTAGCAAAATATTGTGCACAACGTTGAACTAAACAAAATAAAAAAGGAATATTTAGAAAACAACAAAATTTTCAACTTTATCGATAAGGCATTAAGGCTTAAGGTGAATTGGGAATATTTGACAGTTTTGGGTAGCTTGACTTGCTGTCGTCCGTACATTTCATCTATAATACCTACTGGTTATACCGTAGGTACTTACTTCATGGGAAATAGAAAGCATCAAATTTTTTTGCCTTTCTTTGCTTTTTCTATTTAGTTCTGAGCTTATTTTTAACAAAAATTTTAGGTTAATTTTAATTTAACAATTTAGTTTCATCATCGTCATCAACCTTTTATCGTCCCACTGCTGGGCACAGGTCTCCTCTCATACAGAGAAGGATTGAGCGTAATCACCACGCTTGCTCAATGCAGGTTGGCGATTTCAGACTTATAAAGTCCAGGTTTCCTCAATATGTTTTCCTTCACCTTCAGTCATTGGTGTCCAAGATATACTTAGAAAGTACATATAACTTTAGAAAAGTTACATTGGTACTTGCCTGACCTGGAATCGAACCCGCACACTCATACTTGAGAAGCTGGTGTTTTAATTACTAGGACACCACGACTTTTTTTATTTAGTTTAAGTTTGCTATTTTATTTAGTTTGGCATTTTACAACAATTTCATTTGAATTCACATACAACAACAGAATCTGTTTTTCATTTCTTTTTTTTTATTATTAATTTTCTTTATTTAAAATATGTCGTTTGAAAACAACCGGATGCTTGACGGGCTTAAAACGAACCCAACTACTAAAAGATCATATAAAGATGATGGTGATGTTCCCTACCGATTTCGGCCACGGCGACCACTTCGACTCCTAGCCGATGATTTGGCTGATTTTGGATGATTTGTTTTGTTTTGGATATATAGATTGTGTACAGCAGCGTATGATCGTTTTGTCTGAAGTTGGGATTAATTTTTCTCCATGGTAATGATTGTAAATCATAGTTTTAAATACACTTAAATAACAAATATATATTATTACATATACTTATAAAGGAGTGTTAAGTTTGTTTCGCTGTCTCGGCTCGCATGCGGTTCAGTTAATTACTGCAACCATTTCTATTCACACATGATTGATCTTCTCTGTATGAGAAGAAGCCTGTGCCCAGCAGTGCGACGTTAATAAAAGGTTGACGATGATGATGATTTTGATTGGTAACAGTTCCAACCTAAACTATAATTTATTGAACATCATTCAGGCCGTTAGTTGATCGGCAGCTGTTTAATTAAAAGGCTAGGCGTTTTACTGCACGACTAACTAAATCTGCGACATATTTATATTTATGTTGATGCCACTAAATCCTCTTTATACATAATGTTTCGACTTGGAAGGTATAAAGACGAACTGAAAGATCCACTAGATTAATATGTTGACTGTAAAATAATCCATTGGTAGTGCTATTATCACATCGCGTCTCGTTAGCCAGAATATAATCCCTGCTCCGCTTTATGAAGTTACTACAGCTTCGTTCAAAACACATCGCCTCAAAACTTTATTATGAGCCGTATTTTTACCTGAATTATTCCATAAGGCGGGAATAATTCGAGTGGAATTTATTTATTATTTTCTATGAGAGCGCTTAAGCTCCCCTAGAAAAAAAACAATGCCGCTTTCTTAGTGCAAATTTACATTTAATACTAATAATTCTATAATCCTTTTGTTAAATAATCCTATTATCGATGATCCTCGGATAGGTACTGTTTTGATTTGAGTTTTATAAATTACCACCTTCTAATACGATAAGTGGGGCTGGAAACCAAAAAAAAAAAACGATATGACAAAAGATTTACATTGAACAGTAATGAGAAAAATATACTTGAATCTGAAAAAAGAAATAGTAGGTACAATAAGAAAAGAAGCGGGCAGCAGCGCTTCTCCTGTGGAATATAAAATTACTGCGATCCCCATCCCTGCCAAGCGTGGGCATTATGGTAACCCAAAATGTGCAAAGACTTGGGGGAGGCCTTTGTCCAGCAGTGGACTTCTATAGGCAGTTAAAGTTCTATCGGCAGCAAAAGTTTATTTTATCTGATAGTAAAAGCTCATTCAAAATCGATCTGTCTGGTGGCGTGTTGTGCGTCACGCCACAAGGCAGACAGAAACAGATTTCTTTCATATGCATTTTGTTAATAGCTATTATTATTTTACATTATATGTATTTTGTTTATTCGTCGCCCATACCCCAATGTTTGAAGACTTTAACCAGTGCGTCCTACCCGTCATGACTTACGGAGCCGAGACGTGGACACTAACAGTCAGACTAGTCCATAAGTTTAAAGCTGCTCTGCGAGCTATGGAGCGGACTATGTTGGGCGTATCTCTGAAGGACCGCGTCAGAAAAGCCGTACGGAGGACGGGTCTGAGCAGTTGTGTTGCGATGTACGTGCCGGGTACGATGCGCGAAATGTTGTTGTGTCGGGAGTTTGGTTGTGGAGGGCCTCCAGATCAATATCCCTGTGGCGCAGCATCGTTGGTCGTGTTGTTGGGTTTAACATTGCATCACCGCGCTCAACTGCCGTCTTCCTTCCTATTTACTCAGTTCTTTTGAGTGAGTAGGCTTAATAAACTAGCGCGCTTTACCATCAACGATTGTATCACTGCTTATCATCAGGCGGGATTGCAGTTAAGCACTAGTTTGTAAATTATAAAAAAAATAAAAAAAAAAGGAATGAGGTGATCCGACAGAGGACCAGAGTCACCGACATAGCTGAGAAGATTAAGAAGCTGAAATGGCAATGGGCTGGTCACATATGCCGCAAGACCGACAACCGTTGGGGTAAAGTCCTGGAGTCGAGACCGCGTCTCAGCAAACGTAGCGTAGGACGCGCTTGGGCGAGATGGAGCGACGACGTTAAAGAGATGGCTGGTAGTGGCTGCCGCAGAATTGCTCAGGATCGAGCTTGCTGGCGTGCCATGGAGGAGGTCTATGTGCAGCAGTAGACGAGTAGAGGCTGATGATGATGATGATAACCATGCAAACACCCCAGCCAGTAAAGCGGACCCCAGACGCCAAAGCTGAAATAGCATCGAATACGACTGGGATTAACGCTGACATGATGATGATTATATGCAGACACCTCAACTTTATTTATTGGCATTGATGTATAGTTAAAAGTTATGTATAGTTAGGCCCAAAATTTATATTATTACTTGCATATACTTTAGAGTTACATATTACTTTCCAGGTATCTATACTAGCAATAACGTTTACAAGGTTGCTGAAAACCTAGAGGGATTACTGGCGGGCAATCTTGTTTAAATCACAATAGATATTATATCGAGGGGCTGCAGATTTAGAGATGTGAATACCGTTGTAAATAATGGTGGTGCCCCTCCTGCTTTATGGTGATTACCGAAGCTATATCTACCTATCATTTTAGCGCAAGAATGCTGGGACTGCCTTGCTGGACCAGTATTTCATATGGGGGAACTGCCTATGTGACTCCTACAACCCAGTAGGTAACTAGTTAATGCGATACCTCTTGGTATCTTGCTGGTAAGACTTTTGTAGTTCTGACTACTGTGTATGAAGTTTAAATAAATTAATACATTAAGTACATGTAGTGTACGTTATGTGTAGTGTTATGGTGTAGTGGTTAAAACACCAGGCTCTCAAGTATGAAAGTGCGGGATCGATTACAGGTCAGGCAAGTACCAAGGTAACTTTTCTAAGTTATATGTACTTTCTAAGTATATCTTAGACACCAATGACTGGTTATACAAGGTGAAGGAAAACATCTTGAGGACACCTGAACTTTAAGTCCGAAATCACCAACCCGCATTGAGCGTGGTGATTTCGCTCAATCCTTCTCTGTATGAGAGGAGACCTGTGCCCAGCAGTGGGACGATAAAAGGCTAATGATGAATACATTAATTTATTTTGTTTTTCCTTTTTGTGTCAAAAATAATAAAGACGATTAATTTAGAAGTTTATTATCTCTATTAAAATAAGCAAAACTTCACAGCACTAAAAGCAGGCAGCGTCCACATACATAAATTCATACAGTAATGGTCGCTCCGTGTCTTCTGAATCAAGCCTTATACGCGGATTGTGTTCCCATTGTTATTCATCGGCGGCTCCCAAGGATCTCTGGTCAACGAATTTTAACATTACAATAATATCACGTATATATTTCGACGATCTTTGCAAGTATGATAAGAAAAGATCGTGATATCCCATCACGATATTTTATTTGGAATAATAGGCCGAAGGCACTGTAACATTCAGCAGACGTCCGAAGTTAAAACACCAATTGTTTTAAAATAAAATCTACAGTAGGTATGTAATGAGAGAAAAACTATAGAGGTTATTAATTTTTTTTTAACACCCTAGCTCGTAAAGCTGATGTAATTCCACCGGTTTTAAATATGTAAAGCAGGCCATAACAAACGCGTGTTTTATCAAAGCAAATAGTTAAATAGTTAAGTTCCATAACAGTCCATAACAGCATTATTTTCCATAACAGCATTATTTTCCATTTCAAGTAATTATGGAACTGATCGCCGCCGCACGGCTCGCGCTGCGCGCTGTTCCATGTTTGAAATGGCAAATAATAATACTAATGGAGGGAAAGCAACAGTGTGCATTCACAGATTGAGTTTATTTAAAATGAACAAAATATAAAATACTTCTTTTTCTGTTTCCTCGCAAGTGTGTTAAAAAACGTCGTACGATATACGTGCGTATTGGTTATAACATGCTCGGCTCAATTACACCCTCGCCTTCGGCTCGGGCTGAAATTCCGCCTCGCATGTTATAACCATCATTACGCACTAATATCGTAATGTACTATAACAATTGGATGTTACATGCATCTGTAAAATAAACCACAGAGTCTGGCGTACTGTCAGTTCTATGAAATGCAACCTTCTAGTCATTTCAAAAAAAGAACAACAATTTGAAAAGAGAAAAGACGATCGATTTGATACCCATTATAATGATGCTCATTTACGTACATATCTACATTTGGTACAAACCCAAAAAAGATCAGTATTGAGAATGTTAGCAATAGAACTATTAAATTTCCTGATCTTGGCTAATAAGGGTTAGAATAAAATTTATTTTGAGAAAACATTATCCGCGTATCAACGGTCCCTCCTCGTCGTACGAGTATAAAGCATTTTTCAAACGACCGGAGAACTACACGTTTTTATTTTTAATGCACGTTTTACCACTGCACACTTAAAAGGCTTTTTCAGTTCCTTTTTGGTAAATCAATCTTTCTTGGAGTTTTTTGATTAGAAGCGAATTATAAGTTATTATCAGGAATTGGTGAATAACCGTATAACAATGCCTTTTCAGCAAGAATGGCGATTGAAGATCCATTAAACTGTCATAAGAATGAATAAACATATCAAGATTTCAATCCTCTTCGTTCGTTCGTTTTAAAGGTATTAATTTGTCGTCCTCCGTGGCGCAGCGGTCAACATGCCTGCCTGCGACGTGGAGGCCCCGGGTTCAATCCCCGGCCAGGTCATGATGGAAAAGCTTTTTCCTGATTGGCCTGGGTCTTGGATGTTTATCTATATAATATCTATTATAAATATAGAATCGTTGAGTTAGTATCCCATAACACAAGAAGTCTCGAACTTACTTTGGGGCTAGTTCAATCTGTGTTTTGTCCGTTAAAAAAAAATAAGGTATTAAAAAAGGTCTTTTAAAAAGGCACTTTTGCACATCGGTAAGTTATTTAGGTATCGACTAAAATCACCCTGCGTCAGTGGTCGTTACGTTTTTTTTTTATTTACTTGATAAAGTTTTTTTTTAATGTACCATAGACAAGACAAGAATTAGCCTAAAGAATTAAATTAAATTCCTCTCCGTGGCTATCATATCAGTTCTCGCGAGCAATCAAATGGCAGGATCAATCAATGTGCCGGTCATCACCGACTACACGCGCTAAGAGGGATTTCTTGTCCGCGCCGAGCCTTTCCGCCGCCCGTCATCTCTTCATATTGAGATTGATGTTAGTACCGAGCCGAGAGCCAGCCCGAACAGAATACTAAGAGGACAGAACGGCGAACCATTCTTCGCCAATTAGCCCCCGATCCAGCGGGGTTTGTCCCGCAGTCCCGCAACCCCGGAGCCCCGCAGCGGACCAAGACGAGCACCTCCCCGCATACTAAACTGACGTCATAATTTTTCATATAAGCCCTGTGCGATTAAAGTACGACACAAGTTTGGTTAAGTGTTCAAGTTCGGCGCATAGCTTTTTTTTTAGTGCTTTTGATCGACGGTGCTCTTTGGCATTTTCGGAGTTCTGTTTTTGAATGTTTTGACGTTTTTAGATAGGTAGCTAGCTTGTGGTTTTGTGTTTATAAGTTTAAAAAAGAATATAGAAAGTATGAGATATTTTACTATTTACGTACTACATACCTACATTAAAATGGGGACATTTATTAGTAACGAGCACAGTTAGTAGTGTTTAGTTACTATTAATAATTAAGTTATAATAATAATTACTTCGACATTTATAACAAATACGATACCATTTTTGCGTTGAAGAAAATTGATCAAATTAAATCTAATCAAGGTAAAAAAAAATGTAAATGCTTTCTTGTAACACCATAAAACACTTACAACTTTCCTGATAAAAAAAAAACAACAAAGAACCTATTCACACATTCATTAAGGACGTGTAAAATTACCATAGCTTTCAAGTGGGGCGTTAACAAGCCGCCACGGCACTCGCCTCTTAATAGACCAACAGCTAAATTAGTCATTAGAGTTATAATAAAACATGTGTGAGTTGCGCCTTGTCGTAAACGGGTGTCGAATCTACATCACTTAACGTAACAGCCTTACTCATCGAAATACTGCTATTTTAAATTACTGCCGGCGACAAAACAATCAGCCTAGTTTTGACATTTATTTAAATTATATTATCTGTGGTGATGATTTAAGCGATGTCAGTTTTGGATGGCTGCTTCGTGTAGGCTTGGCCTAATTTAGCATTGCCCTATTTGTTATTATGTATGTTGTGATATGAGGAATCTGATATAGTCGTGAGACATACCGCTATTTAAGTCTTATTCTTAAGTAGCTTTGAAAATACTCATCTAAGGACAGTTAGTTGCAGAATATAAATGACAAGCATAATGGAATTGGCATAATAACATATTGTTGAATTTCTCTTAAAACTGATTTGTCAACTATCTGTGATAACTTTATTAGGAATGATTTTGAATTACGTGTCGAGTTTTGACGGGAAAACTGAGTGTCACGCGCATTTTTCATTGGACTTTTAAAATTATTTATAGTGTAGTTTAAAAGCGCGTGATTTATGTAGTGAAAAGTGCATTCAGTAAATAATTCATAAAGAACATTGAAATATCGCAGCATAGTGGCCACATGACTTTGCCTCAAACCTCCCTCATAGACGGCTCACGCGGCTGTCTTTTTCAACTGTCATTGGCGATATTCGCCATTATTGTGAAATAAAATTTTCAAAGAATTTCCATAATTTGTTACACGTGTTATTGCCAAAATTGTGGTATTTATTCCACAGAGGCCATTGATCAAGAGTTGAGGTTGAAACTCACCTTGAAAAAACAAGAAGATGGAATAATTTTTAAATTTTGTGAAGGAATTTCTGAATTTTTGTTACCTACCTACTTATTTTAAATTCATATTGTTTTTGGAGTTTACTCCTTAAGAATCGATTTTCATATATAAGGCGCCCGGTATGAGAAAAATCCGAGGGGTAAAACCTACTAACGAGTAACGAATTTTAAGCGTTACTATTTTAGTGCGCACCTTTGGTGCGCAACTTTCTAATCCAAAAAAGTGGCATAATTATCTTTTTACAACTATGTTTTGTTAGTTATTAAGATAATGTTATATTTAAAAAAAAAATAATTATAATAATTAAAAAAAAAGTTTATAAAAAAAAAAATATTATCAACTTTCTTAAAATTGGTTAAAATTTACATAAATATGCATTTATAATTTTTTATGATTTATTTTATAAATAATTTTTAAAATAATAATAATATATTTTTTTTTTTTTTTTTTTTTTTCTCGTACTCGTTTAAGGACGTTTCTCGTTTAAGGAGTAAACTCCAGTCGTGCGTCGGAGCTGACACACACACTTTTTTTTTAATTTTTTTGATTGTGTTTAGTTTAGTTTTATGATCTTCCTGTACGTCACAATAAATACTAATTTTTCTTCCAAAGCGTAAAGAAAGAAAATGTATTTATTATTAAAGTATTTAAAAGAATTATGTAATATACAACGTGTAACAAAAAGGGTATATACATACCAAGGGCATGGCATCTTTAGATGATATCAAACGATATCGGAAGGGTTTCAACTCAAAATAAAATACTTATAAAAATGGTACCAAATTTTCGGTTTCGTGTGTTTCTTAAAATCAAATCATAACAAACGTGGCAGCACACTACATACGTTAATAACTACTCGTTACCCATCACGTTACTTCACAAAATCCGATAAATGTCTTCAATATCTCTGTGCGACCAGTATGATAGTAGCCTATCACAGGCGGTGTTTTTCCTCATAACTTCCTAACATAAAGAGATAGGATTAAAAAACCCTTCCAATATCGTTTGATATCATGTAAAGATGCCATGCCTTTGTTATGTATATACCCTTTATGTTACACGTTGTATAAACTCGTTGATTCCTATAAACTTATTTTTTAAATATCAAATAGGCACATAACATAATGTGTTATGTGCCTATTTTAAATACATCATTTGATTTTGAAGTGATTTTCAGCCTTGTATGTACGTCCCTCAGATGGGAAAATGCGACTACATCCCTTTTGTGCCAAGCTGATCTGCTCTGTGCGAGCATCATCTTTTTGATTAAGAGGGGACTCTAGTGTCGAGCAATTTGGAAAATAGGTATTTGAAGAAACCATTGCCGTCGGGCTGCTTCCAACCTCTTCCGGTAAAGTGCGAAAAGGACAGTTGCAGCTCAGGCTGATTTTATCTACAAAAACTTGACCAAAAGACGTTTCGTATTCCGCTATTTTCTCAAAACACGACAGATCTCAATTATTTTATATCAAAATTTAGAGGAAAAGTATACCTATGCTTCTATTATTTTCTTTTTTGTCAAAAACTTATCGCGTGTAACAGTCATCTGGACATCTCGATATAAATGTGTTATTTTTTGCGATTTTGAAGTACCACATTTTTTTTTTATTAATTAAGTTTCGGAAAAAAATAAATAATAGGGGCACGTATAATAACGGTGTATAACTGTGTTGAAAAAAAAAATAATTGCTCTAAAAGCATTATCCACGAAGGAAACAGCGGAATACGTTTGTAAAGAGAAAGCACCACTAGAGTTCCCTCTTAATACGTCTTGTTCACATTTCAAAATACAAAATATGATCTAGCATACTGGGGCAATCAGATCTCTATTCAAAATGTATCAGCTGTCATGGACTCTTATGCGCCGATTACTGAGTGCAATTGCTTAAACAAGGGACCTGATAATATATTATCCTCATTTTGAAATGTCAAAATAGGGAACCTAAAGGAAATAGGAACAATACAGCTGTGAAAGATGTGAAAATAGTTTTTGATGTGAAAACCTGTCTAGTACAATAGTGTAGATTGAGTCACAGCTACAATTTTTTTTTTTTTTTTGTAAATGTTATCATGATTTCAGTGTTCTATAGGATGCATTTTGGAGAGTATGCGAGGGAATTGCATGATTTAACTCCCCCATCTCCTTTCCATCATCGGACGACCCTTCGGACGGCGAGTTTCCACCCTTATGTTGTTGACACCACAACAATCTGAACGAAGCGTTTCACCTCGTCTTTTATACCGCGTACATCGAGGGACTGGAACAATTTGCCAGCGGCGGTGTTTCCGCCGGACTACAATTTAAGTGTCTTCTTCAAGGCTAGAGTGAATAGGCTCCTAGTAAACTAGCGCGCTTTACCATCAACGATTCCATCACTACTTAACATCAGGCGGGTTTGTGGTCAAGCACTAGCTTATCCTTGAAAGGCTTGAAAGGCGGAAAGTGAGTTTGTTTGTTTGTTTGTTCCGCTTTCGCGTCATAACTACTGAACCGATTGCTTTGAAATTTTGCAAACGTGAGTTTAGAAGTCCGGATTAAATAATAGGGTACTTTTCATCACGGAGAAATTTGATATTCCCGAGCGAAAACTTAAAAGCGCGATATAATTGAATTCTACGCGGGCGAAGCCGCGGGAGGAAAGCCAGTAATTTATTAAATAAAAACTGTATTCACCTCTATCGGTCAGCCCCAGGACTGCTTTTTTTTTTCAAATAACTTTTATCTAACAAGACAAAAGTTATTAGAAAAGTTATCGCACTGAAAGACACCCGGTAAGTATCCCACAAAGGGTTTAGCATTTTAAGGATTATTTATCTATCAGTGATAGATCGGAAAGGTGCTTTGCTGTGTGTTTCATTTTCTATTTCATAATATCTTCTCCTTTCACATGTCAGCTGGAAGAAATTTCTTAAGAATTAAGCAGCACCTTTGTACTTAGATCTTAATTTTGACATATCCTTATGTCATTTATCATATTATAATAATTTTTATTAAATTTATTCATTAAACTGTTGTGGCAAACTATGCTTCATAACTTATTTCAAACCAAGCTTTATGAATATGTCCTCTATTTGAGTCTATTTGATTCTCGTTCTATCGGCATGTTCAATAGAACGAGAAACCCGTTCTATGGATATGTTCTATGGAACTAGAATCAAACAGACTATAGCCGCATTCAATATGTCCTTTGGTTTGATAGCCGGCTTGTAGACAACGTGTAACGAAAATGATATATATATATATGTATCTACATATCTACATACATGGGGGCGGGCGGGGATCTCTGGATGATACTACAAACGATATTGAAAGGATTTTTCATCCTATTTCTACACGTTCGGAAGTTATGAGAATTTTTAATAAATTGATCCTAGATACGGAACGTTTCGAATTGAAATAAACGCATCACTTTATCGTGATATTGGCATGTACTCGTAAGTTGGAAGTCATTGACCTGTGTAGTGTGCTGCCACGTTTGTTATGATTTGAATTTAAGAAACATATGGAATCAAAATTCCGTATCTATTCTTTTTATTTTGTGTGAAAACTATATGTGGAGGACGGGTCTGTGTGTCAGTTCTGTTGCGATGTGTGCCGTACGATGCGCCTAATGTTGTTGTGTCGGGAGTTTGGTCGTGGAGGCTCTCCAGATCAATCTCCCTCTAGTGCAGCATCGTTGGTCGTGTTGTTGGGTTTAACATTGCAATCTCGCTCAACTGCCGTCTACCTTCCAATTCACTCAATTTTTTGAGTGAATAGGCTCTTAATAAACTAGCGCGCTTAACCATGAACGATTGCATCACTGCTTATAATCAGGCGGGATTGTGGTCAAGCATTGTCTATAGAGCTTAAGATTAAGTACATCAGTAGGATTTCTGATATACATTGTATATCCTGGCATGCTCCATGTTTCAATATAATCCCCATGATAAAACGTGCTATGTACATTATATTGGACGCAAACAGGTCCTACCGGTAGGAGGTAAGCACAATGATCGTAGTAAAGTAGGTACATGATACTGAAAGTTAATATAGCGTTTCCGAGATATCTTAATATAAATGAAGTGTGTTTTCAATTACTCATTAATAGACAATTTTGTATGTATTTGGTCACCCATCTACAAACCAAACGCGGCAAGTTTAGCTTAACCTGATAGATCGACATGTGCGGCTGCAATTATTTAAACACGAGCCCACTATATCTATATATACAGAGTTTTGCTGACATCATCACCATCATCATCCCAGCGTTAATCCCAGTCGCATCTGAAGCCTTTTCAGCTTTGGAGTCTGGGGTCCGCTTTACCAGTTCAACTGCTGATATGGCTAAACTTCGACATTTTCCGTGAAGCAACTGCCGTCTGACCTCCACAACCCGAAGGCGACATCGAAGCATTGCAGTTAGACCAATTGTTGGACTTTTGAGGGCTCCAACAACCCGTAACGACTGCCACTAGATGTTCGTATGGCAACCGGGACCAACGGCTTAACGTGCTTTCCGAGGCACGACCAGACCAGTGCAAATATTCATATTCATGCATACAAATACCTGCACTGTGCGGGGATCGAACCCGCGCCACCTTGCGCAGCGGCCGCGTCCGCTACCGCTACGCCACGGAGGCTGTCAATCATCATCGTCCCACTGCTAGGCACAGGTCTCCTCTCATACAGAGAAGGATAGAGCGTAATCACCACGCTTGCTCAATGCGGGTTGGCGATTTGAGACTTAAAGTCCCGATTTCCTCCAGATGTTTTCCTTCACCTTGATAGGTTTAGAGTGAAATTCCTGGCTGGGTCCCGTCATTACAACTGCCTCAATACCATTATTAATAGAGACGTTTTATTAAGATTCATTATAAGGTATGGGGTTGTGCTCTGAATAAGAATCAACGACATACGAATCACATTACAACAAGTTACGTACGTTACGTGCGTTGTCTGAAGACGCTATAATAGTGATAACTGACCACAGCCTACATAAAAGGCCGAGTAATTGGCCCAAGAGTCGATCGATTTGGTAAAGGTGGTTCGAGGATGAGTGACCATTATGTACCAAGACAATCCGTGCCTCAGAAATCACCTGTAGGTCCAGGCAATAGGGATGTCTCCTGGGTAAAATAAAAATTGATTCTATTTAGTCCGTCATTCAGATTATAGAAAAATATTGGATACGTATATTTTGTTTTATCAAATCAATAAAACTTGACAAATATAAAAGGCATCAAAGATCAGGAGTGGTGGCTGCTCTTGACTTCACTACTCGCTAAAAAGTGTAGCGTGCAGTGACGTCACACAAGTTTTCAACGCACTATGTCGTCTTCATTTTTTGTTTATATGAAAAGAGAAAAAATACGTGTCTGGTATTTTTTGGAAATCTGACTGACGGACTAATTAGTTTTTTTTAATCAAATACCCTATTGCACTAAATAAAACAGTAGAAGTTAAACTCTTGTTCGTAATCCAGTTAAAGTTATGGTTTAGTTTCGATGCCATTTCGTATCGCGCTAAAGTTTTAACTTCGATTGAAGTAAAATCGATATATAAGTGACACATTTCGTCAGAAATAATAATTAAAACTAAATAAATTATAAGTAAATCCAATCGTTTAGACATAAGTTTGACAAATGGCACAGAAAAATTTAGCTTTGTTTTAACTTTTAATTTGACAGCGGTTACTATCCAATTGTGATCCAGTTATGGTTAAAACATTTGTCAAAAGGTTAGCACGATACGAAACATAACTAAAGTTTTGGTTTGGTTGCAATGCAATTCTGTTTTGATTCAATTATTTTAGCGCGAATGCCCCCTAGTTGCCATTTGTAGATCTTTGAATTCGGGGTCGTTAGAAGTTCTAAAGTACTACAGTCAAAAGTCTTACCAAGAGGGTTGTCTTACACAGTGTTAACAATGCTACCACCGTCGCCAAAGAGAACTTCTAATACCGCAGCGGGGCAGACCGCGGTGCGCACGGGGCGCACGTTCTTCGACGAAGTCAGTTGCTAGATTCGACCCCTAACGAGCACTAGCGTCATACAGTTGTTCTATAAGTACATAAACTATTGTTTTACCGTTAACTTGTGTTTAAAAGTATTAAAACTATATACCTCAAATAGAACTTGCATTTTATTGTTTTGGAGTCAGAACAATATCGCAAACACCCAGTAACTGAGTTGTAGAGGTTGCTACTATAAACCAGCAGGGTAATGGTGTAACACTATCATTAGCAACGGGTTTGATTTTGGCAGTTCAACAACATTCATTACGTCATTTACATTGTTGAATAGACACATTTTCAAACATATGGAGCAATGCATTAGCAATAAATAAGCTTCGAAATGATTCCAACTGATAGTAATAGTAAGTTACGCAATAGGCTATTTGACAGATTTATAATTTCCATCTTGAATTACTTGGTTGCGGTTAAGAAGTTCACAGAAAATATTTTTTTTTTAATTTTAAATACGTATTTCGTATGAAACATGTAAATAAAAATTTAAAATTCAAATAAGCCGCCAAAACGCTTTATTCAGCAATATGGCGTTGCGCCTGGTAAGTGACGTCACAACTTTATAAACGATTTTCGGTTCTGCAGTGGTGTTTGTATTTATCTGTTATGTGTTGGTGTTTATCTAATAAAATGGTTTACAAGTGGTGTGCTGTACCGGATTGTACAAATACATCGATAAAACACCTGAGAACACAGAACAACAACAAGTGCTGATGCGCGTATGACGTCTTCGTGACATTAGCCAATCCGGATCGTTTCACAATATGTGGCGCGAAATACAAAAAGTCAAACATATTTTTATGGTTTTGGATATATTAATTTTTATTATTTTTATTAAAACTAATGTAAATGACACAGAACCCTCATTTTATGCATAGAGCAAATAATGACAAAAAAATTCATACTGTCAAATAGCCTATTAAGGTGCAGTATTTTATATGGAGCCTTCATATACAAGACCAGTTTACAGCAGCAACCAGTTAGACCGAAAGCTGACTCCAACATTGTTGTGAAAAGGCTAGGCAGACTGAATAACCAGAATCTATCTAATTTCACGAACTTACTTACGTACTTACTAATATAATTACAACTTATTCAATATAATTACAATCTAACTAATATATAAATCTGAAGAGTTTGTTAGTTTGTTTGTTTGAACCCTTTAATCTCAGGAACTACTGGTCCGATTTGAAAAATTATTTTTGCTTTAGATAGCCCATTAATCTAGAGAGGCTTTAGGTTATATAACATCACGCTGCAACCAATAGGAGCGGAGCATATAGAAAAATATCGAAACCTACGCGGGTGAAACCGCAAGGCGCAGCTAGTTCTTACATAAAACTACAATAGTAAACTCGTAGAATCCGTAGTAAATTCTGTTTCAATAAATACTCAATGACTGTGTAATTTCTGATAATTTTCTTAATTCGTACGCGACGCGACGATGACTCGGCTGCACGTCACTACAAATGTGTTCAAATTATTTAGGGAGCCTTTTAAATTGATGAATATGATTTGTGACCGTATATAAATTAGTTCAATAGGCAAACGGAGAATAAAAATGACGCCGATTGACGGGCGACTGTCTCAAGTGACAGAATGCTAAACTAGATGCGTTATTTTCTCGGACCGTCTCAATTATAATTTATAAGCACGCTAAAACGGGTGAACAGATTTAATTAGGATTCCCTTCAGAGAGGTCTTCGGCGATAGAAGGAGTTTTGACGGGAAAGCTAAGACGAGTGTCACGCGCATTTTTTATTGGACTTTTAATTTTTTTTATAGTATCGTTTACTAAATAAAAGCACGTGATTTATGTAGTAAAAAGCGCATTCAGTAAATATTTCATAAAGAACATTGAAATACCGCAGCATAGTTGCCACATCAGGACTTTGCATCAAACCTTCCTCATAAACGGTTCACGTGGTCGTCTTTTTCAACTGTCATTGGCGATATCCGCCATTATTGTGAAATAAAATTTTCAAAGAATTTCTATAATTTGTTACACGCGTTATTGGCAAAATTGTGGTAGGTATCTATTCCACAGAGGCCACTGATCAACATTTGAGGTTCATTTAGTCAGATGAAATTTGACACATTGATGAAAAATTTATTTTTTAGTTATTTTTTCTTTATTAAGTATTTTAAAAAAACGTTGCCCCACACTAGGAATTTCTCCTGACAATATTTAAACTCACATACACAAACAACCAAATTTAAACCAAGACCTGCCCCCTAATCGGCGAACACATTTTTGTCAAATGATTGCGACTAGTTGGTATCAGTTGGGATCGTTCGGACCGCCCAGTCGTTCAGTCCAAACGATCCCAACTAGTCACAAGCATTTGACAAAAATGTGTTCGCTGATTAGGGTGCTGGACCTGGCATAGACATAGCAAACAACAGCAGTATAGATCACTGATAAGTGGTAACCTAGCGATATCATCCGCGACTTAGCGTTTTCTGTATGGCCCCTAAAATTTATAATAAAGTACCATAGTCATATAAAGCATCCCCGGTAAATTTTTAAGTTTAAAAAGAAAATTCGAGGTTTATTAACAGACAAGTGTTATTACAATGTAAATGACTTTTTGGATGACACTATTTGACATTTTTTTTTTTTGTAGTGTGGCACTAGTTATGACTTTGTGCCAATTTCAAGTAAAATAAAAATCTTCAAAGGTTCTTCTTTCTCTTATGGCTTTGCACGGTTTGTGCATTTAGCCAATGTCACGTAATGAATTATTCATGTCGAAAAAGACGGCCGCGCGAACCGAACACGGAGGAAGTTTTGGTGCAAAGCCATGATGTGGCCACTATGCATATTGTAGCATAGTGTCACTGTTCTTTATGAATTATTCACTTAATGCACTTTTTACTACATAAATCACGCGTTTTTATTTAGTAAACGACACTATAAATAATTTAAAAGTCCAATGAAAAATGAGCGTGGCACTCATCTTAGCTTCCCGCCAAAACCTCCTCCGACATTTTTATTTATTAACCCTTATATTTTGTGACAGTTTATAATTAATTATTTTTTGAGACTATTTGACATTTGTATTTATTAACCCTTATATTTTGTGACAGTTAATAATTAATATTTTTTGACATTTATGTTTATTCGTTTTTATTTTGTATATTTTTTTTTTATTTTGTAATTTTATAATTGTAAATTTCATAAATTTGTACGTCTTAAGGGTTAAATATGTCATGTCGTGGTGGCCTAGTGGTTAAAACACCAGCCTCTCAAGTATGAGTGCGCGGGTTCGATTCCAGGTCAGGCAAGTACCGATGTAACTTTTCTAAAGTTATATGTACTTTCTAAGTGTATCTTGGACACCAATGACTGAAGGTGAAGGAAAACATCTTGAGGAAACCTGGACTTTAAGTCTGAAATCGCCAACCCGCATTGAGCAAGCGTGGTGATTGCGCTCAATCCTTCTCTGTATGAGAGGAGACCTGTGTCCAGCAGTGGGACGATAAAAAGGTTGATGATGATGATGATGAAGGGTTAAATATGTTCGGACGAAAAAATTATTTTGTGATATTCTGCATGCTTAAATTACATGCATACACATGTTTGACAAATAAAGTTATCTTTATCTATATCCATCTTCGCTCTCCTGGTTCTATCCGTCCTCGCCTATACATTGTGCCCTCATATTACTCATCCGTCGAATTAGCTCGCCATCCAACCGTCACAGACATGATTGCTATCGACTTTTAAAGCGAATCTCATCAAATAAATTCTTAGTAGCTGACCCGACGAAATATGATTTTTAGATTAATGACGACGACATCCAGAGCTTAATTGACAATGAGGCATGTGTAATTGTGTATATAGCTTACACTAAGTGTTACACAAAAATGTAGCACAGACCATTAAAATGAACTTCTTCCACCATGGGACCAACAACGTAATCGCAAATATGTTATCAACTGTATCATATATACCAAAGACAACAGGTCAACCTGTTCAGGTCAGGCAAGTTCAATGTTTAGAGTGATCGCACGTGGTTTTTTTTTTGGCATTTACACCGTACATTTTGTCAGTGTCTACTGCGTGTTTTAAAAAAGTTAAAATAAGTCCTCGTTTATACTTTTTTTAGTAATCAGGGTCCTTTAACTTCTTTGACTTCCATGTTTCCTATGTCGGGTCTAGTTTGATGGTGAGTACCACACCTTTGAATTGGACCAGACTGTTCTCATGCACCCTATAGGAAATTAAATTGGTCAAGTTACGTTACTGTTTGATACATCTTTCCGGATACTTAATGCACTGTCTGGAATTGTCAAACCTGTCTCGTCGGCCACCGTTAAATGCCCTTAATTATACCGTTGAATTTACCTGCAACAAAAATAAATACTGTCAGTACATTTTCATTTGTGTACTTAATGAAAGCTCTGGGAAATACCGTGCTTTTTTCATGAGGAAAACGCAAAAACTGGCTTTTTCATGATGATTGTTAGTTTAGAAATGCAATTTAATAATTCGCATAATTATCATTATCTCAGCCACATGAAGTCCACTGCTGGACATAGGCCTCCCCCAAGGATTTCCAAAAAGAAAGGTTGGACGCTGGCTGCATCCATCGCTTCCCTGCCATTTTGGTCAAGTCATCCGACCACCTAGTCGGGGCACATAGCTCGTAGAGCCGATGACCGAAGGGGCAGGAAGGCTCTTGAATGGCGACCACGTACCGGCAATTCGTATAATATAATTTGACAACTACAACCTTATTGTTTTAACATATTTGTCATTCAAGAAACCATTTTAATGTTTTCATTACATCGTTATTTTCGAATTTTATTTGTTCATTTGTTAGACAGCATTATACAGCCGAAATTAATTGAAGCAAATATACTATAAGCAGCGCGTGTATAAATAATCTACTACGGAGGCGAATAATGGCAAAAATAAACTATACAATTAATCAGCAGGAACCTACACCTGCCCAAGTCAAAAGTTTGGGGATGAAATTTTAATTTAATACGTATGTATGTACTGTTATTTCATAAAATCATAGTCTTCAATCAATCTTACACAGTTCACTACCTAAAAATCAGATATCCTTTGAAAAAAATAGATATTCATGATTATATAATCACTTAAAAAGGAACAAACTCAAGGCATGATGTCTGATGAAGCCGTACGGAGGACGGGTCTGAGCAGTTGTGTTGCGATGTGTGCCGGATACGATGCGCCAAATGTTTTTGTGTCGGGAGTTTGGTCGTGGAGGCTCTCCAGAGCAATCTCCCTCTGGCGCAGCATAGGTGGTCGTGTTGCTGGGTTTAACATTGCATCATGGTTTAAACATGCAGTTTATAGTTATTAAAAAAAAATCGTATGCTTGATCAATCCCGAGGTCGCGTCGGATTGTCATCTCATTGAACTAAAAAAGTTAGGGACCGGTGGGTGCTCCTGTGTTTGCGCGCATGTTTAGTACATATCTACTGCATATCTAGGTTATCTCCGTAGAGACAGGCAACTGTCTTTAACACTGGTTTGCGTTTTAAAAATGTCAGAAAAGGTGAGAATTCGACTTTCAATATCATTTGAAATGAAATCGTTTATTAAGCAAGTAGGATCACTGATCAATTTTACACCATATTTTTTTAAACTCGATGGAGCCGGCATTTCCTAACTGACAACCTCTAAGAAGAAATAGCCGACACAAGCTCAGGGATCAACGTCTTTTTACCCGACTACGGCAAAGCAAAAGGAGGGTTATGATTTTGACAGGCTATGTATGTATGTATGTATGTATGTATGTATGTATGTATGTATGTATGTATGTATGTATGTATGTTCATCTGTTCCCTCGTAACTTCTAAACTACTTATTCGAATTCGATAAATGACATATCATTAGAAGCGTCTTAATTGTCCGCTGGTTATAGGCTATATGGAGTTTCACAAAATCTAATGTGGCGCCCTCTAGCGGACAAAATATACAGAGTAAAAAAAAAAAGTTAAGATAAATATGCCGTGTTTGGTATCATTTGAAAGGGCTTTACTTGTACATTTTGAATATATATATATTACTAGCATTTGCTTGTGACTTTACCTATATTCATGGGCTGATTGCATATAATTCACATCTTTTCGTTCATAGATAGCTTCTTTACTACTTATCAGAATAAGACCACTGCAGAACCATTAGAAGGGCCTTGATATTCTGTTGGTTATGAGCTATAAAGCTTGTCACCAAATTTAGTATTACGCCCTCTAATATACCGTAAATAAATATACCGTATTTGGTATCATCTGAAAGAGCTTCATGAGTACTTTATGTTTGTACATAATCCCTAGTAATGCTTCGTAGAAATTTGAATGTAAACCGGGGTTTGGTAAACGGAGCGATGGGAGTGGTGAAAGCCTTCGAATGGCCTGCTCTTCGGCGCGATCAGTTGGAACAGGAGAACAGCCAAGCGCTGTTCTCATACAATTTGACGACGCATCCATAAAAGCAGATATTAACGGACTTATCAAAATCGAGCCTTGCCTCGCTGAAATTGACGGCTTGAGGGGTTCTGGGCAAATTCAGCGTAAAATGCTCCCGCTGATTCTTTCTTGGGGTTGTACTGTACATAAATTACAAGGTTGTACTCTAGATAAAAAAGTTACAGATCTAGGAAAGTCATTGTTTGGTAAAGGACAGGCCTACGTCGCTCTCAGTAGAGTTAAAACCATAGAGGGATTATTTATAAGTGCCTTGGATCATAATAAATTACTTAAAAATCCACATGACAGTCGATCGTTAGCAGAATTAAATAGATTAAGAAATCTTCCCAGGTCCTCTTAATATATGTTTTTTTTTTATTTAATAATTATAAACTAGCGCTTGACTGCAATCCCGCCTGATGGTAAGCAGTGACGCAACCGTTGATGGTAAAGCGCACTAGTTTATTAAGCCTATTCACTTAAAAAACTTAGGAATAGCAAGGATGACGGCAATTGAGCCAGATGATGCAATGTTAAACCCAAGACCAACACGACCAACGATGCTGCGCCAGAGGGAGATTGATCTGGAGACTCTCCGCGACCAAACTCCCGACACAACAACATTTGGCGCATCGTACTCGCCACACAAGGCAACAAAACTGCTCAGACGCGTCCTCCGTACGGCTTCACCAGACATCATGCTGGAACACGACGAATCGCTTGGCGGCAAGACTTTGTCTGGTGGGTGGTAACTTCTGCCGGCAGCCGATGTTACGGCCTACCACCGTTAGAAAAACATCCAATCTATTTATACTAACGACCTCATCCACTAATTCATGACCCATTCGGTACCATCGACGCAAATGTGCGTCGCTACTACGAAAAACCGGGAGCTTCATACGGGGAAACCGTTGCTATACGCGCTACGATCCAAGCGCTACGAAATAGTAAAATAGGACATCTCTACATATTACTATACGCCGATACATAAGTCAAAAGAGATGTCGTATGTTAACTACCTAGTTTTTAGTTCGTCAATTTAACTTTTGTTAATATTATGCGCCACAAATACACTTTAACACCAAAATAGTACAAATAATAAAAAGTAAAAAAACTAAAACCCAACTACGACAAAAAACGACGCTGAAAAAGTATAAAACAAGATTTTCAGAATACTGAACTGAACAAAGTTGCTAATATAGTTGCAAGTAAATGGACACAGTAGACTCTACCAAGATGCCTTCTACAAGATTCTATTCTGAAGTATGCAATATTCACTATGTAGAGATAAATTTTCATGTTTGGAAAGGCGTAGTCACACGTTACATATACCTACCTACCGTAGCACTTTGATAACGTGTGACTGCGGTTTTCCAAACATGAAAATTTATCTCTACATAGTGAATATTGCATACTTCAGAATGTATTGTAAGACATTATTGTCAATTTACAACGAAGGCATCTTGGTAGAGTCTACTGTGTCCATTTACTTGCAACTATATTAGCAACTTTGTTCAGTTCAGTATTCTGAATATCTTGTTTTATACTTTTTCAGCGTCGTGTTTTGTCGTAGTTGGGTTTTAGTTTTTTTACTTTTTATTATTTCAAGTCCAGACATTAAAAATGAAAATGTTTACAATAATGTACGTGATTTAAAATAAACAGGGTTTAAAATTTCATAATTGTAGCATAATTACGCATATTGATTAATAACAATGCTTAGCAGAGCGAGCAACTCAGTCCCAAGCTTTATTGTCTTCTAAATAATCTGTGATTTTATAATACCCTTTTTTGCAAAGCTTGGCCTTTATATGGTTTTTAAATCGTTTAATGGGTAAGTTTCTAATGTCCATGGGAAGCTTATTGTAAAAGTGTATACATTGACCCATGAACGGGTTGCCTACTCTGTGGAGACGAGTGTGATGTACAGCAAGATTGTGTTTGTTCCTGGTATTTATATTATGAATATCGCTTATTTTTTTTTTAATTCGATATATTTTTATGTAAGATTTTCAAACATATTTAAATATATAATTATTATTTCATAACAGAAGGTACCCTGAATGGTTACAGAAAAATTATCACAATGATGATAGGAACGAGCTACAATCAACTATTTTATACACTCATTTTGTAATTACTTCTACAGAAAAGTATCGTGTCTCGCGCACTCGTCGCCGGCGCCGGCGCACCCGACGACAAAACCCGGCCCTCGAACATAAGAACCATTTGCATGTCTGATGACGTACGCCGGTGTCCACAATGACGATCTATTTTAGTATTATAATTCATTGAGGATATCGGTCTTCTTGAAATTGATATTGGATATTATTTTTAATGCTACTGGTGGAAGAGAGAAGAACCACTGATTTTATAAAAAAAAATATGTTTTTATTTTTAGTACAATACCATTTTATTTTTTAACATCATAGTAAACGGACCTGTTTAACTACGAACTATCATCACACATTGAGAAACAATGTACACTTTTTTGCTATACAATATGTAAAGAAAATCCTCTCCGATCCGTTAAGATATCGTTAGGTGTCTATAACTGATTCTACTAATGCATACGAGGCCGTGCTAAACTAAAAAAAAGTGTTATTTCGCAAAACGGGGTAACTTAATACATACATGTGCGGTAGGCAATACATGCGCGGGCGAAGGGGGGCAGGGCACGCGGCACGGAGTTGCGTGGCTCATAATAATACCGTACAGAATGGAGGTGTCACTTTTTAAAATTATCAAATTTTGGGGCAGTTGGAATTAATTAAAAAAAAAAGATTAAGTATTTCAAAATTCATTAGTATTGTTACGATCATGATTATGTAAAACTTTCATATTTTATTTGGTCGTGTGTTTACCTAACCTTTATTATCCTTGTGGGTCGGCCGGGTTTTCTATACATACCTATTGTATATAAAAACTTACAGTTAATCGCATTCCTAATTTTAAATTCCTCGTCCAAATGCGGCCCCAGATACAAACTGAAATCTGTATTTAAGCCGAACTTGGACCCCTAGATTAGATCTACAGACTTCATTTGAATACCAAGTTATGCAGTCTGCCAACTTTAGAATTTCAGCAAAAGCTATAAATAAACACGCATCCACAACCAGAATGGATAGAATTAGAAAACTTCGAAAGGTAGGCCTTTCTAAGAAAGACACCTAACGATATCTTAACGGATCGGAGAGGATTTTCTTTACATATTGTATAGCAAAAAAGTGTACATTGTTTCTCAATGTGTGATGATAGATCGTAGTTAAACAGGTCCGTTTACTATGATGTTAAAAAATAAAATGGTATTGTACTAAAAATAAAAACATATTTTTTTTTATAAAATCAGTGGTTCTTCTCTCTTCCACCAGTAGCATTAAAAATAATATCCAATATCAATTTCAAGAAGACCGATATCCTCAATGAATTATAATACTAAAATAGATCGTCATTGTGGACACCGGCGTACGTCATCAGACATGCAAATGGTTCTTATGTTCGAGGGCCGGGTTTTGTCGTCGGGTGCGCCGGCGCCGGCGACGAGTGCGCGAGACACGATACTTTTCTGTAGAAGTAATTACAAAATGAGTGTATAAAATAGTTGATTGTAGCTCGTTCCTATCATCATTGTGATAATTTTTCTGTTGATCTCAAACCTTCACAGTACCTATACTGTGAAGGTTTGAGATCAATTATATTAGGGACTGCATCTCCAAGAATAGAACCAATTTCGTCTTCTATATCTTAATATGCGTAGTATTTGTCTGTTTCATTCTTGGTATCTGTTCATTTGGTATCTGTGGCTCGATTGGCGTAGTGTTTAAATGCTTGACTGCTGCGCTGCATGTCGCGGGTTCGATTCCCGCACAGAACAAATATTTGTATGACCTACATGTAATTGTTCCGGGTCTGGCTGTACGTGTATGTGAGTTTATGTGTTAGTAAACGTACCCACGATACAGAAGTAATTCCTAGCGAGGGGCAACGTTTTATCAGAAAAAAAAATGTGTCTTCATAAATAGGTAAGCAAACATATCATAAAATAAAATTGTAGAACTTTGACAGCACATGTAATTTTTTTTTTTTTTGGAGTTTACTCCTTAAGAATCGATTTTCATATATAAGGCGCCCGGTATGAGAAAAATCCGAGGGGTAAAACCTACTAACGAGTAACGAATTTTAAGCGTTACTATTTTAGTGCGCACCTTTGATGAGCAACTTTCTAATCTAAAAAAGGGGCATAATTATCTTTTTACAACTATATTTTGTTACTTATTAAGATAATGTTATATTAAAAAAAAAAATTATAATAATTTAAAAAAAATGTTTATAAAAAAAAAATAATTATCAACTTTCTTATAATTGGTTAAAATTTTCATAAATATGCATTTATAAATTTTCTAATTTTTTATGATTTATTTTATAAATATTTTTTTAAAATAATAATATTTTTTTTTATCTTTTTTTATATTTTTTTTTTCGTACTTAAGGAGTAAACTCCAGTCGTGCGTCGGAGCTGACACACACACTTTTTTTTTGTCTTAAGGGCCATATACCCATTCTTTTCTTGAGTACTGTTCAAATTTAAAATTATCTACATTGGAGGTGGAAACATGAGGCATGTATTTATAAAATATGCGTTCGAAACTGTATTATATGCACTAAGACGGGAAGCAGTTCACCCGAGGGTGAATTTTCCTGATTGTTGTTACCGAAGCCTTTATTACAGGAACTAGATGACAAGGAGGATGGCAAGATCCATCCAGAAGTAGAGACTTCTGGCTGAAACTTCCTGTGCCTTGTCATCCTCAGAAGAGGTTTAGACTCAGGAAATGAAGATTGCAATTTGCCTGCTTCCTGAGTCATGACCTACGTATATCACTTGGACTTGAATCGAACGTAGAATGCAAGAATCGTAGTAGATGCTCTATAGTTTCTGCTTAGCGAAGGAGATATAAGTTTATGTGTTAATCTCGTTCCTGTTTTTTTTTAATTATTATAAACTAGTTCTTGACAATCCCGCCTGATGGTAAGCAGTAATGCAATCGTTGATGGCAAAGCGCGCTGGTTTATTAAGCCAATTCACTTAAAAAACTTAATGAATAGGAAGGAAGAGAGCAGTTAAGCGTGGTGATACAATGTTAAACCCAAGACCAACACGACCAAAGATGCTGCGCCAGAGGGAGATTGATCTGGAGACTCTCCACGACCAATCTCCATCGCATCGTACCCAGCACAGATCGCAATTCTGCTACCTAATGTGTGTTGAGTTTTATATGCATATTTGTTAATTCACTTAAAACCTGATATCCCCTTCCTCTACTTGTCGATAATGCTTTTTTTGAATATTTGGTATAGTCTGACCACCGTGAGTTGCGATATCATTGGCATTCTGTACGTCATCAAAGGCGTTAGAAAATTGTCACTTTGGCAATCACTTTTTTCCATACTGTTTATTTATATACTTACTTACAGACTAGCGGCCCCCAGCGACTTCGTTCGCGTGAAGTTAGTTATGCTCCATTCCTATTGGTCGCAGCGTGATGTTATAACCTAAAGCCTTCCTGGATTAATGGGCTATCATCCAACGCAAAAAGAATTTTTCAAATCGGACCAGTAGTTCCCGAAATTAGCGCGAACAAACAAACAAACATACAAACAAACTCTTCAGCTTTATATATTAGTATAGATATAGATGTAACATCCTTCATGTATAGGTTTAGTAAGTAGATATTAAGTAGCATTTCATAAACACTTAAATACAAATTAAACAATATAATATACACACATCAAAAGTGTCTAGGGATCAAGCATTTTTATGCGGATTTCTTGAGATTGAGATGTGGCTTTGTAATAAATTTATGATTTTATAAATTTATATGGGTCCTTTTTGGTGCATTTCATAATTTGAATCAGGAACTGTGAATCAAATTCGAGTAAAAGATGAAAATCAGCTGTCAATATTTTCCCTATAAAAACATACAACGCATTGAAGACATTATTAGTGCTACTGTTTCCCTACTACTGATTAAAACCAACGTTATTATGGAGCGGCGACGTCATTTAAGCAGGGAAGAAATGCTCAGAGCCGTGGGAATGATAGAAGCTGGTTCCCGGCAACGTACTGTGGCTTTAGCTCTGAATACAAGTCAGAGTGTTATCAGTCGACTTTGGACACGTTACCGAAGCACTGGTACCGTGGCTGAGCGCCATGGAGGACGGTATCGCTGCACCACACGGAGACAAGACCGATACATTCAAATCTTAACTCGAAGAGCTCCAACAATAACCGCCATGATGTTAACCGTGAGGCTTCATCACTCTTCAGGGAACTTAATTAGCGACCAAACAGTCAGAAACCGCTTGCATGAAGTGAACCTTCATTCCCGAAGACCGCTACGGGTACCACCTATAGCAATGCACAATCGTAGGATTCGATATCAATGGGCTCTTGAACACAGAAATTGGGCAGAAGAACAATGGCGTTTCGTGTGCTTTTCTGATGAGTCTCGTTTTGGTATGAGACCGGATACAAGACGTATACGACACTGGAGAACCCCTGGACGCCAACAGCGATTAAAATCCTGCCAGGAAGTCCATCCTTATAGTGGTGGAACCATCATGGTATGGGCGGGTATTTGGATCGGCGGAAGAACTGAGTTGATTTGGATCAGAGGCAACCTCAACGCTCAAATTTATGCTGAAACGATTGTATCAGACGTCATCGTTCCTCTACAAGTGCAAATCGGTCCCTTATTTCAGTTAATGCATGATAATGCACGACCGCACACCGCAAGAGTTGTAAGACAGACTCTCGCCGCAGCTAACATCAATGTCCTGCCCTGGCCTGCTCAGTCGCCAGACTTGAACCCGATTGAGCATGCATGGGATATGCTACAGAGAAGAGCTCTGCCGAATATGGAGGGTATCCAGTCGCAAGAAGACCTTTTTTTGTTGTTGCAACGAACATGGGCGGCCATTCCACAGCGTGATTTGGATGAACTCATTTTGAGTATGCCAAACCGATGTTCTTGTGTTGTTAGTGTTCGCGGTAGAAACACGGATTATTAATTGTTTAAGTTACCCAATAAAATTTTAGAGAAAACTGTTATTTCAGTCTTTTTTTCGAACTTTTGTGTTAGTGGTTCAAATGTCAAATATCCCTTTATTAGGAAAATGGCAAATTTCTTTATTAATGCAAAGGTGACTTGGTTTATCGTTACTGTGACAAACGAAAACACTTTATTTGATGAATCCTTAAAGAAAATTTTAATTAATATCAATCAGGAGAAAAGTTATTGCAAAAATATATGTTGATCCCTAGACACTTTTGATGTGTGTATTTTAAAGTAGGTAAATTTTATTCGTCACCATATTTTTTTTTTTTTTATAAATTATAAACTAGCGCTTGACCGCAATCCCGCCTGACGGTAAGCAGTGATGCGATCGTTGATGGTAAAGCGCGCTAGTTTATTAAGAGCCTATTCACTCTAGCCTTGAAGACACTCAAATTGTAGCGTGGCGGAAACACCGCCGCCTGCAAATTGTTCCAGTCCCTCGATGTACGCGGTATAAATCTGGGAATACCTAATTATTTATGTTATCTAAAAGGATATAAAATAAAAATGATCTTATTCACCACTAGCGGCCGCTAGCGACTTCGTTCGCGTGGAGTTAGTTATGCCTCACTCCTATTGGTCGCAGCGTGATGTTATATAGCCTAAAGCCTTCCTGGATTAATGGGCTATTCAATGCAAAAAGAGTTTTTGAAATCGGACCAGTAGTTCCTAAGATTAGCGCGTTCAAACAAACAATCAAACAAACTCTTTAGCTTTATACAGTATGTTAACTAACAGAGGGCGTTCCCGTTAACCCGAAATAGTAGGTATAGCATACATACATGCTAAAAAAAATATTTCCATTCGAAAACAAAATGTTTTAAAAAAAATTCCAATAAGAAAATATTCAATAAATATTTTAAATTGACATGTAAAAGAAACATACTGTACACGCGAACATGAAAGACGGCAACGTCGCAATTTATTTATACATGACGACTACTATTTTGATTTAAAACAGGAGGTTTCAAATTTATTTTCAATTATAATTTTTTTTTATTCGGATTTTTTTATGCTTATTTTTCTATGCTGATATTTTTATTTTAATCTATTAATGATATATATTAACGAGTTTAAGGGAACGCCCTCTGTTATTTAACATACTGTATATTAGTATAGATTTAAAATCTTCGACTATGATAAAGTGGTGATTCCTAGACTAAATAAAATGAACGAAGAATTTACATTAATCTATCCTTATCCTCCATAAAAAACGGAGGAAATTCCAAACAGACAGGTGTGGAGTCTGGTGGGGTTCGACGATTGATGTAGAAACGTTCTGTATGACTATGGTAGTTGCGTGGTAAACTTTGATAGATAGATAGATAGAATACTCTTTATTATGTACACCATATAGATTACAAAAACATAAATTTAAAATTTTACAAAGGGTGACACAATGGGCGGTCTTATCGCTAAGAGCGATCTTTTACAGACAACCTTTGGATGGAATAGTAAGGGGAAGGAGAGAGAAATAATGTAGGTAGTCTACAGTGTACTATTTACAATTTTACATAGTTTATATAATAAATATACACGTTAAGCGTATCATACTAGTACAATAAATACTTCTTCTTCTTCCTCAGCCTATAGATGTCCACTGCTGGACAAAGGCCTTCCCCAAGGCTTTCCACGATGACCGGTCTTGTGCTGCCCGCATCCATCGGCTTCCCGCGACCTTCACCAGGTCATCGGTCCACCTTGTTGGGGGTCTCCCTACGCTGCGTCTTCCAGTACGTGGCCGCCACTCCAGAACCTTGCTGCCCCATCGGCCATCGGTTCTACGAGCAATGTGCCCTGCCCACTGCCCACTGCTGCTGATACTAATATACATCTAATTAATAAAAATCATACAAAAGCAAATAAAAAATAATGACATGTTTAAAGAGAGAGGAAATGCTTTTTTACCATGGTTTTAAAAGTGGACGGTGTTTGAGCACGCCTTACAGACACGGGCAAGTCATTCCATAGCCGAACTGCTTGTACAGTAAAGGATTTTTGCTGTCGTGGTGGCCTAGTGGTGAAAACACCAGCCTTTCAAGTATGAGTGCGCGGGTTCGATTCCAGGTCAGGCAAGTACCAATGTAACTTTTCTAAAGTTATATGTATTTTCTGAGTATATCTTGGAGACCAATGACTGATTTAAAGGTGAAGGAAAACATTTTGAGAAAACCTGGACTTTAAGTCTGAAATCGCCAACCCGCATAGAGTAAGCGTGGTGATTACGCTCAATCCTTCTCTGTATGGGAGGAGACCTGTGACTAGCAGTGGGACTATAAAAAGGTTGATGATGATGATGAGTTATCTATCTATTGGTCTACTAACTTCTATGGTTGGTTCGTTACAGATCAGGGAACAGGTATAAGATCCATCCTGTCTGGCTAAAGTTTACCTATTTATAATAATTCATTTTAGAGTTACAAATTCTGACGTATGATGCGCTTAGTTACTCCAGTAAAAATCTTAGGACTTTAAATTCGCGACAAGTAATAGTGTGTTCTATTTATATAAAGATAGGGTTAAAAGTTGTAAGATCTGATTCGATGGATATGCGACGTTTTAGCAGTTGGTTGGATTCTAAGAAACCCGAAAGAAAAAAAAAGGTTGATGAAGACGATTATTTGGCGAAACGTCAGTGTGATGCATGTGGCTACGTAGATTACCCCACAAATATATTTACCACCGTATCAGTCTAAACCATTACAAGATTTATTATAGACATCGATACTTAACAGATATTTAAATAGGTTAACGTAATACAAACACTTGATGTTAATATTTATCTAAGAAGAACTATTAATCTTAAATAGGTTTAACACTTCCCGATAGTTTCAAAGCCTAGATAGTAAAATTATACCATGAAATTTATGGGTTTCTGGAATTGCTCGTTCTCACGATTTCTTGGATTGCTATCTTTAGTAATTTGTCAAGGGATCAACACTACTCGTGTTATGGTGACATAATCATCAGCGTTTTCAAAAACTGTCATAAAATTGTAAATGTTGTTGTAAGACGGGAAAGCTAAGATGAGTGTCACGCGCATTTTTCATTGGACTTTTAAAATTATTTATGGTGTCGTTTACTAAATAAAAGCGCGTGATTTATCTATACTAATATATAAAGCTGAAGAGTTTGCTTGTATGTTTGTTTGTTCGCGCTAATCTCGGGAACTACTGGTCCGATTTGAAAAAATATTTTGGCGTTGTATAGCCCATTAATCCAGGAAGGCTTTAGGCTACATAATCTCACGCTGCGACCAATAGAAGCTGAGCATAACTAATTCCAAGCGAACGAAGTCGCTGGCGGACGATAGTGTAGTATAAAGTGCATTCAGTAAATAATTCATAAAGAACATCGAAATATCGCAGCATCATGACTTTGCCTCAAACCTCCCTCGTAGATATTTCACGCGGCCATCTTTTTCAACTGTCATATGGCGATATCCACCTTTATTGTGAAATAAAACGTGTTATTGGCAAAATTGTGGTATCTAATACACAGAGGCCATTGATCAAGAGTTGAGGATGAATCTCACCTTGAAAAAAGAAGAAGAAAAAAAGTGTAATCGTAAACTATATTATTATATTAAAAAGTGTAGTGTTAAGTAGGAACAAGTAATACCATCCAATGTCACTAAGGTGGGTATTACAGAACGTCACTCAAAACTCAAGCTCTACTTAAGTGTCGTTTCAAGCCATTTGATTGGTTGAAACTAGTTTTAAGTAATGCTCAATGCTTGAGTTTCCTTCTGGAATACGGACCTAAGTGGTCGAAAATTTGCGTTAAAGTTAAGGGCTGTGAACCAATGACCAACTCGCACTGTACCAACCCGCATTGGGCCAGTGGCAGATTACGGCCCTTTCCCTCTCAACGTGAGGAGGCCTATGTCCCAACAGTGGGAACATTTTAGGCGCTGATTGTAAAGTATGAGTATATAAGGGTAAGTAATCATCACTATACATAGTATTGTATAAAGTTAATGTTTTTTTTTTTTTAATGAACAGACAGCTGCGCTTCTGGGGAGTTTCTTCCGCCATTTCTTCCCAGCGAAAGCACTACGAAGTGTCGATGGGTGGGCGTTTTGGGGGACTGTCTTATGTAATATTGACGTTCAAAAAGTGCTGATTCTCAGCCTAATTTGAATAAATGACTTTTGATTTTGATTTAATTTGATTTTGATTTTGAGTATAAATATAGTATGATT